>JABXJD010000002.1:9055000-9515000 GCA_013375575.1 Percina caprodes | reverse complement strand
TTTTCAAGTTATATACACATGTGAGAAAAAGTTGTGACAGGGACAGGTGTAGGCAGGTGTTTTAAAACAGCAGTTAGTTATTGTAACACAGTCTGACCCCCTGATTTGACCCGCTCACCAACATATCGGTTTATGTGTGTGCCAAGGTAAAATAACTACACACACACACACACACACACACACACACACACACACACACACACACATATATATATGTGCATATATATATCCCTCTTCTGTCCCTCAAAAATAAAACATTTGTCAACACTCATCATCATTATTATTTATTGACAAACCAGCTTTACAGGGCAACATCTAATGCTGCTCATAGGCACCACTAATCTCTCCTTCAGGCTATGGGGTCAATGTGCCGGACCTGCCTGTCCTAGTCTAACCAAAGACAAGGTCACAGACACAGACATGCAGACTAACAGACACAGCACTGCAAGCAGCTGCACTGTGGCTACAGGGCAAGGAACGGGTATGAAAGATAGAGGACAGTGGAGGACAGGGTACAACTTGTAGGACACAGAGAGAAGGAGAGCAGAGAGGATGAGGGGTGTGTGTGTGTGTGTGTGTGTGTGTGTGTGTGTGTGTGTGTGTGTGTGTGTGTGTGTGTGTGTGGTTGTGAGAGACAGCAGGAGTGATACAGCATCATCAATTAGATGAACTGAAGTGGCACAAAGAGGGACCAGGTGCAAGTCACTGTGTGTGTATATATGTGTGTGTGTGTGTGTGTGTGTGTGTGTGTGTGTGTGTGTGTGTGTGTGTGCGTGCGTGCGTGCCTGCCTGCCTGCCTGCCTGCCTGCCTGCCTGCGTGCATGCTTGCGTGCATGCATGCGTTCGTTTGTGTGCGTGTGTGTGTGAGTGAATTTGTGAACACGTGTGACTACTTGTGTGTATGTGTAAATGAGTGGAGGGATCGAATTAATGGGAGTGGAGCACACCATGAACCCCAGCAGGGATGTCACACCAAACCTGCTCCAACACTGCTCCCTTTGCTTCAGTGGAGCGCTCTATCCCATTACCTGCAAAGGGCAGGTGTGTGTGTGTGTGTGTGTGTGTGTGTGTGTGTGTGTGTGTGTGTGTGTGTGTGTGTGTGTGTGTGTGTGTGTGTGTGTGTGTGTGTGTGTGTGTGTGTGTGTTTTTGTTTGTGACAGGAAGATGTGCTTTGCTGGACCAAACCAAAATGGGTCACTGCAAGATTTGAGCCATTGTACATTTTCTAACCTCAAAACACTGCACCTTTGTTGTTACTGTACCTCTTTTCATCTGCTTTTGAAATAAGCCCTCAGTGTAAATGAGAACTTATAAGACACACTCACTTCTGAATGCTGTGCTTTTGTTCTTCTCTAATACCATCTACCTCCTGCATCATTTCTTTCTTGTGCTCCACAGTCTCCCTCACTCGAGGATTCTGTAGGAATACCAAGTAGCTCTGCGGCCCACTTTACAGGACCCCGACTTCTGTGCGTGTGTTTGTGTGTGCCTGTGTGTGCCTGTGTGTGTGTGTGTGTGTGTGTGTGTGTGTGTGTGTGTGTGTGTGTGTGTGTGTGTGTGTGAGAGAGAGAAAGAGAGAGACAGAGAAAGAGAGGCCTGTAAGGAAAAAAAGCAGAAAAGGTGTGTGGGCATGGCTGAGGTTATCTATACTATGAAAACATGAACCCACAGAGCATCTCTTTCTCTCTCTTTGTTCTTCTTCTTCTTCTGTGTCTGCATGTCTCACTACCTCTGCACTCTGGAAGGTTAGCTGGAGTCCACCAATCCCCTCAAACACACATCCATGCACACACACACACACACACAAAGACACACTGTGGGGGTGTTGCAGTCAGTCAAGCTTGATCATGAAAGCTCTAATCAATACCGTTCCCTCACACGCACACACACTCATGCACACACACACACACACGTTCATGCTAAATGCATGCACCTATATACACATATTATTGAGTGTAGCAAACAATTGCACAAACTGAAAATAATTCATGTTTGCAATCCCCTACCTAGAAACAGACATTGACTCACATGCACATAAGCACACAGAAATGCAGCAGGTAATGAGCAATTAGTTTTCTTTCTCCTGATTCTTGTCACATGCCCAGGTATCCACAACAACCTTCGCTAGTAACAAACAGAACCTATGTGATGTGTATGTGTGTGTGTGTGTGTGTGTGTGTGCTTGATTGCCCATGCGCCTGTCATTTTCTCCTGCGCATCCCTCTTCGCTTCTCCATCCCTACCCATCTCGTCGCTCTGTTACCATGTAAACAAAGCCAGGTTTAGTCCTTCAAAGGGCAATGCTCGGCAGCTGCCCGCTGGAGGTGACCGTGCTTAAATACAGAGGGAGAGACAGAAAGGTAAGAAAGATAGAAAATGAGAGAAAGGAGAGCTGTGCGGAGGAGCAGAACAAGGGAGATACGAAATATTTTTGGTAAAGGCTAGAAGGCTGGAAAAGAGAGAAAAAGATATTCAAAGAAATAGGTCTAAAGGATTTGTCCCTTCATAGCCCACATGCTCATTTTTTGCTCATTGATGAGTTGGAAAGTGATTCAGTGTTCTTATGCCCTAAAATGCCTATAAAGTAATGTATGGAGATGAAGCTTAAATCAGAATTGTCTTTCAAAAGAGTGCACAATGCCGTATCCATATTTTGTTTTTGTTGTAGTTTTATGGCGTAAGACGTCATAGTGTGAGGTTGTTTTTCCCTGAAAGGACATAGGACATCACCAACCCGTCAGTTGGGCAATAGAAAGATATAGATAACATGTCCACATGTCATCCAGTCCAGCACTCCTAATTAATTGAATTTTTCCTTTTTTCACCCCAGAGACAAAGAGAGCAAAGAGAGAGGATGTGGTCCACAGTTCAGAATGATAACATCGCCACTGCATTTTCAAATTTTGAACCTAAACTAAAAAGATAACTGATGCATTCCTCTCTCATTCACAGAAGCACACATCGACCTTGCTTTCTCATTCTCTGACCTTTATTTTTTATTTTTTTGCTGTGTGTGTGTGTGTGTGTGTGTGTGTGTGTGTGTGTGTGTGTGTGTGTGTGTGTGTCTGGCTGTCTGTCTTTGTGCAGTCAATACTTCCCTCTTCCCTTTTTCCAGGTTTGTCTAAACTCTGTGTGTTGTTGGTGTTGATAGGCCATGACTGTGAATGTCAATGAGTCATCCTAACCCCCAGACATGAGACAGTTACACCTCACGACACACACACACACACACACACACACACACACACACACACACACACCCTCACATTAACTAGCCTCACTCACCAAAACCAAAATGGTCTTCCAGGTCGACAAGGTTATAAGGCTCATTTCCTCAGTTTTAGATGCTTTTCAGCCGTTTCAGCCTTCACCCAAGTTAAGTCAGACACCCTTTCATAAAAACCTATGCTGGATTTAATCAATGGAAACAGATGACTTGGTAGGAAAATACAGAAACTTGTAATTTCGATGGATATAAATGCTTTATATAATATTGTTTGTTTTTTAAACTGGTAGGCCAGTAAATCACATTAGGTTGGACTGAGGAAGGAAAATAGGCAAACAGATCTAGACGATGGATAGCAATTAGTGTTTTCAGTTTCTGTCAGTCATTTTCCGATGTTATTTGATGGAAATCGTTTCATTTATGTCAGGCTTAATGTACGAGCAACATGCTCAATGTAATCAGACTGCTTACATCATTAATTAAATGCTTACGTACACACTACTCCCTTACTGTCTGCCCTCCGATTGAGTTTATTTGCTGCCTGTCCAGTAGCCTTAAAATGCCATCTGTCCATTTGTGAGTGTCAATGGCCTGTCTCTGACCATCTATGTCTCTTCCTATAATCTTTGTGACTGACCAACCCCAACCCCACCCCCACTCCCCGTGACCTCCAGCTGTGTGTCATGACAACGGGTCTCTGACAAATGTCAGAGCAGATATTGGCTTCCTCCATCTCCTTAGCTTCTCCCTTAGGTAACCCACCCACATAGCCTGGCCAGACACTACAGAGAAGAGGAGGAGAGAGACAGAGAGAAGATGTGTGTCTGTCTGTCTGCCTTCCCAGTGTGTTGAACCTGTGGTTTTAAAGGAAAAAGGCACAGTGTCCACCGAGAGGGGAGGATTCAGGCAGATCTGAACAGGAATGACATTTGGAGGCATCTGAATGCCTTGTTGAAGTGTGTTTAATTAGGAAGGGGATAGCAGCGTACTGATTGGAAGCAGCGGCAGGGTGGGTTGCTGTGTTATTTTGGAGCATGCTGTGTTAAACAGGGTGTTAAAGGCAGATGTGTTAGATATGAGTGTGTGCTGAGGAGGGGGGGAGGCAGGGAGAGTGGCATGTTTGGGTTATTTTCGAGTGCGTTGTCGGGTTGTCGAAGAGCATGTGAGCTGAGCTTTGGTATGCGTGGTGCTGGAGTGTGTTGTGATGATTCCGGAGGTTGTGGTGAAGTGTGGCTGTTTGTTAATGTGTGTGTGTGTGTGTGTGTGTGTGTGTGTGTGTGTGTGTGTGTGTGTGTGTGTGTGTGTGTGTGTGTTCCCTCCACCTCCCTAGCAAACTGCCTCTGCATGCATAATTAACCAGGATGACTGGGGAGGTAAATACACACAGAGACGTTCCATCCTTCCACTCTGCGTGCCTCCATTTGTGTGTGTGTGTGTGTGTGTGTGTGTGTGTGTGTGTGTGTGTGTGTGTTTAGAGCCAGAGAGAGAAGGAGAGAGCTTTCTCTGTCTGTGTGTGTGTGTGTGTGTGTGTGTGTGTGTGTGTGTGTGTGTGTGTGTGTGTGTGTGTGTGTGTGTGTGTGTGTGTGTGTGTGTGTGTGGGGGGGGGAGAGAGAGTGAATAAAAAGATAAATCCCATCTCAAGCTGCCTCTGAAGATGATGTGATGAAAGAGAGGGAGAGAGGATAAAAAAGAATGAAGGGGGGACTGTAACCAGTCGCAGCTCTGCGCATTATAAACTATCCAGTGGAACAATCAGATTCCCCCTCCTCTCTTTCTTCACCCCTCCCTCCCTTACACTCCTTTCCTTCCTTCCTGGCAATATTTTATTTAGTCGGACATATTTTAATGCTGGAGATCTAAATGAAAAAGGTCTTCCTGGGCATGTTGTTTTTTAGACAAAACACATGGAACAGCACATATAACCACACAAACTCTGATGTAACTAAAGGTTTACAAATCTAGCCCAACATAATCAATCACACATCTAGCAGCTCATATTTGTCTGTAGGGATGAAGCATTTGGCTAGTTATGGACCACATTGCATTGTAAGCTTGCGCGCAAGCTACCATTTTGCATGGGTGTCTGTGCATGTAAAGTGTGGCGATTGCTGCAGCTCATATTTCCCAGGAGCCAAGGTTGTAAAGCCCACTCAGTAAATCATCTACCCCCTCTGTCCTCTGCACTCCCTTCTCCTCATCCTCCTCTTCAAACTTATCATTCCATCACTTCTCTCTTGCATTCCCCACCCTCAGTCCTTCCCCCAACACCTTGTTGTCCTTCCCCTCCTGATGCCATTCTCCTCTCTGGTCACAGCACAGGGCCAGAAGGAGAGATCTAAGAATGGAAAAGATTGAGAAATAAAATAAAATATGTATCCTCTCAGCACAGATAACATTGTGTTGAGAGACAGAAGCAGCAAGTCAATGTAATACAGAAAAAGAAAGAAAGAAAGAAAGAAAGAAAGAAAGAAAGAAAGAAAGAAAGAAAGAAAGAAAGAAAGAAAGAAAGAAAGAAAGAAAGAAAGAAAGAAAGAAAGAAAGAATCAAGAGGGGAAAGCATAAAATAAACACACAAAACAAAACAACTACAGACAACCGATGTGGGTGGCTTACTGTGTGTGTGTGTGTGTGTGTGTGTGTGTGTGTGTGTGTGTGTGTGTGTGTGTGTGTGTGTGTGTGTGTGTGTGTGTGTGTGTGTGTGTGTGTGTGGGTTTGTCAGACAATGAGCGATATGTGTGTTTGCTTCTTCTTCATCCCTCCTCTGTGCTCAAGCAGCAGCAAAATCAATGCTACCTAATAAACGGACAGACAGACCAACAGATCAGAGATGATTCGGTGATCTCAGCATGTATCCATCATCCTCTCGTCTCTGACCCCTACTGAGACAGGGAGCATTGCAACATGACGTGGTGCATGCACAAATGCAGCTGTTGGCTGGCTTCACAATGCCAGGGCTCTCTGTGGAAGATGGTAGTGGAAGGAGGGGGCGCAGCATGGAAGTGGAAAGGAGACGTGATTGGAATGTAGACGCCACTCACATTTTGTGTTTGAGGGAAAGGACAGAAGGAGGAGTAAAGTAAATTGATCAGGGAGAGGATTTCTCTGGCTTGTTTGCTTTGTTTATAGTGAGAGACAAAAATCCAATGAATTATTCTTCATAATAGACTATTGTTGAGAAGAGTGGACGTGTCAGAAAAGAACAAATGGACAGATAGACACGTGGTTTCACAACAGCAACGTGTGCATCAGTCCATCCTCTGCTGTGCTCAACAATCTTGGTCTGGCAGAATCCCACCCCTTGTCCCTCATAAGCATCTTATTTAGGTCATTGTGTAAACAAGTATCCTCACACACACACACACACAGACACACACCACCACCACGGGTAAAGCAGGCTGCAGGCAGGGGAGATAGGAAGGTAGGAGGGAGTACAGAGAATCTCCAGGGTAATCTATAAGTGTGTGTGTGTGTGTGTGTGTAACCTATGAATGTGTGTGTTTATTGTGTGTATGTGTCTATATTTATTGGACTGTCAAAAGCTTTGGACCTGCATACATAAACACCAACAGACCTGCACACACTCACATACTCACAAACTCACATTCAGGTATGTACACACAAGAATGAATGCACACAATAATCACATACTGTTTTGCCTCCCCACACACACACAGACACACTGTGTGTTTCAGAGATGAATAATGCCACTGTGCATCTGGTGGGATGCACCACTGTCCCTGGGGCGGTTTGAATGCCGGGATATTGTGCTGGTACCGGCTGACACACACACACACACACACACACACACACACACACACACACACACACACACACACACACAACACACACAAGCTCAGTGCTCTGTCTCCAGGTGACTCTGTTCCTTTTATAGAGCACAGCATTATCCACAGCTTCTCTCTTCCTTTCTCTTTTGTATGAATGCACACACAATCACAAGCAGCAGACAAACGTGCACTTACACACTGGAACAAACACGACAACCACTCCTACTGGTAAACTGGATGGATGCACGCAAACACACACTGTAACACTTTCAACTTCCCCTTGGAGGAAATTAAAGTTTGCATCTGTGCAGGAAAAGTCAGGGAGGCGAGAGGAGAAGAAAAAGAGGGCTCAGTTGAACCTTTTATGAAACACTGCATCAAAGACAAAAGGAAAATATTGCCTTACATTCTTTGTTTAGGTAATACATTTCAATATCTTGGAGTGGTTAGAAGAAGGGGCTAAATCTGGGGATCATATTTGATCCAAAACAATAATAATGAATAATGTATCATACAAAGTCAGCTTAAAAGGCAAAATAGATGTCATTTAATTGCTGTGGTCTGCTGTGTTTAAATGCTTGCCAGGTCTCACTCATGCACCCCTAGATATTTACACAGTCACACACACACAGCACAGTTGTTTATTTATTTATTACAGATAGGTAATTACGTTCACACACACCACTCTCTCTTTCTCCTTCCTCTCCCAGAAATGTCAATCAGTGCACCTGAGACTTGTCTGCCCCTCCATCTTGAGGCTGAAACAGATTCTGGAGCCTGCACCATTGAGAGGCCATTTTAAACACACACACACACACACACACACACACACACACAATAATGCACATACACAAAATACATATGCACAGTTTCTTCAAATCTGGACAAGATAAAAACAAGTATTAGTGCCGTGAGTGAAATCTAATTATGTACTGTACATAAGAATGTATTTGTTCAAGCATATGGGATGTGTACACCTGTGTGTGTGTTTGAATGTTTGTGTGACTGAGTGTGAAAAGTATTACTTCAACTTTTGTCAAAGAGTGTGAGAATTTTGCTTTGACTCCAGGTGGATAAGACAATGAATATAAAGGCGAAAATGCAGAATGGATAAACCTCACTAACTCATTATTTTTCTCTCGCCCCCTCTCTTCATGCCTTCAGAACCCCTAACCCCCCTTCCCCCTTTCCCATCTCACCTCACCTCCCCCTCCCAGCTCTGGATACAGACGGAGAGAGTTATGCAGTCCTTCCGTGAGCGCAGCGGTGGTTACCACAGCAACCAACCCTGCTACCAGCAGGAGCCCCATGAATTATCCCGCCTGGAGACCTACCGGCAACACCCGCATCATCCCCACCCTCAGCACCCTCACCCAGGCCCTGGTCCACATCTAGGCCCAGGGCACACCAGGTCAGGCTATGAGGCTCACTCACTCGCAAACCCCACAAGCATGCCTTCAGCTGGAGGCCCGGGAGATGGAGGAGGACCCAAGGACTGTTACAGCCAGCAAACCTACCCTGGTTACCCAGGCAATGGTGGAGGGAATGGAAGTGGAAATGGTGGCTCAACACCCTCGCAGGCAAAGAAATCCTTCAGAGGAAGCAAGGTGCCCCCTCCAAACCCAAATCAGCACCTACAGGGTCCTGGGGGCTATAGTAACCACATGGGCCCTGGGAGTTACTCAGCCCAGTATGTGAGTGAGGGCCACCACCAGCAGAAATGGGAAGACTCAGCCCAGTTAGCACAGTATGACCAGGAAATGGTGGGGCGTATGGAGGCTGGTGGTACCCCTGCAACTGGCTCCTCCCAGTACATGGATCAAAACATGCTAGGCCACTCTCAGACCCAGTGCCACCAACCCTCCACACCTGCCTATACCAGCCCCCACCATCAGCCACACCCCCCTAACCCTGCCCCCTCCCCTCTCATGTACCCCCAGAGTCACCTTCACTACCCCCAGCATTCACCTTCTCCTTCGCCATACATGGAAAAGTGCAGCCCTATGCCCCACTGTTATAAAGGTTACAACATACCTCCTAATTCCCAGTATGGCAGACAAATGAGCAGCCACAGCAATCTCAAGCAGGGGGGTTACAGGTCGACCCAGAACAGTTACGGCTACCAGCAGCCTCCCACCAGAGGTTATGACCAGCAGCTTCCTTTACAGGCCATGACCAATCCCCAGGAGCCCCACCCGAAATACCAACACTACAGCCAACCCCAACAAAACTACTGTCTCTCAGAACTGTCTGTCAGATCACCAGAACAGTATTATCAGACTTGTAGCCCCTCCTCAAGCCACTCCCCTGCACGCTCTGTAGGACGCTCACCCTCGTACAGTTCAACCCCTTCACCACTAATGACCAATCCAGAGTCCTTCCAGTATGGCCAACCTCCCATGACCCCTGGGGCAGCATCCTCCTCTTCATCCTCTTCAGCTGGTATGCAGGAGCAAGCCAGTAACAACACCATGTTGATGCCTCCACGCTCACACCCCTCACCCAATGTGCCCCATGCAGCCACCCACAGCTACACTACTACACCGCAGGTCCCCACCATGAAAGAACGTTTCTCAGAGAAGCTGTTGTCAAACCCCAGCTTGTGGAGCCTGAATGCCCTTACCTCTCAGGTAGAGAACATCTCTAATAATGTCCAGCAGCTGCTGCTTTCAGAGGCCCTGGTGGCCAACAAGAAAGGCGGTAAGCGCAGCAGTGGAGGGAGCAACAGCAGTGCTGGAAGTGGAGCTTCCACCAAAAAGGGTGAGGAGTACAAAGGTCCTCCATTTCCAGATGGTGGTGGTAGTGTTGGTGGAGGCCCCATGCAGGACCCTTACTCTACTCCACAGCACCAGCCAATGCCCATGGAACTACATGAAGGAGGCTACTCCAGCAGTAGTGATGAACAACTAGAGAGGGGTTACTACTACTGTGGCCAGGGCAGAAGTCCAGCACAAGCACCAAATAACACACAACTCAGCCTGGACACAGCCTCTTCATGCTCCATGACATCTCCAGATGATATGTCCACCAGGTCTGGAGACTCAGGTCTACACAACCTTACCCCTGACCCTACAAGATGTCAGTCAGGGCAGGGAGGAGATGGCATGAGTACTCCAGTGAAGAGCATTAATGACGAGAGGTCTCCTACAAGCATTACAATCCCTAGTCCAATGAAACAAGAAAGGGACTCTCCTTCAGACATACAGCATATCAATGAGCCTGTCAAAGAGAACTTTGAAGAATCAGCCTGGACAGAGAAATCAGCTGACAAAGAGGAGTTGTCAACAGATAACACCCCTGACCATGAGAGAGATTCAGACACAATTAAATCTATAGAGAATCTGGAGAAATGGTCAGATGAAGAGAAATGCCCAGCTCTATACAATGAAGTTAACAAAGAGGTGACAGAAAAAAACTATTGTTATAAGGAGACAGTGTACCAAGGGCTCCACAGTAAATATGACCCTGATGCAAGGGACTCAGTTGAACAGTCTCCAGCAGCTCTGTCTGACTCCAGCCACAAGGAACACTTTGGCCAAGAGATTAAATCAGAGGCATTCAAATCTGAGTCTCCAACTGCATCTGAGAGCTCCGTGAAAACATTGCCTTTCATTTGTAGGGGCGACCTTGAACAGGATCAATATTCCACAGAGAAGGAGGACAGCTCAGAGAACACCTCTCCAACCCCCCAAGTTGAGGCCTTGGATGAGAGCAACTCAGACAAGAGAGAGAGCAGAGATGAGGAGGATGAAGAGGAGGGGGAGGAGGGGGGTGGACAGGAGGAGGTCAACCAAGAAGAAGAAGAAGAAAAAGAAGAAATAATAATACAGAAACAGCAACTTTCTCTTTCCCCTGCTTTGTCTGCAGAGGTTAGGGTGGAACTGGGGGAGGGGGAGAAAGTGTCATTGACTGAGGAGCACATGAATAACAGAGATGGGCCAGAGAAGCTTCCTGGAGATCTTTGCAGCAGGACAGAGAGTCAGAGTACTGAGCTACTTACTGACATTGAGCCTACAGGGGCGCCTGCACATCCAAATACAGCAGCAGTAGATGCTTCCACAAGGGAGTCCGCCATTGGTGACACTGCTCCTCAGCCTCAGTCTGCGATGCCAGTCTTCTCAGCTCTCAATGACAAGACAACACCTCCAGCTCAGGTCAGGGATCATATTGATCACAGTGATGCTAAAGTGCTGGAGCCAGACTCTCCTCAGCTGCCAGGTAAGTCAATACCTCCCTCAGCCCCCTCCTGGGCAGACACTCCACCCTCCCCCAAAAAAGGTGATGAGGACATGGAGCCAGGCATCAGCTGTGCCAGTGCTGTGACCCCCTTGGCCAAGCCAGAACCTGTGGCCCCATCTGCTCAGCCAAGGGCATTTGGACGTAAGCATGCCAGGGGCAGAAGAAGAATCATGCATTCAGTTGTGGGAATCAGACAGCTTTGCTTGGAGATAGAGGGGGAAAAGGAACAGGAAAGGGCTCCCTCACCTACACAAAAACCCTGCATGCCTCCAAGAAAAACTGTGTTATTCTCAGAACAAATCGACCTAGCTCATCAGGAATCTATTGTGAGCCAGACTCCAAAAATGCTAACTGGTGGTTTTCATTCGAGAATGTGCACTCGGTCATTCAACGCACCAGACTTGCCACCCAAAGTTGAGCCTCATGTGAAGAGAAAACCAGGCCCAAAACCAGGTTCAAAGCCTTGCCTCAAACCAGGGCCAAAACCTGGACCAAAACCAGGAGCCAAGCCAGGTCCAAAACCAGGGAATAAACCTGGCCTAAAGCCTGGACCAAAGCCTGGGCCTAAACCAGGACCAAAACCAGTGTCAAATGAATCAGAGCAGCCACTGAAAATTGAAACTCCTGTAAAACGAAAACCAGGACCCAAACCAGGTTCAAAACCTGGGGCAAAGCCTGGGCCAAAACCTGGACCAAAACCTGGTCCAAAACCTGGTCCAAAACCAGCTCTAAAGCCAGGTCCAAAACCAGGACCTAAGCCTGGACCCAAGCCTGCAGATGTTTTGCCCCCCGACAACACTGCACCCATAAAGGCCTCAGTGGGTCGCCCCAAAGGCTCAGTTTCTAAAGCAAAGCTGGTACAAGAGGAAACTAGTCAACCTTTGACAGGACTGCAAAGCAGGAGCAGGAAGAGTCCAAAAGCTTCAATATCACAAGTAAACCAGGATGTAAAAACATTTAACCAGGAAGAAAAACAAGCAAACCATGAGGTTAAGGCACCAGAGAAGGAGGGTAAGAATATGGTCTTGAGATCCAGAAAGCTCCCGCAAGAAAAACTGTCAAAAGAAAAAATCATAGGGGAAGATATTCTGCCCCAGATACTAACAGAAATGAAAGCCAGTGATGATTCTCTAAAAGTAGTTGAGCCTGTTACTGTGGTACAAACTCCAGTTCCCATTCCTAATACAGTCAGAAACACAGAAGTTCCATCAGACCCACCTGCACCACTTTCTCCACCTGTCCCAACTGAACAATCTGAAGAAAAGATATCACTTTCATTAAAACGGAAACTTAGCCCAGTGCTTTCTACAACACCAGTAAAGAAAAAGAGGGGTCCAAAGCCCAAACCAAAACCCTTTCCACCTCAACCCCCCTTGCTGAAACAGGTTGTCTCTACACCTAAAGAGAAGGGTGTCCGGGGCCCAAGAAGAAAGCGAGGGGCACCCAAGAAAGCTTCTGTTGTCACTGCCCCACCAAAAGACACTCCTCACAACATCAGTGAAACTGACATTGTTACTGATGTGCCTGTGGTGCCTCCACAATGCCCTACTAAAACAAAAGTTCTCCCACCACGCAAAGGAAGAGGACAGAAATATGAGGCCATGGTGCAGAAAATAACATCTCCTAACTCGAAGAAACACCTCCCAATTCTCCAAATAGACAGCAGTGTAACTGATGATGTGACAGCCAAGGCTTTGCCTCAACATGTCTCAAAAGAAGGTGAGACATCTATGATCATAAATAGTACCGAGGTATTAGAGGGAGAAGTGAAAAGCATAGAGTCTAGACAAGAACGAGTGAAACAACACGAAGGTGCAGCGAGCAAAAAGGATATGACACAAGAAAGAGAAAAGCATGAGGTGAGTCAAGAGACATTGACATTGGAGGAGGTGAGACAAGGGGTGGAAGAAGAGGTTGTAAATAAGCAAGAGACAAGACAAGAAACCATTAATCCAGGGACACAGCAGGTTGTCAGAACTGACAAGGTTTGGAGCTCAATAGAGGCCCCAGTAGATGTCAAGGCTCCAGGAGAGTGGACACAACAGGCATCAGAAGGGGTATCTTCTGCTGCCACTAAGTCCGCCAGAACTAAAAGGAAGAGATGGGCCATGGTGGAAAGCACAGATGCCTCAGTAGTAGCCTTGGAAGCAGGGAGCCTAATAGTCACAACACCAAGGCTAGCCAAGCAGAGGGCCATTAAAAACAACCATGAGATGCACCTAAAACAGAGGAGAAAGAAGAGAAAAGGCCAAGCCCCTCTAGAAGAAACAGAGACAGTTGAGGAGAGAAATATTGAAACAGCAGAACAACAACAGGAGAGGGTAGAAGAGAAAGTAACCCCCACAGAGTCTACAGTATCTTTGCCAATCAGCCCAGATGAGATCACAGAAGGCCCCTTTGTTACCAGCACAGAACTCATTCAAAAACCTAGGAGAGGCAGAAAACCGTCCACAAATCCAACTAAGAGGAAACGAAGCAAAGCCTCATCAGAGCAGATTCCTGGCAAGCCGATGAAAATCCACAAAAAGCCTGGCCCAAAACCTGGGATGAAAGATGCCATGGAGGTTATTGAGGCAGTAATAAGGGCTGCAGGTTGTGAACGGGCTGAAAAAGAGGAGAGAGAAAAAGAACTGGAAAGAAGGGAAAGAGAAAAGAAGGAAAACCCAGAGACATGTATTGTGGGTCCTGTAGTAACAATATCAGAAAAACAGACAGAGATAATTTCTGTAAAAAGAATTAGGCGCAAACCAGTCCATCAGAATTCTAAACTGTCTTTCTGTCCTTATGTACGGATTAACAACTCCAGAGACTTTTCCTCTTGGTGTGCCATAGTCAACAAGCCTGAGGATGCAGTAATATTTCAGAGACGTAGAAAAAAGGGCATACTCAGAATGAGGAATCCTTTCACAGTTGCAAAGGTAGTGCCACACACTGCTGCCATGTTACAGGGACCCTTGGTAAACAGAAATCTAATTGACCGTTGTCTAACATGTTGCCTGTGTGGAAAGCCAGCAAATTACAGAGACCTTGGTGATTTGTGCGGCCCCTACTACACAGAGGATGGCATTCCACGGAAAATTTTGACGATTGGGCACAGAGAATCCCTCAGGGAAGAGTCACAGAAAACCAATGACAACAACAGTAGCAGCAGCGAAGAACCAAACAACTCATCAAAGAACGAGGGTGAGAGACGCACAGAAAAGGACTGCAATACAGAGGCATCCACTCAAGAGGGCAGTAGTAGCAGGCACCATCATTGGCACTACCGGCGGGCAGAAAGAACAGAGAGAATGGGTCAAGACAGTGGTCCACGAAGAGTAACTCTTCGAGAGAGGTTCAGGAGAATGAAGCAACTCCAGGCCATCAGCACAGGGGCCTCAAGTGACCAAGAGAGTGGTGACAGCATGTTCCAAAGGCTACAAGTGGAAGCAGAGGCTAAGGAGCACTGGGCCCATGAAAACTGTGCCATCTGGACCAAAGGGGTAATTATGGTAGCTGGGAGACTATACGGACTGAGGGAGGCTGCCAGCAACTCAGCGCAAACGGTACAATAACAATTATCAACACTGTGTGTATTCTGAAATATGTGCATTCTTCATGACGTTAACTTTTAACATGTTTTCCTTTTATTCCCCTTCTCTATCCCTATGTCCCTCTATCGGTCAATTGTTTGTTTCTTTATTGGTCTCATCCATATGTCCGTCTGTCTGACTAACCCCAGAGCTGCTACAAGTGCCAGATTGTTGGGGCATCCCTCAGTTGCTGTTGGAGAAGCTGCTCTCATAAATACCACTATGTCTGCGCCAAAGAGATAGGTAAGAGACCACAGTGAGAAAAGGAAGAGAGGAACAGGGGATGAAAAGGGGAGAAAAGCAGAAAAGAATTGAGAAGGCAAATTGGGAATAGGAAATTGAACGTGGGTGTAGACGAAAATGGGGAGGGAAACAAATAAGGCAGGTAGAAAATCTGGAAAAAATTAAAGGAGAAGGGAGAAAGTGAGGGGAGGGAAAGTGGATGTGGGTAAATGAGAGAAGGAAAATACATCAAAAAGTAACATTATTGAGTGCGAGAAGAGGTGTCTGAGAGTGCTAAGGGAGAGCAAAAGAGGAAAGGAGGGAGGGAAAAGAGGCAGAGAGCCTTGAATAAAGGGGATGGTGAGAGGAAAGTGGGACCCTGGAGTGTGCAAGAGGGAGAGGGGGATGAGATAGAAGGAGGAGGGTGTGTATGTGTGCATTATTGACCACAACCCCTGTGGCTCCGTCCATCCATTCCGCTGTCTGGGGACTGAATGCATCTCTATGTGTGTCTAACCACATTCCCTTCAGTGCTGTGTGTGGGTGTGTGGGTGTGTATGTGAGTGTGTGTGTGTGTGCGTGTGTGTGTGTTTATCTCTGGTCGTTGTTGTCAATATAAGCGTGTGTCTGTGTGATAGCACATGTGTTATATGGCTTCCTCCCCCCTACCTCATGCAAACAAAGTACACTGTGAGGATAAGAAGGCCTGCCACGTCTGCCTAGCCAGCACAGGGAGCAGAGCGAGGCCCTTTTTAATCCTGCTGAGTGCACCAGCCATATCTGACTGCTCGCTTGCCTTCATCGCAATTCATCCACTCATTCTTTCTCTCTCTCTGCCTCTTTCTTGCTCATTTGTCATTTTAACCCTACCGCTTTGTCATTTATCTGGGTTTTCCAAAGGGGGTGGGGTGTTGTTGTTGTGCATTTTCCTCATGCTACTTGTTTCTTTCATTGTAATCGTCTATTTGCAATCCTGTAGCTTATTCCTTCCTTCTCTTTGCTTCCTCTTACCCTGCCCAGGCTGCACATTCCATGAGGATGACTTCTCGATCAAATGTCCTAAACATGAGGTAAGAAAATAAAAGCTTAAAAACTTGTGCATAAATGCATAGCAATCAGGCATTAGTGTTTCCACCATAGAAATAAAATGTATCAATTTCATTCCATTTGTAAGGTTTCCACATATGTTCATGTACAGTAGGTGTGCATAGGTTGTGTTCCCATTAGAACACGTATAGCCTCTGTGAAGTCCCATGCCAAGAGGGTCAGGATCTCATCTTGGACCATTTCTTTGTGACCAAATCAATATGAATGTACCCAATGACCTCAGCAAGTTAAACCCATGTCAGCCAACAGTAGCTGTGTAAACACTTGTATCATTGTATGTGCTCAACATCCACTGTAATGACTGCAGACCACTGTAATTACAATGGGTCATCTTTTTGGTGTTAATATGAATGGTCCACAGTCGACTTTTCTGTTAGACAGACGCCATCTGGTGGTGGCATGTATACACTGCAGCACAGCGAGGAAGGTCAAATGTAGAGGGAGGGGGGGAGGAAGGAGGAAAATAGAAAGGGAGAGATGCTGACATTCAGCAGGGAGCAGCGGTGCATTGAGGCAGCAGTGGCAGTAGCCTCTCTCCCCTCTCTACATCTCTCTTTCCCTCCCTCCCTCTCTCCCGTTCTCCTCTGTGCAGACTGACAGGGATGAAAAGCTGGCTGCTGATCAAAACACCCCACCCAGCATTGCTGCCTGCTATCTTCCCCACATGCTCTCTCTACCCTTTCTCTCTCTTACTCTCTCCTTCTTCCTCTTGTTATTTCTCATCCCCAACACCCCTCCCTTATTTTGCTTGTGCGCCTCCCTGCTGTTCCAGCTCCACTCTGTTCACCTCTCATCTCCTACGAGCTCCCCTTTTCCATTTTTCAGTCGTCCTCCCTTCATCCCTCCTCATCCCTTCCTCCCTGTTTTTCTCTCATCTCCTCTCTACTCCTCACCCCGCCTCTACTTATCTAAACTCCCACATCCAAGCAGCAGAAATAGAGCATGTGAAACAGAGAGAAAAAAGAGAGCAAAACAGATAGATTGTTGTTAGCAGGCTGAGGCAGAGCTGTCATCAGCTGAGGGATCTGAAGGTCTGTCTGTGTGGGTCTGTGCCGTGCCAATTTACGCTGAGCAGCCTAATCAAAGGGAAGAGCAGACACATACGTACCACACACACACACACACACAACCACCCCACCCATGGTTCCCCTCTGAAATTCTCTCTCCGCCTGTGTTCACTTGGCTTCAGGGATGGAATACATATCGATGAACTCACACACACATGTTGAATTCAGCTGTGGCTTCACTAGAGCTAAGGGACACACACTGTGTATGTCCATGCAGATTCATTAACAGGTTACCTGTAAGCTCACACACGTATACACATAGTGAGCGAGAAAGAGACAGTGGGGGGGAGAAAAAACTGTTTTGTGCTGCTGCTGAGTGGGAATAAAAGACGAATGGGGGCAGTTACATCAGAGAGCGACAGAATCAAAGAGACAGGCATAGGAGGAGAAAAGAAGGGCAACAAGAGAGAGACATGCAGCACTGAAGGTTTAAAAAACTGAGAATTACTCCAGGGAGATAAAGAGAAAGAGAGAAGAAGAGCAAGAGATAAAAGACAGAGAGCGAAGCTGCTGGTCTGAGTCCAGGCCATAAGGATGGGCAACTGGCAGTTCAGAGAGAAAGACAGAGAGGGTGAATGAGAGATACTGGGGGGAGGCTGCAGAGGAGGATAAGGGGAAAGAAAGCGCTCCACCACCACACCAACGCAATTAGTAGGCGTTCATGCTGTGTCTTTCACAGTGGAACTGGTTCACTGGCCAGCTGCATCCATCTCCCCACTCCTGCACACTGCAGCCAGCTTGCTTTCGTGTCTGCAGAACTGCACAGAAACACTCTTGGCACACTTCAAAAAGATGCATGTGTACAGTACATACATGTGAGCTCCCACTTGCAATATAGCTGTACGTCTTGTACTGCAGCTTTTGTGTTCATAAAAACACACAGTGCACAATTTTCTTATAATAGTTTGGACAGAACATAAAGGCTTATAATCTGCAGTGCTGAGGCCAATGTTGCAGAGGGAAGACCTCAAAACTTCTGGCACGGCTCATTTCTTTTCAAACCTCTCAGTGTGTTTGTGACTTGAATTCATGTCACTCTCTCTTCCCTTTTTGTACAGGACCTGTAAGATATTTCAGTTCACCACCTCCACCACCAACACCACTTCTCAGCCAGGCGAGCATTAACTCTCCAGCAAAGCAAACAAAGAAGCTGTCCTAACAGCCACCTATAACCTAAAAAACACGGTGATGACTGAAGACGGACAGGCACATCAACCAGTGGAGGAGGGTAAAAATGCTGCGCTGAGGTGGTGCTAGGAGCAATACAAGACCTTGAGAATGGCTCCGCAGAGAATAGCTGCTCCCTGCACCCGACCTGGAAATGTGTTTTTCCAACTGAGCCCCTTACTGGAAGGCAGAAGGCAGCGGCACTGTTTAACAGGAGGATAGACTTCGCTTTAGAGACTGTGTGCCTAGAGCCCAGCGCACAGGCGGGCTGTTTGAAATGCAGAGCGAGGAATTTGTGTGTGCTCTGCCTTCGGATGAGTTGCTATCATATTCAGACACCTGGTGGACACTGATTGGACAGGAGCATCCCTCTGGCCACCTTGTCTGTCGGCCAAGAGGTGTGTATGCGAGTGTGTGAGAGAGAGTCTGTGTGCGAGTGTGTGTGTGAGAGTGAGAGAGAGAGAGAGAGAGAGAGAGAGAGAGAGAGAGAGAGAGAGTGTGTGTGTGTGTGTGTGTGTGTGTGTGTGTGTGTGTGTGTGTGTGTGTGTTAATAACATTGTCTACAGACACATCAACAGTGTGTTTGCGCATTATTTGTCTGTGTGAGTGAAGAAGTTTGTCTCCAATTCAAGATGTCATTGCATCATAAAAGCAGCATCCACCATCTGGATGTACTATCTCAATGTGTGCGTTTGTGTTTAAAACAAGAGACAAAAATGAAACAAAAAAGGAAACTGTACATGATGATGTGCTTTACAGGTTCTAGATATTCTGATATTAAAGAGTTAAGAAAAAAATGGACGCAGTATTTTAATATAATGCTCTTATCTTTGGAGATGTATTTTGATGTGCATTATGACTATACAACATCATTGGGTCATCCTTGGTAAATGTCAGGCTTTGTTGTAATTCAGAAATTAAAAAAGAAAAAAAAGATACCTCTTTTTAAGAGTGTTACTCCATTTCAACTGTGTGCACATTCAATATGTACAGTAGACGCTGTCATCATCACTCGACAGGTTGCAGATCAGGGCTCCAAGGGTCCAACCGGGAGTCAGGTCATCTCACTTCATATCTGTGTACAGTTCAGAAGTATTACTGTTAAACATTGCCATAATGTATGATTATTTCACCTACCACAGCAACGCAGAAAGATATACATTCAATTGAGATTTTATAACACACCTGTCTGTTCGTGTATCTCAAATGTAGCCTCTTTCACTCTTCCATGCTATGTAACAATGCCCTGTAGAGGGTGTCAGTTTAAGTACTGGTCATATCAAAAAGGAGACATATTTAAGTATTAGAGCATAAAATAAAGTGCAAAAATGCCACACCAAACATTCTCTTTTATGAAGCTCATTATTTAATGGTGTATATAAGTATTTGATGCGGTTTAAATGTAAGATGTGATGTACTAATATAATTGTGTATAGTATTTCCTAGAGATGTTTATTTTCTATAAAATGGAATATGTTATTGCTTATAAAATGTGTTATTAAAAGAATCCATTGATGAAACGTATGACCTTTTTTGGGAATGTCACTTGTTATAAGTTGGAGCATGCCGTTTTATTGATTTTCATGTCTTTGTTTGGAATCGATGACACAGCATCACTTTGTTTGAAATGTTTTTTGTAACGCCAATGTTAAATATACCAGCACCTTTCAATGCTGCTATGACCAATGCCTGCTCTTTTTTTCTTTCCTAAACATGCACTGACATTAACACACCGGAGACACAATTTGGATCAGCATATTTTCTGTGTTCACCAAGTAAAAGTGATGAGTAAAAAATGAAATAAAAAGTAATTTTCTTCAAATTAACACATCCCATAGCCATTTATGATAACAAAAATGTTAAGCATTACAATTTAAAAAAATAAAAACCTACTCTAACAATCTGCATTTAAAAAAGCACATTACAGCCAACATTGACAATGTTTGGCCTTTGCATACAAAAACACAAAATAATTGGGTTTTGGAAAACACTAACAGATTAATTTATTCTTTTGTAACCACTTTTTGCAAAACTTTTATCCCATTTTACATAGACAACCTATTTGCATAATTTTTAGTTTAGTGAAGGGAGACTTTTAATTACTTAATTTATCATCATGTGGTATTAAAGTCCTTTAGTCGCATTAAAATGTTAAACACCACAGGAAACACTAGTCTTCTTTACAAAATGCTTTAATATTTACATCATAAAAGGATATAACCAAAGAACGAGAAAGAGATGATGTCAGTTAAAGGACACACGAATAATACCTTTAGACATGGCCGTGTCTCACTCATCTCAATCCAACGTTTCACATTAGCGACACTAAAAAAAACTTACTGATTCTGGGACAAAAACACATGCCAAAGTTTTTTTTTTTTTTTCAGTCCTCTACAAATCAATAAACGCTGGTTCTCTATGAGCATGAAACTATAATGACTGAAAGAGCAAGTATTGCTCTTTATGTTGGAGCTACAAAAGGAAAAACCAGCAGATTCACTACAGGCCTTCTTTGGAAAAAAAAAATAATTACTTTTGAAAGTGTCTGCATTATGTATCATGTTGCAAAGGTGCCAAAGGTTCAGGTTATAGTTTGAGTTGTCTGTTGGTGATGCCAGAATTGCACACTGCCAATTTATTTTGTTATCATAGTTACATACGTGTGCAACAGTGCAAAAGGTCAACTGAGTCAGACGATGTGACGTAAATACCTTTAAACTGTCTCCATTTTGACATTCATTGCCATTACAGGCAATGAATGTCATTGCCAGTACAGTAACAATATTTGGGCCTGGCCAAAAGCTACCACATACAACAGGTTTTAGGGGAAGCAAAAAAAATACTGCTTAATCAAAGTCTATACAGATTATAAATACATTTTAAAATATGTACACAGCAAAACAAAAAATGACCTCTATGAAAATAACTTCAAAAAGCCATATTATTACTTATCTCATTGAAATCACCCTCACGGGGCTAGTGCAGATAGACACACAGAGCTGTACAGTGTGTCGCCTCTCCTCAGATTATTACCACTTAATCATGATTCAAAATCAACTTTAACACTATCTGAACAACCTGCGGAGTGGCTTCCCACTGAACAAGCCCACAGTCGGACCAATCCAACTTCGGTCCTTATCCTCCTACAAACGCCTCACTCTGCAGCCAATCAGGGCAGCCCGCCACTCCAACCCACTGAGCACTCCTGCCTGTAGAAAGTGCATCTATGTCACAAAGATGGAGCGTGGGACTATACTCAATAAGTGCGGGGCTAAAAGCTCTGTCATCTCGCACACACGCACACGCACACACGCACAGCTCCTCTCTGTGGTGAAACTATGTCACTGCAACACATTCTCACAAGGGGATTCAGCTGGTAAAGAGTGAGAAAAAATGCTTCCTTTATTCTGGTTATAAACCATAGCAACAAGAGTGTGAGCTCTACAAGTGCTTCCTGATGTGGGGTTGGGGTGATGGGAAGAACTGTGCAGGAAGAAAATCCTGTCAGTTTGATGTAAATCTGGATAGTTTAATAAATCTGTTAAATAGCTTCTTTTCTGTCGGTGTGCATTTTTGTATTTCAGAGATGTTTCTATATACACAATGTCCATGCATGTCTCTCAGCACCCCCCCCAAAAATCTCTCTAGCTGTTGGTGACGGTGGTGCCGCTGCCCAGCTTGATGATCATTTGCTGGCAGTCGTGAAGGGTCCTCTTGTCTCCCAGCTTCTCCAGGGTGCGAGCTGCATCCGCCAGCATGCCCACCCTTTGGCCAGGAGCTGACAGAAAGGAGGGAGGAAGGTAGCGGCATGCCAGCATTACAGCTTCTGCCTGCTCCCGCTGGCCTGGCCGCGTCTCACACTCCTCTGCACACAAAAACACAAAGAACAACGGTACAGTGGTACTTTGGGTGAGCTTTTGATGCCATCAGCCAGTGCATGAACAGCAAATACAGCAATTGCTAGAAAACACTTTAAATTAAGAATACTTAAAGTTAGAAATTAAGGTTTGCTCTATAACAATAAAAACACAGACATTAAAAATATCAAGAGCAGCAAAAAGCTAATAAAACAATTCTGCCTCACACACCTGTCTTGGCTCCGGGTGTTGCCCTGCGTCGCAGCGAGCGATCCAAGAGCTGATGTGTGCGGGTGGGACTGGCCCCTGCCATCAGCCTGGCAGTGGCTTCATGAAGAAACAACTGGAAAGAGATGGCGGGAACAGTAATGAGGAGGAGGAGGAGGAGGAGGAGGAGGAGGAGGAGGAGGAGGAGGGTGATGATGACTCATACAGAATATTCAGCTCTACCTCAGAAAGACTTTGAAGCCTTGTGAACAATGCTACTAAACACTTGCCTCAGGGCGAGGGCGAGAGAGAGAGAGAGAGAGAGAGAGAGAGAGAGAGCTCTAATTTTGACAGAGAATTGTATTGTGGGCTGCTTCCAACTATGTGCAAAGGAAGTATTTGGATGTATGTATGCTATACATGTTATTCCAGGTATGTACAGCAAATAGTCTGTTTTGAAGCCTGTGCGTTTATCTTCTACATGCTGGTTTTTGAGGATTTTAAAGGCACATTCTGATGAGTCGTGTTTTCAAGTCCCTGACAACGCAAAAACACCAATAAAAGGAGCTGCATAAGTGAGTTAATCATGTTTTAATAATGTCTGTCAATCATGTTATTTGGATGTCTGTGTATTAATTAGAAGAAAAAAAGTTGGAATGTAGGTCAGCAAGACAACAAATCCCTGAAGCTGCTCACTCTAAGTCTATATACATACTTGAACTAGCTAATTGACTAAACTATACTGACTAATACTGTTCTACGTACTCTTCGCATTGCAGGCCTGAAGCTGTGTGCCAGCTTGCGTAGGGAGCTGAGATCCTGCTGAAAGCCTTGAAGCTCCGGCGGGGAGGCCTGGTGGACCCCTGGGGGGCCGCTGCTAGTCACCAACCCTGACCCGGCAGGACCGGCCCCCTGCTGCTGCAGGCGCCACACGTTGGTCCTCATCACCAACAAAAGATCGCACAAGAGCAACTGGACAACCTAGAGGAGAGAAATGGACAAGATAAGGATTTGCATTTCACTGCCATAACAGCCATTGATGTAGTACAGTAACATCACTGGCAGATTACCTGAATACTGAAATGTGAGCAATGTGTAGTTAATAAGTTATAATAAAAAGTTATAATAAGTTATTTTCAGAAGCTTGGTCTCCGTTTTGGACTTAAAATTGAAGGATATGGTTAAGAAAAAAATGTGTTTCTACAACAACTGTTTCTCGTTGATAATTGTAATATTAGAAAGTTTGATATTGTTAAGTAGGCAAGTCAAACTTCCGCTGCTCTTCTCAAATAAAAAAATTTGGGTGACGTGACAGAGCTCTACACAAAGTTGAAGGGCATTTTTCAACTTCAGTATGTGCGTGTGTATTCTGCTGTTAGTGGCCCAGCTCTGTGTTGCACTGCAGGTGCATTGCACTCCGCTGAGACACACATGCAATGCAACTACAATGCACCACAGCTCTGGCCGTAGACGTGCACACACTGTGAGCTACCTATCCACCAGTATCACCATCTGCTGAACGCCGGAGGGTAGGTACAGGGGATCCACAGTCTGTGCTTAGTATTGTGAAGTGTGTGTGTGTGCATGTGTATACTCGTATAGTGATTATGTATGGCCAACTGTTTGTGTTTACAATTTTATACATGAACGTGGAGGCACATCTGTCACTGTGTGCATTTGTTTTTTTTATATTTCTAATGTGGATGCTGTTGCCCTCACAAACAAATCACTTTAATGCCCACAAATCCACAAGTGCTTGAGCCTGTGTGCGTGAGTGTATGTACCTTGTCTAAACTGGAGCTGTGACAGTGTGGTCCTAGGTTGAGGCTGTCTCGAAGCAGGGCACTGGCCTTGTCACTGTAGCTCAGACTCAGCTGGCAGTTTTCAGGCTTGGACAGCAGAGCCCGCACCGCCCTGAATGTGTTCAGACACGCCTTGGGCAGAAGACTCCTGACAGAGCAAGGGGGAAAAGAGATAGAAAGCCCAGTGACATAAAGCCCAGTAAATAAGTGGACATGTGTGTGTATGTGTGTGTTATGCAATACACTCTTAGGCTGGCTGCAGAAGTTGCACTGTGCGTATGTCCAACTTACTCTGCGTTCTGCAGACTGCGGGGTAGGTGCTCAACAGTCGGATACAGTCTCTCTGCCGCGGCGTCATCTCCTTGGAGCCAGTTGATGATCACCACAGTAACTGAGGACCACCACTTTGAGTGGGGGTCACAGCCTGGATGTTGAAACCAAAAGAGTCAAAAGGTGAAACCCCGTCAGGCAAACAAACATGCAAATATTTGAATCCCTCACTGTCCACTTTCTCACACACACACACGACCTCTGAATTAATCCATTTCTCGCCTATGGCATAGTGACAACTTGCAGAGAGAAAGCAGCAATTTTGACGACTCCATTTAACACACACACACACACGCACGCACGCACGCACACGCACGCACGCACGCACGCACGCACGCACGCACGCCCCCCTTCCTCCCTCTCCTTCCCTTCTCTCAAGGTGATCACAGAGTTGACAGCACTAAAGATAGATGAAGCAATCTAGTGGATTCCTCCCTTTCCCCTAGCCCCTTTTGGCTCAGATCTGTGATCAGTGAGGATAAAGAAAAGGGTGGGTGGGTGGAAGTCAACCCACACTCCTAAATCCCAAAAATGACAGTGACTTACCAGTCACAATGGCCATGTTGGAGCCAATAGCAAAGGACTGGGAGGTGGCACCAGCTGCATCTGATGCACTAATCAACAGCTGGAGGTACTCCAGGGCATCAGCATACTCCCTGAGAAGAGAAACATATTGAATGGTTATTTTTCCAACACATAAACATACAATGACATTTTTAAATCTATTATTACAAGTTTATTGTTTATAGCCCATTATTCTATCCTTATTTGTTGCCAAATAGTCAATAAATGGTATACAGTGGGGTGAATAGTAAAAAAATAAATAACTAAAAAGTGTGTGTTCATTTCTCACCCCTCTCCATCACTGGGGCTTTTCTCTCCATGAGGCTGGGCCACACAGTAAAGAGCTTTCTCCAGGAGGTGTTCCCTGAATGCCTGAGTCACCTGGGCCAGAGGATCCACTGTAAGAGTACCAACAGACCCTTAATACAAGTGTGCATGTACAAAACAGGAGTTTAGGCCTTATGTTACAAATTAGCCATTTTTGAACACATTTTGTCTGCACTGACCTGTATTGCCAGCCTGGCTGTAGATGCTTTCTTTGGGAGTGCTGCGAATAGCCCAATCCCCATCCACAAAGAAGCGGTGACCTAGTGGGTGACACAGCCACTGCATAGCTGGAGGCACACTGCCACTGGACGACAGGCACGCCTGACGGGCACTGCTCAGGAACACACGCTATCAGAATAAAAACAAAAAAACAAAGGGCACTCTCATTTCTTTTCTTTTAGTTGGATGTGGACAGAATTACACAGCTTATAGTTTACTAATAATGTTTCAAGTCCCATTGTCATGTTAATTATACATGAAAGACATCAACCAAGTTTATACCATTTGAACTCTAAACAGGATAATGTGCAATTACACTTATTCTGGCAGCATCCACGCAAAAACAATTAAATAAAATATGACGTTTGCAAATTTTAAAAGACGTGCATCTGCAAACGAAGGGGACTTACAGAGGTAAAATGCAGAATCCTTGGCATGCTGGCTTTGACCCGTAGAGCTGCAGAGACGTAGACCTCAGCCAGACTGGCTACAGGCAAACAGGAGCCAGCACACTCTGCCAGGTTTACCGCACTTAGAGCCATGTGGACTGCCGACAGATGGCTACCATTCAGCTTACCTGTATGCACAGATATGAAGAAAAAAAAAAATAATGTTTATTTATTTATATATATTATTTTACAGAGAATAACAGTAATGCAACAATCATAAAAAGGTATAGTCAAAAAATGTTTTCTTGGCACACTGAATCAACATAAGTCTTGCAGCAAAAAAAAAAAAAAAAGGGGGAAGGGGGCTGAGTTTTCACTTTAATCATCTGAGATACTGTTACTTCAATAAGCCACCCTGCAGTGTTCAGTCTCCCACATTGATTTCATTTAGAAACAGGGTTTTTCCCACCAACAGACCTGTCATGTGAAGCTGATGCAGGCGGTGGTAAACAAGGGAGGCGTCTCGGCTGCTTTTGCAGGCGTCCTCCTTCAGGGGGCGGTCAGATCGCAGCCCCCCAGCCCTGGCAGCAAGCCAGCGGCCCACCCAAAGGCGCTGGAGGCAGAATCTTAGCAGGGACCAGAGTGCAGAACAGGCTAAGTCCAACTGAGAGATAGGTAAAGGACGACCTAGAGCCTTCAGACAGGTCCATAGGTTCTGACTGGCCTGGGCAAAATCTCCCTGGGGAAGGTGAAAGAGATCAGTGATGAGGAAGAACAGATAAAAAGGTAACTCCTGAGGAAGAATATCAGGATACAGATCTGACATACTCTAGCTAGGTCCAGGTCAGCCTGCTTGCGGTGCCTCCAAAACAAGACAGAGGATCCAGAGTGAGGTCTGGTTACAGGTTCTCCATACACCAGCAGTCGGATCAGAACCCCTGACACCAGAATACCGTTCAGTAGCCACACCAGTATAGTTGGCAGCATCCAGTCCATCCAGCCCCATGAGTCTGCTACAGAAAACACATTTCATTTATCATCACTTGAAATTAGATTCTTATACAATTTCAAAACAGTTTCTTTTTTTTTTGGCACCCTTACTGACAGTAGCTTCATTTTACCTGCGATATCCACACCAAGGACGCTTCTTCCTGCAGGATGGGTGGCAGTGGCTGAGGGACTTCCAACTGAGCTGCTACCGGATGAGCAGAGCAGGGCAGCCAGAGGGTTGAGGGAGAGGAAGAGGAAGGTGAAGGTGCACAAAGCCATGCGGGAACGATCCAACATGCCGCCAGCACTTCCTCCTGCTGCCGATCGGTCTAACATGTCCACACTAGGCTGCTAAGTAGAAGAGAGACCAGAGAGATAAGATCAATGCGACAAAAGTTACACAGACAGTAAGTACATATTGTATTTCGCTGAGTACAGCGGTGATTGATTAAGGATTTAACCTGTTGACTGTCAAAACTACGCCACAATACTACTGCATACCTTAGTGTCCTCCCCCATCGGACTGTCAGACTCTGAGTCACTGCTACAGTGTGAGAAAGAGCTGGGGGAGCCCACATCAGAGGCTGGCGGGGTGGGCAGCTCGTTCTTCACATCAGCCAGTCCATCCACTTCCATGGCAACCAGGTCCTTAAGAGACTCTGAAGAAAAGGGAAAGGAAAGACAAGGAGAGCAGTTAAAGATCAGTGGTATAAAAGTAAAGACATCAATTCAATTCCACTTACTTAGAATTTTTACATCTGTCATTTCAGGATAACAGTAGCTATCAATAGAACTCATCACAAAAGGTCAACTGAATGACTTACTTTCAAGGAATTGAAATAGATTGCAGAGAAACGGTTATGAAATAAAGAAGAGAGACAGGTTTTAAGCACGTACTGTTTTTCTGGGCTGCCATTTTAAAAGCCATATTCTCCTGTTTGAGTTTCTGGTTGGTCTGCTGAAGGTAACGGATGTAGTCGATGGCTTTCTTCAGCACTGCAGACTTGTTGAGCTATGAGAAAGTAAAAATTAAATGATAAGATTAGCTTCTTCCCTATGACTTGAAGAGATTTCAATCAAATTAAATGATATCCTTTCCTACCTTGGCCTCAGTACCAGCCACCAGATCTTTGAGCTCGAGGATTTTGTCATTAATTGAGGAGCGGTAGCGCTTCTCGATGGCATTGTGGGCTGTGCGCTTCTCTCCTTTAGGTGGCAGGCCCACCGGCTTACCGCTGATGGCGATGCGGTTTATAGGCAGCTTATCAGTGTCCACCATGACAGGCACCGTGGTCAGGATGGTACCACCACCCATAAAGGCCTGAAGAGGTAAATATGGTGGCACACGTGAGGGGGCAGAAAATAAAGAATGCATAGTAAAATCATATTTGAACACAGTACGATCTCAGTATTGAGTTGCACATGTTGTGCCTACCTGGAGTGAAGTGCTCTGCACTGGGGTGGTGGTGGCCAGGGACGAGGTCATAGTAGTGACCATGCAGGGGTCGTGCTTCAGAGTGGTCAGCAGCAGAGACTCAGCCTTGATGAACTGGGGTTGTAGCAACACCTGAGAAGAAACACACACTTACAGTAAAGACAGAATACAGTTTGGCTTTTGGTTCCATAATACACAAACAAGGAGTACACTGTATTTATGTTGTATGTACAAGTCCATTCAGGCTCATTCAGGTGCCAGTCTAACACACTTACAGGTACTTGCTGTATGTGGGGTGCAATTGTTTGAACTGGCGGGCTCGCTGACGTGGCCAGGAGAGGAGAAGTGGTGGTCAGCCCTGGGAGCTGAGCCTGGATGGTCACTGGCTGACCATTTGGAGGTGATGATGACAAGATCGCTGTGGGTTGGCTCACACTGGCAGCTGGAAAATATTTTTACAAAAAAGGACTTCATGTGAAATACCCATGACAATGGTATCCGCCAAAATCAGCTTTAAAAAGCAAATATGTATTACTGCATTCTTTTTACTGCTGTGATGTGGCAGTTTGTCAACAATTGTTGACAATTTTTTTTTTTACATTAAGATAAACTCTTATAATGTCAACGTAAGCATTTGTACTAAGTCTGAATTGGTACCAACACAAAAAAAAACATACTGGTATTAGCCTATAAAAAAGGTAAAAATAATGTGATATTTGAATTGGTTATCATTGGTTATTGAAGCAACTCTACTACACTTGACACTGTGCAAGCCATTGTCTATTGGTTTAGGTTGTATTAGTTGTCTATTGTATGGGTATGTATGGCAATTGGTGAAATACAATCTCACTGGAAACAAGTGACAGCAACAGCGTGTCACCTTGTGTTTCTTATCAGCACTAACTGGGCTAGCCATTGCAATCACCTGTCAGTACCAGGGTTGGGAAGTTTTAAAGAGGTAATAAACATTTATTGCATCCATAATAATTAAAAAGCAAGATTTCATTTACTACTTCCCAATACAAAAAAAAACCCCGGTAACAATCAGGTGTTATCGTTTTCAGTGGACATGACTGCAGATATGCTGTAAGTACAATAACAATGAGTATTGGCCAGACAAAGCATTTTCATTTAGTTCACAGACTTTGGGCAGTCTATTAGATCAGGACCTAGCTTGGTAAATGCAATACATGTTTGTATGTTCTGTGCCATTCTGAACAGCCCAGGAGTCAAAGCCCTATAATTCAAGAGCTAAAAAAAATAAATAAAAAAATATAGCAATGCATGCAGGAAAACACCCTTTACATGTATTATTGAGAAGGACTGTTGCAGTATAATCACTTAAAAAATAACATGGATAACCGTACCAGTTTCAAAACCAAACATTATAGCTCCACTTGCCTAAAATAATTTAGCACTGATGTCCTCTTTAAAAGGCCATTTAAGGACCTGTATATATCTATTTTGTACTATCTAACTCAAACAGGTAGCCACGATAGGCACTAGAATTAACCCTTGTCACCATCAAAGAGTGTTTACTTGTGTAGCTGATATGGTTGCTGTAGTTGGTCTGGACCGGTTGTGACAGAGACTGGGGCTGAAGTTGTGTCTGCTGCTGCAGCTGGGGCTGAGACTGGAGCTGAGGTGGAGTCTGAGGTAGAGTCTGTGGTGCAGGCAAGCTGAAGAGGGCCTGGGCCGTGGAGCTAAAAACTGGGTTCGGTGCTGGTGAGCCATGAGGTGAAGCTGCCGGGGCGGGGGCGGACGGGCTGAGTACGGGTTGGGGCTGCTCCACCTGGGGCTGTTTGAGGCTCTGAGCCTGCTGTGGGGAGGCTGGCTGCTGCCTCTGTGTGGAGTTGGTCACCTGGGCCAGGGGGGACTGCTGGAAGGTGGGAGGCTGGAATGCCTTGTCTGGTGTGGAAGAACTACGGGTGATGGGAGGGCCCAGGAGCGCATCCAAGTGGGGGCTACTGCTTAGGATGGAAGAGGAAGATGAAGGTGGAGGTGTTGTAGTTGTGGTTGGAGGGGCAGGTGAGGTGATGGACTGGGTCAAACTAGAAAGCTCTAGGGTGGGAGCAGGCCCTGTGTATGGAGGGTTATCAAACAGTCCTCCAAACTCCATGTCCTGGTTGCTGATGAGCTGTAGCATGTCTGAAGAGGGAGAGAAATCAGAGCCAACAAGTGAAAAAATTATTAAGAATTTTCAAAAATAACTCTGGTGGAGAGTGGAGATCTGCTGTTCTGAATTGGAACTAGTTCTAATTTATGGGGCCTGGGCCGTTGTTGAGAAACATTGTTTTCAATTTGGCTTATTAAAAACTGAATACAACTTCTCAGTAGCAGGCTGGATCACCGGCATTTCAATGTATACTGCTATACTCAAGCATTAACTCCACATGGTCAGTGTTTATCACATAACAGATCTTAGAGAGCACTTAAAAGTAAGCTACAGAGTAGAATAATAATGCTGCAAAATATATTCTGTGTAAAACATAACTTCATGCATGAAGGAAGTACCATACATTTAACAAAGCTGTTACTGCAGTGTGGGATAAGAATGCACTAGTTTGCCCCAGAACCAGCTAATGTCAGAATGTAAAACTTTATAACAAATTATAAAACATTCAAAATTATTATTTTTTTGAATATTTGTATTTTTCTTTATAGTATTTTCCCGACAAATGGAAATCACCAAATAGTCTGATATAAGACAAATACATTTTTAAGCTTTAAAAAGCTAAAACAACGCACATTTTGGTTGCTTTTCATACTTAGAAAATATGACATGAATTAGAAGCAGGATTCAATAATAACCCCTTATTGGATCTGAATGGATACATATGAAACCCTTGTCACAGTGAATGCTGACTAGAGATGGCAAAAGTACTCACTTCCCGTACTCAAGTAGGAGTACAGATACTTGTGCTAAAAAAAAAATACTCTTCTACTACTAGAAAAAGCAGAAGTACTGATTTAACTTATTTACTCAAGTTAGTAACAAAGTACAGGCTGGGAAATGTACTCAAAGTATAAAAGTAAAAGTAGCCGTGCAAATGACAACCATTTTTTATGCAAAGCTTCCTGGACCACAAACATGTTACTAGAGTGCAAGCTGAGAAACTTCGGTGGACATGGAAAAAGGGCTCTTTATATGCCATGGTCTACATTTTAAATGGATGTCTGCCAATAGACCAAAAACATCACATATAATATGACTATTGTGACATAGACTGGGACTCAAGGTTAATAGAATTTTGACTGAGTTGCAAGATATGACTTTAATTGTGATTCTGTAAGAGTTCACAGATCAAGTGTAATCTTCCCCTTAACATTTAAAGGAAATATACACATGTGTGTGCTCAGATATGGCTTCTGGAAAGAAAACAAAGGATAAAATATGAATTACTAAACTGACATTAAGAAGTTTCCAATACTTTTGGAGTTACGCAGCACACTGGCCAGGACTCATTCTTGATGCATACCATCTCGAATATCTCTCTCAGATAAGGTCGAGGATGATCGGTAATGTCTTGTTGCTTGTCTGCCGAATCCCTGGGCACTCCGTTTTATTATAAAATATTTGGATAATATTATCCAAATATTTTATTTATTTTTTATTTTTTTGACCTGATGAAGTGTAACAGGAATATATTGGGGTAAAAGCTGAGTGTATGTTGTATCTGCAATTAAACGCAGCATCCTGGATTTGTAGTCCAGTGTTTTGTATGAGGTGATCGCTCTTGGCCAATCAGAGCGCGTCTCAGAGACTTGCCCAAGACATGAAAGAGAGAGCGCTGTCTGTGGCTCAGCGCGAGGTTACCGTCGAGCAGCATCACCAAGGGTTACTGTCGGTCAAATTTGGGAAGATGACGGGCACGTCTGCAGGATTTGCTTTTTACCAGCTACAGTTTACGCAGTGGTGCTTTGTACAAATACACTGCGACTATTATAATAAAAATATATACCGGTATTAATTATTACAGTAACTGGGAAACTGATACCATCAAATGTTGTCCATACTCTAACGATACATCCCTACATTAGCTAGCTAGCTACATCAAACCTGTGATGAGAAGAATGTGACCATATCACATACAGGAACATTTGAATTGCTTTGCCAGTATTAATACACAGATACGCAGTTTTTTATTTATAAAAAAAAAGTATATAACGTTACTGCAAACAACAAGTAAGTGTTTACAAGAAACATAAGAAAAAACGAACTGTGTCAATAGAGCACAACATTATTATTAGTTTTTTTTTGCCAAAAAGCGATACATAAGATTTGTGAAGGCGGTGAACTGAGGTAGTGAACCCAACGCAGAAGAATGAACGACAGTAACCCCGGTCTGTCTGTCTGTGGAGCAGGCTGGGGGCGGGGCGCACTCGCGACCATTTAGCAGCACGTTAGCCTCTCCTATTAGCTTAGCTAAACCGCTCTAAAAAACGGTTACTATTACATTATGATAGATAACGTTAGTGCAATACACAATTGTAAAGGCCGCATATTATCACCTCAATAACATCCAACTGATACTAGTTACTGTTAGCTAAATGGTTAACGTTAGCCAGCTAGTCGTTAATGATGGCTGATGAAAGGTACGCTGTGAGCTGCAACATTTTAAATTGACTGGTATTACCTTAGTGCATTAGCTAGATGTAAAACACAGGAGACAGGTAAACTAAACACACATGGCATGCATGAGGTAACATTAACGTTAGTGTTATGTTAGAAGCAGTGTTGTTGGTTTAGCCACAAACGTTAAATGCGACTGGATTAGCTAGTAAACGCTTAATTTCTTACCATCAATGTCGTTTAAGAGGGCCGTGTCAATATCGCTGGGGTCATTAAGCGACAATGTTGGATCCAGATTATCCAACGAAGGATCGTCAAAAGATAGGCTGTTCATCTTTACTCTTGTGTCTGGCTTCCCGATGTAGCTAGCTAACGTTAGACTCGACTTACTGGAGAATGGCTCAAAGGGGGGGAAGTGGAAAACTTCTCAGGTCCCTACATTTGTCGAATCGTCAGACTCCGAGTCTACCTGAAACATAAGCAATGAGCTGCAACTTTTTAGTGATGTGCTAACTACTCACTCCTACCCCCATGATCGTCCTGGGAAACTTGTCAAACCAAGCTAAACACTGAAGCTCATTCAGCACTGACGTGCTTACGGCGGTAGCCGAAAGGGACCCACCTAGCCGATGGTGATTGACAGGCTCTACAGCCAATCACTACCTTTGTACATGGATTCCCACGTCCCCTGTTTTTCATGTTTGTTTTGATTATTTGACTGAAGAGGTGACAGCATGTAGAGCATGTGCCATAATTTGATAATACGACAATGCATAATGAGACAATAATGTACTCAACAATCTGGAATAATGGCTCCAGAATACATACATACATACATATACACACACACACATATATATATATATATATATATATATATATATATATGTATATATATATGTATATATATGTAATATGTACTGTGTATATATATATATATATATATATATATATATATATATATATATATATATATAATATGTACTGTATTAACCCATTTAACCCATCCTATCTATCATCGTCCTAGTCCTGCACATCCAAATAAAACCAGGCATATATTTTATTAAACTGTATTTTTACTGAAAGCATGGATGTGTTTATTGTGTGTTTTCCCCCAACAGCCAATGAGAACCGAGCAGGCGTGAGCTACTGAAAGACAAGTTTGTGTGACTCGAAGAAGCAGCTCCTCCTGTAGAACCAGTAAAATCGACCAATGGGAAGCCCAGGAGCCGAGTGGGGTGATCTGACGTCCCATCTCTGGGACTAGTGATTACATCATATGTTTCTATCTTTGAACAGTGGTAGCAGCAGCAGGGAAATAACCTGGAGTAATACAGGTGGCCTAACAGAATAAATAACGATACAACGATTTTTTCTCTATACAGGCTATAGATGCAAATTGTAATATTTGGCCAAAGAAATATATTATTTGATACCAAATCCATTCTTTCAGTACAAGTATACTTAACTTAGTAACGTAATGCGTACTGTGTATTGCAGTAAACAACATACAATGACATAATTATTAGTAATGTAAACAATTGGGCAAAGTCAACTTTATTTACATATCTGCAACAGCCAAATTAAAACTATAATGTGAACACATTCACATTAACACAAAGGGAAACAACACAAAAGCATGGTGGAGAAATAGGTCAGTGACCCAGAGTAGCACTGCAGTTGTTGTCAGTACAAGGGGAGTGGAGTAGTATTAACATCCTGTTAGCGAGCCTAGTTTTGTTGGTGATGGGGTGTGTTTGTATGTCTTGTTCACTTTTATAATTGATTTTGGAAACCTGTCATTGATGCTCCACAAGCAACTGAAGTAAGCAAACGTCCATAAAAACTGTTGAGATTTGTTTACATTTGATGTGCTACAGTAATGTATTGAAGCAGAGTGGATGGGGTGAGAGGCTCATGTGATAATGAATGGCCAGTAAAGTGCAAGATTGAGGCCGAATTGCATCAGAATGTTCATGAAGAAGCAGCAGGAGCTTGTCACACAACCCTTAATTGCAAATTAACCACAAACAGGTGTGAGGTAGAGGTCACAGATTGCTAGTGTTTTATTGGGCAGTTACATACGTGCATTAGGCCAAACAAAAATCTGACCATTAGTAATGGCAGCAGACAGCACAGCCAAACAGACATGTGTCACCCACCAACAGAAATCAAGCCGCTCTTCCATGTCCACAAAACATCAGCTTAATGTCTGCTTCATCAGTATTTAAAGACATTCATTAACCATTTTGAAATGATCAGAGGAATACATGTTGCAATTATGCTTCATAAAAGCAAGTAATACAATACACTCAGTTACAGATCCAGAGATACGTAACATACAAACAGAAAATTAGTTCCTTTTCAAAGGGTCTCCTGTTACATTTTTAGTAATCCTCTTTGTTCAGCCTGCATGGTAAAAGTTTTCCAAAGCAAACACAATGGTTGATTGTAAATATAACGCTATTATCTCAGTTACCTGGCAACCATACTAAAACTATATAACCATACATCATTAAAAAATTAATTAATCATACATTTTCCTCAACTAAAATACATTTAAATGTGTAATCATACTGATTATGCAGTCACAAATAATTGCACTGCATTTTGTTAAAGTACTGTATAACAAATCGTGAATATTTCCCTCTAGTGAAAGGCCAATACTGACAAGTAATGTTGATGCATGACTTAGGCTTTTACAAGTTGAGATGCCTTGATTGACAAGGCTTTTGTTCTTAAATGGATTTAAAGACAAAAGAAAATTCAAGTGCAGAGCAACGAGCCTCGGCAAAAGAGCTGGAATGAAGACAGGATTGCTTTTTGCCTTAACGTGTGATCCTAATTACACCAAAGACAAAGTCCAGTCAGAGTTACTTTGCTGAAATCAGTTAATCACAAAAATGCTTGGCTGTAGCTCCAACAAGAGCAGATGAATCATACCAGAATGAAAATACATAAATAATGAAAGTAGGTCTTTGACTGCACAACAATCAAAGAAAGTACAATTGCGTTTGTTTGCTGCATGCTTCTGCCTCAACCACAAAAAGATAAATAGAGAAGAGTTGGACGAACTTGTTTCTTTCTTTTTTACATGAACTATAAAAATACAATCAGGGGATCAAATTATACATAAACTTGTGTGCATTTTGGATATTATTATGAGCAAATACATTTTTAACCAAACACAGAAACTAAAATTCCTGTATTTTGAGGTATATAGATTACATAGATTAGAGTAAATGAAGACCTACCTATAAGAATATATCCTTTACAACAGTGCAATATTGTTAGCTATATGTTTTGTCTGCTTGTTGATTAAGATGAAGATTAAGATCTAGCCTGCGCACTAGATCATTCTGATAATTTAAATGCCCTAATCTGTCTTACATCTCGGTCATTTTTACAATTCCTAAAAGCAATTGTCAATTCAACTGTCCATCAATCCACTTCTATGTGAACACGCGCTAAAATTACAAAATTTATGTGCAAGATGAAGTCAATCTAAATACCTTTTCCCACCCCCTAGAAAAAATAGTAACCATCTTGTAAACACAAAGGACAAAATAAACATTTGTTTTTGCTTCAAAGTGCACAGTCATTAATATAGAAGGGGAAGGAAAATGTTCACGATCCCTTAATACTCATAACACATGAACATGATTATTGTTCGACAGGTAGTTCAGGGCTAGTTGGTCTTTAAAGCCTTAATATTCTTTGGAATGGCTAAAAGTGTTTGCAGTTGTTCAAGAGAATCTAATTTGTCGTAGCTTTTCAGAGGAGTGAAAAGACTAATGGGTAATATTCCATGGGCACAATCCTTCCCCTTAGCCATTTAAAATACATAACAGAGAATCCTAACTAGTGATTTTTAGATATTTAACTTTTTATTCCCTTTGGTTAAAGCAATGCTTGGCATACACTCATCAATAGTAGCTATGCTTTAACTATTATATTCCTAGTTAGTTAATTTGCCTACTAAAAGGAGTCTTTTGTCCACACTGCTTCTGGCAAATTGGGTAATAAAACATGTTCCATTCCACACATATCTCAGTATTAAAAGCATGACTAGAGCTCTAACTGGAGTATTTGTAAAGAAAAGAAAAATTGCATGGCTCGACCGTAACCACAACACTAGTACATAGTACAGAACAAACTATTAAAACAATAAATGCACAAATTAGCAATTAGCTGACTGTAGTAAAGCAACACAATATAATCCTAATTGTATGCTTCCATACTGACTCAATGGATGGACCTGCAGTGAACATTTTCTATTAATCTCGCAGTAATATACCACATTTTCAAACCACATTAGACGTATTAGGTTGTCTTCCTTTGGTGAAGCATTACAAATGAGATGCAGGAATGCAAGAAGTAAATCCCACACTAAGAGATTAATACATCCATACATAGTAAAAACCAACACAGTTGTGCGCAGTAAACATGTTGGACCTCTGCATGTTAGAGCAACGCTGTGGCAAGAGAATGACAAGGAGGTGAATGTCACTTGCTACACCACTGGCAGTCAGCAATGAAATGGGACTGGAGGGATTTGGGAGAAATCATTTACGGCGAAGACCTTTAGATGTCCCAAGAGAGAGGTCGAGGTTCTCTGAGAACAGTCTACAAGGCAAAGAGGGCATCCTCCGTCCGCTCAGCCTTCTTGTGGGAGCCACCAGGGGCACGAGCAGGGTGAGCCGGGTTAGCTCCAGGGGGAGATGGCAGAGAGTCTGTTGCCTTTGCGCGTTCTTCCAGGAACTTATCAAATTCTGAAATAAACAAATTGATGAAAAGGATGAAAATTAATAAATCTTCACACACCTTAGAGTAAGTGGAACATATGCAACTGTGATCAGAGTCTATACCTTCACTAGTCACCCCTTCCTCGGCACCATCCCCTTTCTATTGAGAGAAAAAAAAAGTCATGAAGATAAACATTTTGGCACCATCAATGGACTGTCAAAAGACAGAAATAAACCTTAGTGCACAGTCAACAACACAATAAGCTGATGCACAAAAGCATCGTACAAGTCAAATGCCTGTAAAGTTCACACAAACTGAGACATATCCATACAAAGTGGCTAACGAAGGACCTGACAATCATGCATCCTTCTACACTTTTCCCAGGTGAAGACCACAAGGAGCCCTCTTGAGCCCGACTCCACAACCTCCACAACCTCCACAACCTCCACATGCACATGTTAAAGGAGTTCATACCAGCCATTTTAACTTGACTATCATTAGCACTGTGTTAGCATTTGTAAGTCAAACCTCACAGTAAACTGTTATATGTCAGTCATTGGTGGAAATTCATGAGATTATAGTAAATGAAAGGATGTGACGTCAAAGGAAACTAAGTCAAATGAATCCAGTTATATGACATGGATGGATGAAATGTGCTATTAATGAAAAAAAAATGAGGGAAGAAGAGAGAGGGAGAAGGAGAAAGAAGAGTAAAAGATATAAATCAATGTAAAGAAGTCTCACCACGTCAGCACAGAGCCACTCCTCTATGTCATCCATGACAGAGGACTGCGATACGGGGATCTATGGAGCAAAGCCATGGACATACCATGGGGCAGCACCAAAGCCACACAACAGAAAGACACCCAACCCCAACAACAAAAAGAAAATTGTAACACACAAACACACAAAAAATATCAAGAATAGGAATCACCAAAGGTATGGAGAGGAAGATGATTAAAATCAAAATTAAAAACAAATATAAATGAGAACAAAAAGAAAATGTACTCAAAAGTCACACTCAACCCCTCTCAGGTCTGTGCTCTTATTGTTTGATCATGTGCAACAATCTGCTACTCAGCTGAGTAGAGAACAGTGAAGTTCCCAGCTTGTGTATTGTTTTCATTAGTTCTGTGGTGCTGACATGGCTTACCAGCTGCCGACTAATGTCACACAGCAGTGTTAATTGTTCCGGATAATTAGTGAATTAGCAAACCGCTTGAACGTGATTAAGAGATTGATTGGATGGGAAAAGCTGAAAGCACAGGGACTGTCGAGAGGCAGGGCAATCCCACAACATACACATACGTGGAGCATGTGCGCACACACACACTGCACACATGAACGCTGCGTGCGTGCAGTGACTGTGATGAAGCCATGTCAGGGTAGATGGTGTGTGTTTGGGTTTGTGTGGGGACCAAACAATCACAGTGAATCAGGAATGCTGGAAAAATGTGTTGCATTATATGGCTTTAAAATTTCCTTTTTCAGCGACATAATGCAACCCACTTTTTTGGCTCAAAAGCTGTAAGTCCATCCATTAAGAGTAACAATTAGGGATAACGGGAAAGTAACTTGCATGTTTTTCATTTACAAAAATCTGAAAATGCATCGAGTTCACACACACAATAAATAAAGGTCTTCCACGTCCTTTCACTGCCAATATGATGAAGTCAAAATCCACACGTAGCGTCGATCTGATATCAAAGTTGAATAGAGAAAACAAAAAACTTGCCCTCAGACCTTGTTATATGCTACAAAAACACTGGTGGGGTTTCCTTGTGAGATCACAGTTAACGCAGTTAAGGAGCATTTCAAAATAAAAGGCCAAGGCAGTGGGGCAGTGAAAGTCATTCACAGTAAAAAAAAATAAAAAATAAAAGCATGCAGCTGTGTGACCAGAGGAGAAAATGCTGTAGAAAAGTGTGCAATAAGAAGTCTCTTCTCATCATGACTCGCAGCAATTACACTGATACAAGTTCAAAGTGTTATCCTTTGTATTGAAATATTCATAGTCATAACATCAACTTAATTGTTAAAGTGTTAGAAATATTACATCTAGATCTATTTCTGGTTAAGGTGAGATGTGTGAGGTTGTCGTTAGTATCTATTGTATTAAGATCCAGAAACAGAGGACAAGTGACAAATACTTTCCACTACACAGCAAATCATCATCCCTTTGCTTATTTTTTGTAATGCTTAGATGATATATTATCAGTACTTCAACAATGTTTGTCATTGTTGATTTAACCGTGCTGTGTAGCAGTAGTATCTGTACTTCCCTGCTCTTTCAGCGTGTGACTGTTAAGAGATGAATCGAGCTGATGAACTGGTGACCAGTCAGGCTAATTAACCCATCCATAAAGGCGTGGCATTAGTAATGGGTATAGTGTTAAGAGCACCCATGTCAATAGAGTGCAATGGAGGTGGGCAATATGGATAAAATCTTATATCACTATATAAGTAATTTTATATCACCGCAGCGATACATACTGTTTCCTGGGAGTTAAATTGATAAACTGGTTGTATCAATAAAATACCTTGAATAGATAGATAGAAGCTATAAGTCTGGTTTTTGGTTAATCCAGCGAATTTAAATATTAATACTTAACAAATCTAGAGGTTTCATCATGGAAAATGTTGCCATACTAAAGTCCTGTTTATTGATTTGCAAGATTGCCTGCAGTGGCCTAATACAACCAATAAAACAGATATTAAAGAGATGGCTACCTCAGCAAAATAAGCATGTCTTAAAGTATCGTCATATTGCCCAACACTAGAGTACAACATCTGTATGGAATTGGAGTGTATGTTCTTAGGTACGTTTGCTGGTATGGGCTTATTTCAAGCAATCAAGTACAGAGCAGTGAGATGAGGCTGAAAATGAGAGCATGAGGGTTATGGATGATGCTTCAGAAAGTTGAAAGCAGGGGTGACGGTGGACACGAGGGAGGGGTAGGAGGACACACTGAGGATGGAGTCCTCACCATTCCTTGGGTAATAAGCCAGCTGTCTATGGGCAGCTCCTGATCTGCTGGGTTATCATCCCCTTTTAACCTCAGCTGAATCAACAACAGAACAACACCTTACACAAGAGAAGAAAGGAACCAGGCCCCACCACAGCATAGCACACAGTGCAGAGAGAGAGAGAGACAGAGGAGAAGTCAAATATGCAAGAGATGGCTGTCATTTAAAGAGAGAGAAACAGAGGGGAGAACGTAAGAAAACTGTGAAAGGTTCATTCCATAAAGATGAAAATGAGGAAAATAAAAAAGGGGAAAAAAAGACTTGGATCTCCTTAAAGTAAAAGTACAGTCGAGGCATAGGGTACCTGAGGTAACTAAAAAAAAAGAAAATCACAAACTGCTGTGTGTGTCAGCATGGCTGTATTACAGTTCAGGTTTCAGACGTGTCTGTGTGCTCGGACACAAAGAATGACTACAAAAATCAAAGCTGGATTTTCTCTACAAACTATTCCTTGTGCCTCACTAGGTACATTTTCAGCTTTTTAAGTTTTAATTTTTTGATTATTCTGTCTGTGCTAGTGCATACAGCATACATTTTGGCAATGGTGAGTTCTTTTATTTCTAAATTTGGAAGTTCAACCTCAGCTCCTATAATACATCTATAATAAGCTGTGTAGCCAAAATACACACTCAGAGCCTTACGGACATTAAATGTCTCCTTTGCAACACATTAAAACCGTAAGGGTAAGGGTTATTGCTGCTGTTTTATGGAGCACTGCAGCGTCAAAATCAATGTTGTTGCTAATCATTGACATATCCCAGACTGTGAAAAAAAACCTAGCATTTAGTATACAGAAAATAATTCAAAAAGTCTGGGTAGTAGTTTTTTTCATAAAAACAACAGTGGCCTTATGTAATGTACACAAACTGGCATTTAAAGGGTAAACATTCTGAAAATGAAAGAATATTTGGTAGTGATGACCAGGACTGAAGATAAAAGATTTGTGGGGGAAATAATATTAATAGTTTTTTGACGCTGACATTTTTGTCATCCAAGGACATCAAAGCAACCATATTAAAGTGAGGCACAAGGGTTAAGAAAGTACTGATATCTGGTTTAAAGAATGAAAAATCCATGAATCTGTGTTTTGTAAAAACAACACAACTGCTAGAACTAATACTTAAATTATATTTTGAGTACTTACTTATAGGCATGCTTAACACTTTCACAGTTACCACATTGCAAGACAGTTATTCAGTAATAGCCAATACACAGACCTATGCCCTTTTGATCAAAGTTTGAGTATCACTGCATACAGGACAAATGTCACTGTAGAACATTCAGTGTCACATACCATCACATGCAGGGAGTGACCAAGGGCTGAGGACAGACTGGTAAAGGAAAGGTTGTCTGCCAGTAAATAAAACTGCACCCACCTCCATATATATAGGTAAAAGCTGTATCAAACTACATGCATCAGTGTACTCACCCCTCCTGTGTTCTGTTGTCTCACATCCAAAGCTGAAGCCAGGCCGCCCAGAGTCTGAGGGTCCTCATACTTTACACTGCGCACAAACACATAAACAACATATTTAAGATGGATACATTTTTTTTAACAGTGTCAAAAACAGTAAAACAGTAACAATACCCAGCAATGCTCACCCATTTTGATTATACTATAATACATGTTATACCCATGAATATCTGGTTGAATGTAAACATTATGAGAGATGTTTGAAGAACATTACAGTTTTCATATAATTTCTGTCCGTACTACCTTCATAACACGGCACAAAGGAGAAAGACAGAAAAAGGGAGAGAGTCTCTGGCCATCAGGCATGTTGCTGTTATGTGGTCCAGACCTCTGAGCCGTCAAACAACACAATACACCCATTTGCAATTTTGATGATGTGGTGAGCGTCTGGTGTCGTAAGGAAGTAGTCCTCCCCTGAAGCTCTTTAAGTGTCTATGATATAGGGCTATATAAAAGGTAATGAATTAAATGCATGAGGGAATAATTCACATAGGAAGATGTTGTGAGAGCAAGGACAGTGGGCACATCAAAAAGTTAAAAGGTAGACAGTGATCATCGGGGAACAAACAGCGTAAAAGTGCCCATGGATGGCTTTAACTTAAATATTAATAGGTGGTTATGAATAGCCATTTAATTAAAACAAATGGCACCCTGAATAGTAGCATGAGAGGATCTGGGTTGCCTTAGAAGAAAAATGAAATCTAGACCTACTTTTTGCGCTGATCAGCCAGAGAGCTGGTCCTGGTCTGGGCAAACATGTCAAAGTCATCCTGGTTGCGGCCTGGTACAGGGGACAGAGTACCGCTCACGCCGTCTGAAGCTACATCTGGAGAGAGGAGAGATGGTGGATTATTCATTAATTCATTAACCCTTTCTTTATACTTGAGAGATCATGAAGGGGCAACCCTCATTTACAATGTCTTTGAGTTAAAATTACAAAGACAAGACAACAACCATAAATAGAAAAACAATAAAACTTGGAAAAATGATCTGATGAATAAATTATGACAATAAGGATGCAAAAGAATACAATTTTATGTAAAGCAAGTACAAGTAAAAGTTTACAGGTTCAAAACCAGATTTTTGAATTGTCCAAAAGGCACATGTGAGTTGATTTTAAGCAAGTGATGTAATTTGTTCCAAGAATCAGGTACACTAAAGTTAAAAGCAATTTTTCCATGTTCAGACTGAGCTTGTGGAACATGTAGCAAAAGCCGGTCAGCAGAGCAAGTCTGATTGTCCCCTGAGGAACAGAGACGTTCTGTAAGGTAGTATGGTAGTATTCAAATAAGAACCCAGTGAGTATCACATCTTTGCTGGAGAGAAGACCACACAACACTTTCATATAAAATACAACGATGTGTACCATAGACATGACCGGTAATGAATCTCAAGGCAGAGTGATAGATATATAGATAGATTTAAGAATTAAAGATGATGCAGATCTATAAAGCACACCACCGTAGTCCAAGAAAACGACATGAATACTGCCTCAACAACCCTTTTCCTACAAAACATGGGAATGATGCTTTTGGAAATGTAGCCAACTATGACAAAACATTCAGAACAGCCATTTATATATACGCTTTAACCAGAGTATTATAGCATGCAGAGACTTTTTTAGAGCCCAACAAGGGAGCTAGCACTTGCAGGGAAGAGTGTTGAGCAATGAGTTGTGTTGTTGGGTTCATTTCCTATTAGTAGCTAGATTATGAGCCTTTCTTACACTCTGGTGCTTCTCCAATGCCAGGTCTGCAGAGACTGGGGAGGAGGGATGTTACAGCTTTTGAGAGAGAGAGAGAGAGTGTGTATGTGTCTGACAGTTGGAGCACCACTTTTCCTCCACACTGGTAAATAGACTTGTCACCCTTTGGTTCTTACCAATAACAGCTAGTGCAGATGATAGCGAGGCTGTAGTGGGGTTATGGGCTGGCGAGGCAGTGGCCCCTGCGGTGAATTGGACTGGAGGGCTGGAGCTGATCCTGGGCGAGACCACAGCAGGGGAGCCCGGGCCCAGGTCTATCAGGTTGTCCTCTGTGGCCTCATTCAACATCTGAAAGCAGACAGAGGGAGGAAAAAACAGGTGGTCGTCAACAATTATCAATATACAGTGCTTTTAAGGTTTTGCCAGCAAATTAAGGAAGCATATACGTTTGTTGAAGAAATTAGATTACAAACTTTGTATAAACTCACTATTTGAGATAACATTGAGGGTCAGTAGTTGTGGATTGGAGACTATGCACTGGAACAATACTGATGGTTGAATAAACAAGTGGACAAGATTTCAGATGTGTGAGACAGAAGGTAAGAAGGAGGGGAGGGAAGGACGTACTATATAGCATCTAGTTTCACACAGTGGTACTGATGAGACTAAGCATGAGCTACATGTAGCAGATGTGTTAACATTTATCCCTTCCTTTCAATCCCAGCACAATGACTAGGATTGAACCTTGTACTGGCATCATACTTGCCTCCATCAGCTGGCCACAACACAAACAGACAGAGCACACAGAAAGATCAACAGAATGCAAACAGCTATGTGGGATGTAGAGAGAGATGCCTCAACCCTCTGGCAAATCACTGCTACTGGCAAATGTACACTCTTAAATACCAGATTGGGACTATGTTTTCCTCTTCCAGTGATAAAGCTAAAAAAAAGTGCAGTCCACTTGCATTAAATATGAATGCAGTAGTGGTTTGTTTATGCTATTATAAATAGTAATGATTAATTCAGATACTAAATGGCAAAACAAGCACACCACTGGCGATGTGGACAGATTTGTTAGAAACATCCCTAATAGTATCCTTAATTTTAGACAAACTGCCACAGGCGATATAAAAGAAAAAAAGATTTGAAAGATTCTGAAAACATGCAAAAAGCAAATACATGCTCTTTGAACGCTGACTTTCTGTTGATGGTACTCACCCCTTTGTTCTGTGCGGCTCTACCCGACCTGTACCTCTCGTACCTGTGAGCAGCACAAAAACCTATGAATGTTTTACCACAAGCTTTGTGAGCTTTAGGTGCTTACACATGTTTTCATCTTCAGAAACCTCACGAAAGAGACATTTTACCAGTTTGAAGCCGCAGAATGTTTTAAAGGAACGAGTCTTCATACGAGCTCTGTAACTTTGTAGTGTTTGAACTTGCAAAAAGTGTGTTCAATCTGTGTTAAGCATGTTTTTTCAAAAATGTGATTCTTCAATGGAAAGCTTGGGTATAAAGGCTCGTCTTTAAAATCATGAATCAAAATACAGTTTGGCAAAACAAAGTTCTAACGACAACCAATTATTTATCCATGAATATATGTTGGACCAAGTCTTGATCTTACACATTGGGCTGGCTAGTTACTGTATGTTACACTGTTATGGACAGGTAAAAGTTGTATTAACATCAAAGACAATTTAAAGATTACCAAACAAAGTTCTGTTAACGGCGCCCTAACAAAAACAAGCATTTCGGTCCTTGTTGTGCCATAAAATAAGCCTGACTTATGGTTTAATTGATCGTACCTCTCATATCGGAGGAAAATGTTGTTTAGGTCGTCATTGACATGTAGCAGTTCCTCAGTCACTTCTTCGTTAGAGACGCGTGAAATCAGCTCAACCACTCTCTGCTGCATAGCCCTGCATGTTCTGTTCAGCTCCTTAATAGATTGGCACATCGACAGATTGATCAGATTTACTGATATAACAAGAGATAGAAAAAGAAACAAAGGGAGAGGGAGAAAGAGCGAGCTATAGAAAGTAAAATAATTTTGTCAGACGTATACAATATTATACGGCATTGTCTAAAATATACTGTATGTATTTATATATTTACAAGGCATCAAAAATTGAGCAAGTCAGAAATATTTGCTCAACTGTGTAAAAACTCTGTCAATGCTTTTTCTTCTTTTTCTTTAGAAAGAAAAAATCTGAAAAGTTACCACAGGGGCAGATGCTTGCAGCTGACACAAATACCGAATGGATTTGGTCTGTGGAGATTAAACTCTGCATGAGTTTCTATACCACTGGTTACTTGTTAATTTCAGGAATGTGACCCCAGCTAACTGGTTCTTGGTAAGTTGTGGGCGAGTTGAGTGTTTCGTCTGAAAACTAAAGACACTACTCCCCCTGGTGGCTGTAAACAATTCCAACACTTTCCAACTGACGTGCCACAATGGAAAGCTTTTTGCTTTAAGTTAATATCTTTTACAGTGCGTGGGAACTCATATAGTAAAACAGTTGATCTTATATTTATTTATATTTTGTTTTAGATTAGGGATGCTAATATGATCTTTAGACAGACCTATTCATAAAAAGAACAAAATAAATAAATAAATCAGATTTGTGTTCTCAAAGTAGTCTTAAAAGTCACTTCAAAACCACATTAATTTAAAATCCACAATACAAATTAAAACACACAAAGCCAGATTTATTTCCATAATTATGATGAAAAATATAAAGTCATCACTGTTGAAATAAACCTCATAATATATTCATGTGCCTCTAACCTGAAGCAGTTCCAGGTCAGAGGCATCTTCCTGCCCAGGGACCATCTCCGTTAGCATCTCTGACATCACTTTGGTGTTTCCTCTCACTACGTCCAGCTCACTGCGCAGCCGGGCGATCTGAAAGCACAGAAGGTCAAAAGTCATTTTGACAAATCCAGGGCTTATTCTGTATCAGCACAGTGATGCAGATGTTCTTGAAGGCAGTTGATTGAGTTAGTCATGATATCCAGCTAAAATCTTGTAATCTGCTTTAATCTATGCACTTCGTAATTTAACTGCTAAAACTCTGGATCAATCTGCCATTTATGCTTTATTCTTTATTCTGCCAATGGGCTGTATAAAAGAATGAAGTTTCACTTTACGAGCAGTTAGTGCAGCAGAAAGTTAATTTTATTGGTCGAAGGTTTGCTGTTGATGCCCCTCACCTGTTCAGGGGTTGCTGTTATTGGGCTGGGCATGTGGGAGACCGGTGTGGCAGAGGCAGGGGTCAGGGTTGGGGTCTGAGTTGGGGTCAGCGTTGGGGTCAGGGTAGGTTTAGGACTCCCAGCGGCAGGTGAGCCAGGGGCTAGGTACTTGATCATGGCTGGGTCCACCTCTGGTGTAACCTGGAAGAAAAAATATACCCCCAAAGACAATGCTGTGTGAATATACATATGTGTTAGTGCTGTATGTGTATTTCTTTCCTCTCACCCTCTGTGGTGTGTGGATGGGAGACAATGCATCCAGGTCTGCCATTGGAAACTCAATGCCTTTCCTCTTCAGCTCCTCATAAATGTGGACCACACCAGTTAGATCGGGGCTACTCCTGAAGGCATCAGCCCAGGCCTGACACACAGACGTACAATCAAAAAATAATAATAATAATAATAATAAAAAAAAAAGTGATATTACATCACGTTATCAGTACAAAGCGGTTTATCACCCTGTCATGTGGGCAAATCCTTAAAAAAGTAAATTAACAATAAAAGTATGTCAATAACACTATAACAAATGTACAATATTGCGATTGCACAGTATATATGTGCAATGGCCAGGGATAATAGTCCAGGATGTGCGTTAATGTAACATGTAGTCACTGTGGTTGAGTCTGTCAGAGTCTGTCGGTGGGGGTCCCAGGCCTAGTCAGGAAGAAACTGTTGTGGCGTAAGGTTTTGATTCATATGGACTGCAGCCTTCTGTCAAGAGGGGAGTGTTTCAAAACGTTTGTGTCCGGGGTGACAGGGATCCTCCCAGCCACACACTGACATGGTTAACAGACCGAGCAAAGGACAGAAAAAAGGTGTCAAAAAGAGGATTAACCTGTTGGCCGAGGTGAACTCAGGTAACACAATAGCACTGGAGGCTGCAGTCTGTGGTGCAACACCTGGGAAGTGGAACATGTGGTACCCACCTGGCTTCCCAAAGACCACCTCTGACCTACTTGATGCCAGTGACAAAGCTGACTGTTACCATTTACACTAAGGAGGACCAATGCCATTAACAACCTGATTTCATTCAGTTCATATATATATATATATATATATATATATATATATATATATATATATATATATATATATATATTTTACACAATTTTGCAGTGGAAGTGTGGAAGTGTGGCTTATTTGAGAATTAAGTCCTCTGCAGTAGTCAGTAAAAACTGAAAAATAAATATAGCACTAACACAAAAAGCCCCAATACCTGTATGAGCGACAGCACTTTGTCTTGTACGATGGTTGGAGGATTGTTTTTGGGGGAGATGATTTTGACCAACACACCATCAATGAAATCTCTGTTGGCCACCTGGATATGAAACCTGTGACCGCAGTTCTTTACACATGTTTCCAATACCTGCAGAGAGGGAGGCGATTAAAGAGAGACAAAAGCCTGCCTGGCAAATAAATCAAAAACTGGAAAGCAGGAAAGTTTGTGAAAGGCAGCTGAGAAAAGGAAGACTTCCCATTCAGGATGCTTTCATTACACAGAGGGGCTTTTAACTAGCAGCACTATAAAAGATGTGATTGGATATGAACACAGCTCAGTCAGCATGGCTGCTATGAACAAAATTAAAGATAAGCTAAATCAGACACAAACAAACATCCCTGACAGTGGGCATGAAGAGAGACATTGTGGAATAAAATGACAAGGTGTGGAGAGGTTAAGTTTTCGCATGGTGCAATCCTTTAATGTGGTCTACAAACTGAGAAGCAAAAACTAATTTGGACACGGCTTACTGAAAATAAAACAATCACAAAATGTTGCAAGGTTTGAAGCCATTGTGTCATTCATTTCCTACTGATGTGTCTAGGGAAATTGATGCCAGTTTTACAACAAAAAAAAAAGTAGAAAGTTCTCACCGTTAGTGCCAGCATCACTTCTCTGTAGTTCTTGTTCCCACAAAGTCTCTTCTTCAGTGCCCGCATGGCATCTTTTGGCCTAGAGGGAAACAGCAGAGAAGACACAGCTGGATAAAGCGCCCCAGTTGAGAGTAGGCATAACATCTTTGACTTTGTTGGAATAAATTATTTTCCATGCCACAATAACAGATGCCAGTCAGTCTGTCAGCATAACTGTTTGACTAAGACAGAGAAGCGCCATCACGCCATCTGTTTATCTCTGTTCTTTTTGAGTGACTATCTGTTTTCTCGCAAGGCAAGATCAAAGCTGTCCATGCGTAAAGACTTCAGGTTGGCTGCCCGTCTCTTCACTGCAGATGAGCCATAATAAGCTTTTATGAACTCCTTCATGAGCTACGGTAAATTTTTTGAGCGGAGGAGCTGAAATAGATAGAAATGTAGGGAGATGCCACATAAAGTCTGATATATAGCTTCCTTCAACAGCACCCTGTATGTGTGTGTTTCTGATTCAGTGTTACAGTTGCCTCCTGTTTTCTTTTCTTTTGTTTTTGGATGGTGCATCTGTTTTGTTATATCTTGTTTCAGCACCCAGTAGCATGTGTTAACAAAAAAAGTGTGTGTGTATGTGTGAGACAGAGAGGGCACCATGTTGCATGCAAAGACAATGACTGTGTGTGTGTGTGTGTGTGTGTGTGTGTGTGTGTGTGTGTGTGTGTGTGTGTGTGTGTGTGTGTGTGTGTGTGTGTGTGTGTGTGTGTGTGTGTGTGTGTGTGTGGGCATGAAGAATGTGAAAAGCTGGGGACAAAAGAGAAAAGGGAAAGTGCTGAGGGAAAAATGGAAATGAAAAGATTCCAATATACCTCCTGAAAAATAAACACTCATAATACGCATAAACGCATTATGGAGATATTGGCTAGGATTCCTTGACTATTCAATTTATTTAGGCTACAAAATGGTTCTGCTTGATATGCCCTACTGTAGATGTTTTCTAGGATATATAACCACAACTGAATTTAATAGTGTTTTGGAAGAATGGTATAAAAGTGCAGAACTATATGTTTTATTAAACATTAATGTTTTAGATCATTATTAAAGGCTGTAATGCAAAACTTGATCTGGATCTGTTATGGTGTGATAAAAAGAAACAACATTTTTGAATTCTGGAGAAGACCGATATTTTTGAAATATGCAAATCAGGTAATTTATGTTTTCTGTTGTGACTTATGCTCTCACATAAGATGCATAATCTACACTGTTGTCTTCTGAATGCTTATGCTCTGTTTATGTATTAATGCAGAAGGCTGACATAAGCATTTCATTCATCTAGTCAGTGACACCTCCAGAAAACAAAAGGCTTTCTGTAGGTTGGTGTATGTTGGTGAAGCACACAGTAGAAGTCAGTGTATTATTTGCTTGAGTCATGCAGTCAGCTAGTGTGCCAAACAATGAAAGACCCATTAAGATGTGGAACTGGCCAATTTAGGGACTACACATATTTTCCCTACAGAACTTTGATTAAGCTAATTATGATCTATCAATGATTACTTCTAGAACATGTAACAGCTCACCCCTCGTCTGTCTCGTTGACTATATCACAGATCTCCATGTTGAGGGTCCAGTCCTCATTCTGTAGGCCCCCATCTGTGGCCCTTTCTGGAGTAAACACAACAAGATAAACATAATATTTATTTGTATATAAAGGTTATATCTTTAAAAGAAAAAAAAAACATGAATTTAACAAATTAAGAAAGGATCCGTTTTTATTCAATTTACACCACAGTACTAGGTGATGAGAGACAGAAAGCTGGCGGCTTTTTACACAAACCCAACATTGTTTACAACACAACAGAATGTCAGTTAAAATGCAGACAATACCAACCAGTGAAGAGAAACATATAACTGCCTGTAAATAGTTTACTTTTAGCTTTATCTGCGTAATAGTGATTATTAAGTCTTGGCTACTCAACAACTCAAATACTTAATCCAATATTTGCACCCTGGAAGCTGTCTCACTAGGGATGCTGCATTTTAGTCAGACGTGGATGTCGCCTGTGCTAAAGTTGATGAACATTAATTAAAGCAACCCATGGTTTAGTTGGGGTGGAAAAAATAATTGATTCTTAGATGTATCATGATTCTCTCTAGAACGATTTGATACTCAATTCTGATTTATTAACTAAAATTATTATTATTTTTTAAGCCCAACTTCTTAGGATGTATTTTGTTATGGTTTTTTATCAAGAATCACTTGACAAAATGACAGAAATACCAATCTGTCCAAGCAAGATCCATTAATAGCCTAAGTGGAAACTAATTTGTCAGATGGGTTAGGATGAAAACTTGGGTCTAGGATCATGAGATAGATCAGACTTCTACAAGTCTCGCAAGAAACACTCATGTGATATAAAATATCATCCACCACCTGTTGCTCCAGTGCCCCCAACTCTCAGATATTACCTAAATGAACCAAACTGGAAACTGGAAAGAAGAAAGCTAACATCTTGTAGGAAAGTGAAGCTAGCTGAGGGTGTGATGCAGCGGTGCACTCAGTCATAACTGGTATAACAGCTGAAAAACAGAAGCCACACAGGTTTTCAAACTCCACCCTACCATTTTATAGCATTCTGGCTACAGCCAGGACATAATGTCATCTAGACTGTGAGAAGCTACAGTGATGAAGTGGCATTGCAGTCATCACTGCGTTCATCGCTCTGTCTCCCCCTTCCTCTCCCGTCCCCAGAATCCATCCATCATGTCAGTGAAAGCTGATATCTATCAGGATCGCTGTCGTCTGGGGTGAATTTCACATTGAAACAGAAAAATGTTTTCTAACGAAGTGAGCTGAGACCGAGTTCCTATCACTGACACTCAAAAGATTGTCATTAGACGATTCTTCAGCATGGACAGGAGGAGCTTGTCTACTGGAAACCCAGAGGCCCCGAGCAGGCTGTCATGCCCAGGCCAAGAGCCTCTCACTGGGCCGTGTTGCCTTACTTTTGGGAGGCTCAACATTGGACAAGCCTGACAGCCATGACTTATTCATGCTCTACCAACCCTCTCTAATGAACTTGTAACAGACTGAGCAAGCACAGATAGACAGGCATCTTATTTAAAAAATGTTTTTAATTTTTTAAGAGTCACACCTACAAACTTATCTACAGAAATAGAGAGCATAAAAGTGAATTACAACTTGAGCAGCATTTAGGCTGCACATAAAGCATAGGTTTGGAGGAATTAACCAGCTACTGCCACTGGGATATTCCATGTAATCTCTTCAAGTGGATTTCCAGGTCAGGAAGAAAACAGGACAGAGCACAGGTGACAGAAGAGAAGAAAATAGAAAATCGGATCTCTCCATGAGCTGGAATGCCACTGAAAAAATCAGACCTTTTGCTAATGAAGTGAAATGCCTGCTGCTGAGTGCATTCATTCATGGTGGTGTGTCAATCCCCCCAGTCCTGGGAATCGACACCGCACCAGTGAAGGCAGTCGATCACATGGCTTTAACGGTGGCAGGCTGTGCCATGCGCTGCCAACAAAGCCACAAATCTCTGTCCCTTTCTGGCCCCATCCTTCCAGACTCTTCTTTTCTGTACAAATTTTCCCCTTATCTTTGTATTTACAAGTTTGACAACAGCTGCTAGCCAAAGTGGGTCGCCTAAATATTGAAAATGGCTCCTAATTCTGGTTATATGTACATATCGATACAGTGTGGTATCGCAATATTTTCCGTGGCAATACTGTATTGATACACACACCAAATATCAATCTTTTATTATGTGTTGGTCAGTTTGTCTGCTTGACATTCCCATTTTGCAACAATAAAACTGAAGTGAGATGAACAAACAGACAAATTGATCTTTTTAGGCAAAACAGATGTTGACGAAGTTTCCTTTTGGGGACATTATTGAAAATTGGGAACAATTTGAAGTTGGGGAAAAAGGTAATAAATTGCAATATATCTTATAATATTGCAATATGTTTAAAATCGCAATAATATTGTATTGTGACAGTATCGCTATGCTACCATATTTTGAGGCCTCTGGGTATTCCCACCCCTATAATTAACCAGCATTCAGAAGCACTATATCTCGTCAAATAGTAGAAGACATTCTTAAAGCCATAGTGCATAGTTTCTGTCGCCTCCATGAGGAATTTTAAGTAATCACAACAAAACCGTCTGCACACCGCCCCCACCCCTCCTTAACACAGTTGCTATGTAGCCAAGGAGGACACGGAGGATTAAAAAGAACATGATGGACTCTTCAGAAGAGGTCATTATCTTCACTTAAGTTTCTGTGCGCAAAAGTCACCGTACGACACTAGCGTTTGAATACAGCCATATTGAGAAATACAGAGAGAGATGTGTGGCGCTGATCTTAACTAGCTTTGTAGTAACTCATTTGGGATTGGCTAGTTTGACCAAATATATAGATGGTGATATTGCAACGATATTGAATGGTTGACTTTTGGTGCTTTAACAAAATGTTATTCACACAATGAAATTTTTGATAAATAATCTCCAAAAATGGTTTAATGACTTAGTGGGTAAAGGTAATTAACAGATAATAGAACAGCAAGAACAGACTGGTGAGTTCAGAAAATTACATCACTTTACTGTAATGCAGCCTGTGAAACCAGGAAAGAACAACATTTACCATATTACGATATCCAAAATCGCGATATCGATATAACATCGATATATTACCCAGCTCTACTTCATTAATTAACATTCATTAATATCAAAAGTTACACACTAAAGCTTAAAGTTTAGACTTAAACTTTTTTTATGATATTCTGCAAATGAAAATAGTACAAAACTTGATAGATTCCCATACAAAAGTGCTTAGTTATTTCAGGGTAGGTTCCTTTCAATGTATTTTCTCCATCCATTTATTACTGGTGCATTAATATGTGTTTTGTTTCAATCGGTCAAAATCTGTGAATGAAGTAGGTTACCGCATTACCAAAACGACTCACTGAGTGACTGCATTGCTTCAGCGCTCTGTGCTAATAGTCTGAGCTTTTGACCAATATGTTTCCATTTAGGAAAAAGATGTGGATAAAAGCAGGAAAAGTGACTTGACCATGAAGCTGCAGCATGAAGAAGAAAAAAAGTAATTCATTCACCACCTTCTCAAGCACTCAGGAATAAAAAAGGTCTATAAAGTTCCACCCAATGCATCCCTCAGCATCTGTTCTGTTGATTTCTCTCTCTCTCATTGTTTCAGGTAAGTTGATCCTTTGCCCTTCTGCTGTGGTGTACAGCAGCTAAACAGACAGCTGGTTGTACAACTCGGCACAGTGCAGCAACTCAACCGGAGAGATCAGGCTGGAGATTCAGCCATCTCTGTGAAATGGGGAAATCCAAGACGTGCTGCATACAGCCCACGGAATGACCTAGAAGGACCTCTGTAGTGCAAAATGTTTGAGACGATGCTCACAATTGGTAGCTGAGGGCTGTCTTGGATGACATGGCAGGCACAAAGCAGCTGACCAGTGGGTGGTGGGCAACGCTCACACAGACCAGAGAACAATTCAAAGGCCCTCTAACTCCCATTGATGTCTTTTCTCCAAACTGTTTCCATCCAGTGCACCAAGGAGCTTGATTCAACATTGTAATCTACCTTCTATCACTAGGAACTGTAAAACAGATTAGGTAGGAACATGTGAAAGTCTGAGATCTACACAAAGTGTTTATAAAAGAGCAGTACTCACAGAAGAAAATATGTAATCAAAAAATGCTTCTGTGACAGCTGCTGCATTCACTTAAAGGTAAACACAAATCAACACTGTGACAAATGTGTGGTCCACATCTGTTGTGCAGAGACTTAACTACACGTTAATAAAACAGGAACTATCAATAGGCTCTTTTACACAACTGCATAATCACTGGAATTCAAAATCAATTGAAAACTATTTAGGTTTAATACAATGAGAGTCAAGTCAAGCTACAAAAGTATCTGGAACCAAAGATGGTGTTCTCTATGTAAAAAAGGAACAGTAATGATGTTGTTACAGTGTAGTACTGTGGGGTGGGTAATATTCAGGCAATCTAAAGTGTATACCTCCAGTCCTCACAACTAAGCCTTAATAGATTTAAATTTAAATAAACTTATATTGTTGCACCCAGACTACACTTTTGTATTATCAGACAAAACATTTCTTTATCTTGTATATCTCACAGAAGCTATCCGCATCATGTATGCTATTCTCTCAGGATAAAAGGCACAGCTAAGCCTTGGTGACAACTGTTCTGGGTCAGAAGTTGTTTATCTCTGAGCAGTGTTGCAAACAACCAGAAAGATGCAAAGAGAGAATGCAACCAAAGGGATGTGGTAGGCCTCACGTCCCTTCTTCTCCTCTGCAGGACGAATAAGCACCACAACACAGAGCCTTGAGATTTAAAACTAAAACCAATCAAGCGGACCAAGCAGTGTGGTCAACTATTGTTCAGGAACTAAGGAAATATCGAAATTATTCTTGGCTCTGCAAGCCACTTGTCACTACACTATCCATGCCATTTCCTGTCATTTCATAATCTTGAAATCTGCATTGTATTGTCTAATGTTATACACATGCAAAATGATTTTCCGTATTGTCATTACAACTGACTATGTTAGGTAGGTGAGGTGGATAACATTAGCTGAAAGCTCATTCCAAGTAACGTAAAATTACGTTTGCTGCGATGATGCTTGCTAGCTCGCTATTTTCGTATTGTAAACCCCAGTAGTTAAAAACACAAAATGTTTGTCCACGCTCAAATTGTGTATGGTAGATTACATATAACATTTGTAATGAATAACTGCAGCGCTAACGTACCTATGCATTGGCCCACGGGAGTGCTGTACGGATTTCCAAGTAAGAACTCCATTTTGACAACAAACAATCCGCTCGGGAATAATTGAGGCTGAGGCCCAGAGGCGGTACTATCAAGCCCCGCCCACAGATTAATGCTATTGGTCAAATGGCCAGAAAGTTAAACACGTATGGATGGGTCCAATGCCAGTCATATTAAGCAGCGGAAGCTATGTTATGTTATGCTAAACATTTGTAATACATCTAAACACGTATTTTACTTCATAGCGCTCCATAATTATATATAAATTCAAGGAAATACACAAACGACGATAAAAAAATTAACTCAAGCATTCATCCTCTGAAATATAGAATACAAAGATAAAATACATAGGTTAACTATTGACTGGGTAGAGAGAGTATCTGGTAGAACCTACATTACTCTTTTAAAAAAAGGTTTAACCAAAAAAAAGAACACACACACACACACACAAACACACATACACAATCTTAGTGTCATGATAGCTAATCATTATTTTTGTTTTGTTTTGTTTTGTTATTAAACGTTTATTTTAGCAGAAACATTTTAACGTACTTGAACGCAGCTTAATGTTAACCGGTTGCTATGTAACGGTGTGTAAACAACAGAGGTAAGGTTAGCTAGTTAGGTAATGTACTGGCTTTACAAAGTTGTAGCTGATGTTTGTTGATTTTGCGGTTGTTAAAATTGGCTAATGTTTTTTCTTGGAAGCGCATTAATTGATTCATTTTAGCGAGCTAATAATGGTGCGAGTTAATATCATTCTTCTCCATCATAAATAATTTTCTTCTTTGTTTAGCTAGCATAATCTTTAACCGATCAAGCCAAGCTCCAAATTAACAAAATATGATCTACTTTCTTCTTTGAACAGAGGATAAAGTGAAGTCCAACGTGACTCGAACCCCACTAGCAGCAGAATGACGAGGCGTTGTGATGAATCTACCATGTTGATGATGGATGAGGAGATTCTGCGGAAGGCAATAGTGGAGCAAGCAGAGCAAGATCCTCAAGATCAGGCTGGGCTTATTGTCAAGGCGGAGGATATCCACTTCAATGAAATCCTTAAACTACGTCTGGAAGACAGAGGTAAGAAAAAAATAAATCTGTGTATTATGTGTATTGGGATTAGGTATGTGAGGGGCTTTTAGTGGCGGCTGTGGCTCAGATGGGAAGTGGTCCAATCAGAAGGTCTGTAGCCTGGCCCTGCAGTCCCATGTCGAAGTGCCCTTGGACAAGACCATGTTTATCTCTTTATATGTCTATGATGTTTATCTGATGAGCAGGTGGCACATTGTATTGCAGCCTCTGCCACCATGGTTCCGGTGCTATGTCAAAGCGCTTTGAGTAGGTGTTGAGACTAGAAAAGCACTATATTAATGCAGTCCAATTACATTTATTTGTTCACAGGCATCCTGATTATTGACCACTTATGGGAATTCACATCCTTGACAAAACTGGATTTGAACCACAACCTCATAGAGAAGATTGAAGGCTTGGACCGTCTAATTAATCTGACATGGCTTAGTAAGATGACGTTTGGCAGTTTTATATTCTGCTAATGCTTACTTGTAATAATTGTAAAATTGGCAAAGATGTAGATAACATCTTAAAAAATATGAGCCCAGTAACTACCTCTAGTAATGACAGTAATACTGAATGTGTCTTTTAGATCTGTCATTTAACAGCATCAAGAAAATTGAAGGTCTGGAGTCTCTGCGGAAGCTTGAAGTTCTGAATTTGTCCAACAACAGAATCTCTGTTGTTGAAAACATGGACACACTTGAGAAAATCACTAATTTCTTCATTGCCAACAACCTCATTGAAAAGCTGGAAAACGTAACATTTTCTTGCATAAATTTGTCACATATGATGTGTAACATGCTGCATGTGTATTATGTAACATTTTTGTTTTGCAGTTTCAGAATATAACATTACAGAATCTTTACATAACCCTATTTCAAATGTAATGCATTTCAAAGGTGCTCTATCTCAGGAGGTTCAAGAACCTCTTCACTATCAACCTATTTGGAAATCCTGTCTCAATGGAAGACGATTACAAATTTTTCATCGCAGCCTACTTTCCAAACTTGGTGTGCCTTGACTACAGATTACTTGATGAGAAGACAGTAAGTATAAACAGTGGTGTGTTTTGACTAAAACCCAAGTTGTAATCTAGTGTCTTCTATTTTTTCTTTTAAGATATTTTGATTTAATCTTAAAACATGACTATGCCCAAGTTTTTTGGAAATTCCACATGGCCATTTGCCATGTTGATACTGTATGACTAAAATCTCATGTGTCTATGTTCAGAAAAACGAAGCAACCATCAAATATCACTATGTCCTTGAGGAGATGAAAGGCGAGGAGCTGTCGATGCAACAAGCTGATGAGGCTGAGCAAAGCCAGGAATCTAAAGTCAAATTACACACTGTAATATAAAGCTCACATTTGGTGATCATCAACATTATTTTCCTCTGAGCTCTCATAATTTGTATATGGACTGTGTAAATTCAGTTCTTCTTCCCTACAGAATGCCTTCGTGGAGTTCCTGAATGGCTCTTACCTGTTTAAAAGCATGTTTGAAGACGATCCAGAGGCAGAGACACTGCACTGTGTGCCTGAAGTGGCTCACCTGCTTCAAACATATCCTTTGCTGTCTTTGTTTCTAATCAATGCAGGTGTATTGATACTAAAATATAATCTGTGGAAATTAGCACTTGGATTTCTTAACCCTGTACTTACATTTGAGCACCAAATGGTGGAGCTGTGTATGCAGTTATTTGAAATAGGTTTGGCTGAACAAAAGCGAAGAGAGACAGAGGTGAACTCCTTCTTTGATGGTCAGAATAAGGCTGTGATGGAGTACCAGCAGAAAGCATCGGAAATATTGGGACATTTTGAGCAGGAACAGAAAAAGGTGAGCTGTGAGGACCAATTAAGACCTGTACTACTGTATTTAGATAAATTAGTAATCTGATATGATTGATTGGTATAAGGATTTCTCTTGTGTTCTCACCTTTAGAGGATAGTGGAGTTGAAGCAATTATCAGACCCAGACCTGCTTGAGGTCCAGATCAACCACTACAATGATGAAATCAACCAACTCTGTAACAGCCTCATGGCACTGGAGTTTCAGCTGGTCAGCCAGCTGGAGGTCTGTGTGTGTGTACATGTTTAAGTCAGTGTGAATACTGTACCTTCTATACTTTGTAAAGCATATGATCTTCAATCTTCTTAAAGTGTATGCCATTTGAGCCACTTCTTGATTCTCTTTAACCTCAGTAACATAAGTTATAAACTTTAAAACTGTCTCCTGTCTGTTTTCTTTTTTAACTAATAACAAAGCCTCTTGTTCATTTCAGGATATCATCAACAAGTTGGACATCAACATCTCAGACATGGTTGGCAACTTCAGTGAAACTGTTCAAGGAATATATCCTTTCTCTGAGTTCATCGTGTTAACAGAGTTTGAATAATTTCTAATAACACTGGCTCATTACTGTTCTTAGTGTCATGCTATTGAGATACTGTAAATCCTCATTTGGGGTAGCAACTTGCTCCCAATTAAAACTGACCCTATATTCGAGTAGAACTACATAAAGCAGGTAATTAATAAAAAATATGGCTCCTCTGGCACCCCCTACAGACTGTAGTGTTGTCTAACTGTGTGTCAATCACTGCTCAGGCACACGCATGCATTCTTCCTTGTGGGGGGAGAGGCTTAGGAGACTGTTTGGGCTTTAGCAGGAGGAGGGCAGGGGCTGAGAAGTTGTTGATGTTCAAATTATTTGGCTCCCACCTACCACACCTTTAAATTTGAATGTCTTCAAATCTGGGTTCCAGGGCAGCTGCCTGCTTTCTGTGGCCAGTAATCCAGACATGTTTAAATGTTAGTATTTAAATCATACACAGTGACACACACACACACACAGTTTAGAATTTCCATGACACAGTCATACATTTGCGCAATGTCGAGATCTGGAGGATAATTATAATGAGAAGGTGCAAAAGATTGCTGTAGCAACCCTGGATGACGTGGCCAAGGACAAACTGAATAAGGACATGCCAGATGATGTTAAAATGGTAAGGGGTTATTCCTTATTGACCAAACTCACTATCCAAAATATAGGATGGAATATATATTTGAACTATTATAAAAAATGTCAGACTTATCTCTCAGTTCTGCTCTGTTTAATCTCAGAGACCAAATAAAGAAAAAAAAAACTAAAACATTACGGCCTGCAGACCTACACTACAACACTACAGTGTAACATTAAGGCCACCATGTTTAAAGGCCAGAAGGCTACTTTTAGCATATATATATATATATATATATATATATATATATTAAAGTCTAATGTGAAGACATTAACCTGGATGAGTTTGACAAGGTGGGGTCATGACCAGTGTCAGTGCCTTCAGCTGTTCACAATTGTGTTTTCTCTGTGTAGCTGTTTACAGACAAAGACACAGTGATGGATGCACTGACAACTGGCCACGATAACCACTTGCTGAAGATCAATGTCCGAGAGACCCAGTTGGTTACACGTGTCAATGCCTGGAAAGTGGCCCTCATTAAAGGGGTAGAGAGCTGAAATTGCATTAAAACAAACACCCCAGTACCCATTTTCATAAGGATGACGGACCGTATCTCACAGTGTTGTTATTGTTTGCTTGGTTATTACAGATTCAAGACAAAGAACTTAAGCGGAACCGTATGCGCATCTCAGACATCCACAGATATGTGGACCACTTGTGGGAGCAGCTGGAGGAGTTGCAGTATCATCATCTGTAAAACTTTTTTTTTTTAAATGGATCAGGACAATTTCTTAAAGTAAAAATATGTCTTTTTTAATTTATATATTTTGTCCATAGATAATTAAATATATATCATAAGGAATCCTTTCTGTTCACCTTTTTCTTGCTGTTTATTTTGAGATTTAAAAAAAAGAGATTTTTAAAAAAAGAAGACATTTTAATAATATTTGCACTCTTCTCTTGTTCCCCGGCCAACCACATACATGAGATCTGTGTGAATAACACTTCATCTTTTTTAAAACAACTTTATTACAAATAGAATAGCATTATAAGAAATAGGTAGTGTAGACCAAAAACAAACAAACAAATAACTACAAATCATTTAACTATCGGGTCCAAGATATATATCTAAATAAGTGATGTCTTTAAAGTTTTTAGTAACATTGCCAATAGGAAATTCTGTTCAACACAAACAGAGGTATATTTTCAAGGACTCAGTCTTTAACATTCACAATTTTCACTGTGGTAATAAAAAATAAAATAAAAAATAGAATAAAATATTTAATGGATAAAAATAAAATATTTTGGTATATATTTCATCATGTAAATATAGTATTTTTGTATTTTTTGTTATATATGATATAATAGAAACTGAAGAAATATCTTTGTTTCTAGACTCAGTGATCAAAACATTTTAAATTTCCCCACATTTCTAGTGTAGTAGAAAATAGAATACAAATCCCAGAACGCACTTGGGTAAACTTGCTCAAGCCAAGCACCAGTTTCCAGCCAATGAAATTCAGGGAAGCTGGATTCTCAAATGAAACGTTGCAGTATCATAGAGTGCAGTATTCCAGTCCATGGGCAGCTGGCAACATTGAGCAAAAGTTTTGGGACTTCGGAGATTTTTTTTTGCAGCAGGTCTCCGTCAGGACCCATTCTCTGTCCAGCTGTGGTGTACTCAGTCGTAAAGTCCATGACGGTTGCTAACGGTGACACATTAGCGCTCATCATGCCTGTCCGAGCAGAGTGCTGCAGTAGCACCGGCTCGGCCTGCCCATCCTCGGCCTCTCTTGTTCCCCCTTCCCCGATCAACACCTACCAGCCGGGGGTGGCTACTTCGCTACTGTACAGCGGCTCACAGTTTCGGGGTTATCAGAAGAGCAAAGGCAACTCATACGACGTTGAGGTTGTTTTGCAGGTAATGTCTAATTGACATGAATTTGTTTCGTTGTTTAACGTTTGTTTGTATGCAAAGTTAGCCACATTTGCTAAGTTAGCTGACGTTAGCTTTTTTATGTTTGTCATACAATACTACTAACGCGCAGAACCAGTTGTTTCTGTTACATTGTGAATTGGGACCTAATTTAATGAATTAACATTTTCTTCAACTATTTTTACAGTAACGTTACACATACCCAGACATATAGGTGTGGATGATAAAAGATGTACAAAATGTTATTTTGTACATCTATCTACCTAAATGAGTGGAATTAATCTACTAGCCTTAATTTTGACAGCACTGTCAGCAGACTCCCTGACAGAAAATATAATGCCTGCCTGCATGCCCACATTGTACGGTTTGTCTCTATTTACACCAGCCCTCCTGCAATTTGTTGTACATCATTAAGGAGGAGTACCATTTTTGCACTTGTGATCTTTTTTCAGTCTACTTGAGTTACAAATCGGTAATGATGTGTTCCCTAAATCTGTTTGCAGCATGTGACTGTCGAGGACTCATATTTGTGTGGATACTTGAAGATCAAAGGCCTGACTGAGGTAAGCTTCCATATGTCGTAAGACTGACCTTTATACTGCCAAACTGGTTTCTAAAGTCAGATTAATGGTAGACAAATGTAAGACCTCTATGTTAACCTCATTTTTCAGGGCTACACACTCTAGTCTGTAATCTGGAACAACCAAAGTACATTTCCAGGATTAAGCCTGACATATAAATGCCAGAAGTCCCTAACTTTCTCATTAATGCAATTAACCAGTCACATGGCAGTTGCTTCAATGCATTTAGGGGTGTGGTCCTGGTCAAGTTGAACTCCAAACAAAGAATGGTGTGCAAAGCGTGGCATGGTTGTTGGGTCAGAAATATTTCACAATCTGCTCAGTTACTGGGATTTTCACGCACAACCATTTCTAGGGTTTACAAAGAATGGTGTGAAAAGGGAAAAACATCCAGTATGCGGCAGTCCTGTGGGCGAAAATGCCTTGTTGATGCTAGAGGTCAGAGGAGAATGGGCCGACTGATTCAAGCTGATAGAAGAGCAACTTTGACTTTTGAAATAACCACTTGTTACAACCGAGGTATGCAGCAAAGTGTTTGTGAAGCCACAACACGCACAACCTTGAGGCGGATGGGCTACATCAGCAGAAGACCCCACCGGGTACCACTCCTCTCCACTACAAATAGGAAAAAGAGGCTACAATTTGCAAGAGCTCACCAAAATTGGACAGTTGAAGACTGGAAAAATGTTGCCTGGTCTGATGAGTCTCGATTTCTGTTGAGACATTCAGATGGTAGAGTCAGAATTTGGCGTAAACAGAATGAGAACATGGATCCATCATGCCTTGTTACCACTGTGCAAGCTGGTGGTGGTGGTGTAATGGTGTGGGGGATGTTTTCTTGGCACACTTTATGGCCTCCATTAGTGCCAATTGGGCATTGCTTAAATTAAGGCAGTTCTGAAGGCAATTGGTAAAAGCCACTTGATTTATTTCAAATGCCACTTGTACATTATATTTATTCATTGCACACCTGAGCATTTCATTTAATTTTGATGATTTGAAGTGGCAACAAATGAAAATCCAAAACCATGTAAGGCTAATACATGGCCAACTGAAAAGTAAGAAAATTATGGCCAATACCAATATGTTGGACCCTCCTCTGATGGCTACTTCCAGCAGGATAATGCACCATGTCACAAAGCTCAAATCATTTCAAATTGGTTTATTGAACATGCACAGGAAATGAGTTCACTGTACCCTGGATCTAAAATGGCCCACCAGCAGAGTCAAACCATCACTGATGGAAACTTTACACTAAACCCAATAGAGCATCTTTGGGATGTGGTGGAACAGAGTCCAGTGCCCTGGATGTGCATCCCACGAATCTTCCATCAACTGCAAGATGCTATCCTATCAATATGGGCCAACATTCTCAAATCTGAAATGCTTTGGACAGACCACCTTGCTGAATCAATGGCACCAGGTGTCTTCAAAATGTAGAATTAAGGCATGTTCTGCAAGGCGAAATGGGGTCAAACACAGTATTAGTATGGTGTTCCTAATAATCCTATAGGTGAATGTAAGTCACAGGACATTCTGGAAATCTTAATAATCCTCATGTTGCACTGATGGATTGACAGAGCAGTAACCTATTTAAGCATTTTTTGTTTTCAGGCATACACAAAGTTGTTTATTATTATTAACTTATCCGTTTTTCATTCCTTTCTATGTGTGACAGGAGTATCCCACTCTCACAACATTCTTTGCTGGTGAAATTATCAGTCAAAAAAGGCCATTTCTAACTAGGAAGTGGGACGCAGATGAGGACGTGGACAGAAAGCACTGGGTATGTCCCGTTTGACTTTTATTTAGTGCATTTGTTGGTTTAATGTTCAAATATCATACACAGCAGGATGCATACATTGAGCAATTACAATTAGGGCTGCACGATATGAGGAAAATATCTAATAGTGATTATTTTGACTGATATTGAGATTGCAATATGATTCACAATATTGAAGGGAATGATCATTGGTGTCATTATTCTCATTTTCATTGACTAATATTAAATCTCAAAATTAAAATGATTATAGTGTGATTTTTGTGAGGATCTGTACGAAACAAAGATGCTGTCTGTAGTCTGTAGGATAGGATTTGTAGGCCGGGACGTCTCTGCAGCAACACAATACTTCATTCAGAATGGTTGACACATATCTTGCCTTTAACAAATATTGCGCCCCTCTGCGATTTGGATATTGCACTAGTCCATATTGCCATTTCGATAAAATTGCGATTAATTGTGCAGCCCTGATAACAATTTGAGTAGTCTTCCATATGGTGGGAGGAGAACAAAAAAAAAAAAAAAAAAAATGATGTGCAAAATTATGTTTTGACTTTTTCATTTTGTTTGGCTACCAACAATAGATGGAGCCAGGCAGAAGCAGCGCTTATCACTGTGTTGTGAGAAAAGCCCATGGCAGCCGTTAAAGTGAAGTTTATATCAAAGAGCAACGGGCATCTCTGTATTTTATAAGCAGGAAATGATTAATGTTAATTTACATGGCAGGAAATTAGACTTTGCATCTTTTACTTTTTTTTCAGTTGTTGTCTTGTCACCATCTCCATAGTTTCTGTTCTCTTACCTGTATTTAATGAACTCTTCCCAGGGCAAGTTCCAGCCTTTTTACAAATACGCCAAAAGCTTTAACTCGGATGACTTTGACTATGAAGCGCTGAACAACAGTGATTATGTCTTCATGAGGTGGAAGGTTAGTACATACTTTACTGTCACTTCTCCATTTCTCTCTCAGTCCTAGTGGTGGCTTTGAGCTCTTACCTCCAATCTCCTCCCCACACTCTCAGGAGCAGTTTCTAGTTCCGGACCACACTATCAAAGACATTAGCGGTGCCTCCTTCGCTGGCTTCTATTACATCTGTTTCCAGAAGTCCACAGCCACTATTGAGGGGTATTATTACCATAGGAGCTCAGAATGGTAACTACCAAACATCAAAAACCAGAGTCAATGTTTTTTGCCACTTTGGTACATGATACTTATGCCGCTATCTCTCTATTTTCTTTCCTACTTGCTTCTACAGGTACCAGTCTCTAAACCTAAACCATGTTCGAGAGAACAGTATGCCTATTTATGAGTTTCGGTGACAAACGCACACACGAGTGTCGAGGAGCGTGCAGTTCATAATGCCCTGTGGTGAAATGGGATGGGAACAACGGAGAGCCCTTTAGTGCCAAGATCGGAGCTGACCCGTTTTTCTCGCTGCAGGGGAATTTAACATGTGGTCATATACTCCTATGCTGAAAGAAAGAAGGCACAGAGAGAGAAGAGTTTAAAGGAGGACAAAGATCAGTGACAGATGGAAGGTTCTTACAGTCACTGTAGTGCTCATGTTTCTGTTTTTTTTTTATTTAATTTAGTTCTTTTTTTTTGGTCTTTTCAATTTAATGTGCTACCGGATTTTGTAGTACTTTCGCCAGACATCAAAATATGTTCCTGTTTTCCTTCAGTGGAGAAACATAATTGCCTTTTAGCTAAGATTTGCAAAAGAAAATAGTATAAAGGGTATATATTTGTGAGAAGAGTTTTGTTCCGTAAAGCTTGATTTAAAGAATCTTATTTTAAATGTATAACATCAGCTTTAACAGCCCATAGTGTTTTCTGCTGAGTATGATGGCGGGGGTTATCGCTAAAAAGTTGCTAAGGTAGCAATGATGAGCAGTGGTCTGTAAGACTAAGTTGTGGTCTGTGGCTCAGGGATGGTGTGTATGGCCAATACGTATTTAATAACTGAAAAAGATGAATGTGGGAGGTGGCTGAGTTAGGATTACAGTGTTGTTAATTTCAAACAGGGCGTTAATAATCATTTCAAAGCTTCTGCTTTTTCAAACCGTTGTCTCAACATCTTGACAAGTCTTCAAATCATATTAAAATGTCTATGCAAGCTAAAGGTGACTAATAGGTAGGATTTCTAACAGCACCTATTTGATTTTCAAATGATTTATGGCAGAGTGATTTATTTTTTTAAATTAAGAATGACCATGAGTGAAAATGCATAAGGAATTAAGACTTAGAGAACAAATAATTAAGTAGATTTAGTTACCAGCATTTGAAGCTCAGACATGTGACAGAACATTTCAACTCCATTAGTTTCAATCGTAAGATTTTCAGTCACGTAATAGGTGTCGATTAACGGTTGACGAGAAGATTAAACATTTCTTGGCACATGGAGTTTGGCTAACTGGAAAAGTTAAGAAGCAACACGGCAAAAACAATGCAGTAATTTGAATGTTAATCTTCAACACAGTCTATGTATACGTTCTAACTTGTCTTTAGTTTGTCACATTTGTATTATTTTCATCTTTAGAAGCTGTTAATGTAGCTAAATAACTTTATTTTACTTAACCTTTACATAAAGTCACTCAAAATGACTGTACCCAAAGGCACAACAATGAAGGTAACAAAAAGCTTCACATAACAAGCTTATCTACAATGTGGTAATGTTCTGTTGTCAGTGGAAAATGTGTAAAAGAATACCTTTTGTGACTCATGGAGAAAAGTATAAAGTAGGAAAGGGTGATGGAGGAAGAAAAAATATTTGATGCTAAGGAAAAACCTGTTGCCTTACGATTTTTAAAGTTTGTAAAGTTCCTTTTTAAAAAGACATTAGTTTTATTTGAACAAAATCATAAAAGGTATATTTCAGTGTATTTCAGAGGGATTGTGCAAAAAAAATAACTGAATGTCATCAGCAACCTGAGGATGCTGACAGTTTGTCTGGAAAGGGTTGATATAAGAGTGATGTGCTAGAGTGCATGTACTCCGCCTGCCACTGTGTTGCTTATAGACTTTCAGCTGGATCGGGGATTAGAAGGGTTGTGGGAATAATATTGGCACTGTAAAATTATTTTTTTTTTAAACCAACTATGTGGATTGAAGGTGTACAATCCAAATTTGCTTTTTTATTTTTAAATTTATAACAGAACACAACAAAATGTTCAATGTCATAAACAGATGTTCATTTGGGTGGGAGTCATTCAGTCGTGACTGAATACACCTAATTTAAAGATGATGATGTATGATAAATCAGCTGTGAGTGCATTGTGTGAAGAGAAATAAAGTGTGAGCTATTTCATACACCGCTCTATTCTTTGATGATTTTTTTGGATAAACCCAGGTCTGCCTTTATTTGACAGAGCCGAAAGAGACATGAAACGTAGCGAAGAAAGATGGGTACAACACGCTGCACAGCTTCGTGGTTGAAATATATCCAGGGCTGTTGCAGTTATGTATGTGGTAATAAGCGTGTTAGGCTTTCTGGACATCCTGGCACTTGCAAAGTTTCAGAGATCATAGCAGCCAGCACTAGATGTCAGTAGTGGACAACAAAGTCATTTTCTTTTTCAAGCACATAGTTACACCCTTCTAAACCTTAATGCAGCAGTTAAGGTCTAGTGCAGGGTCTTCAAAATGACTGGATGAGAGCTAAAATAGACTGAATTGCCTCACTCTGCTGCTTATGAGAGGGGATTATTTGAAGATGCATTCTGAAAGAAATAAAAAGTAAACCACCAGAGAGGCCTGTTTCACACAAGTATAAGCTGTCATAACCTTTTTCTTTAACTATCTATGGCCATAACCTGTACCTGTAAATAACTAGAATAATCAAATTGACTATGACTAAAGATAACTGCTGTATGCCAAATGGCAACACAGCCACTTAATGTTTCCTTGGGGAAAGAATGTGACTGAACGTGCTGCCACTCATTTTGGAAAATAACTGTGTAGTAACCTAGATTTTCTTGTAAGTGACGAGGATGTGTAGTCCTATTGTCTACGTGACGCCACACCTGCGCCAAAAAAATATAAATAGCCTACACTACACCTGTCGAGCCAATCCGCTTCAGTCTCCAAACCAGAGCGAGACTGACAGTTTCTGTCGCAGCTCAAAATCCCAACTAGGCTTTTTAACACACTGTCGGTTCATCATGGAGGCGCAGCGGTATCCCATCGCTGTCCGTTTCATTGGAGTAATGCACAAGGAGAAGAGCAAAGTAAGGGCACAATGCGAGAGTTGCTTTATTAAAAAACCTGCGCTTCTCTACAGTGTAATTAAAATCTCAATTTTCCTTTTCCAGACCTACATGACATCCGTGCTTTGGTCAGACCAGAATGATATTTTGGTTTACAGGACTTTTCAGGATTTCAAGAAATTCCACGTGAGTATAAATTGCTGTATAGCTCATTTATATGTTGCGCATGTGTAGGTGTTGGTTATAAACAGCTTTTTTTTCACCAATTTCTATATGATAGAAACAAATGAAGAAGACGTTCCCACCCTCAAGTAAAAGGAACAAATCAGACAGAACCATCCCCGGATTCCGAGGTAGGCCTATGTGTTCTTAGCTTACAGCTGCAGTTTATAAAACACAAAGTTTACAGTTACACAGGATTCTGACTTCAATCGCCCTGTGTGCTTTCAGACAAAAAGGTGACCCTGGGCGGCCAGAGGAAAGGTCCCACAAAGTCACTAGTGCGCCTTAAGTTCTTGCAGAAATATTGTGATGAACTTCTGAGCTGTGAGGGGTCTCCCAGTCTGCAGAGCTCATCCAGTTCTTCCAAGCCAAAGAACAGGACCTGCACCCCGACTTCACCAAGAACAGGTGGGCTAAACATAGTTATAGCAATTTAAATACCATCATTTTGTGTAGGGATCCCTTTAGTCTTTTGGGGCCCTTGAGCTCAACTAAATGTGGAATTAAGGACGTCAAGCTACATAAAGCTAGTCGACAGGGAAGTGGCCAGTGGCAGTTCAGACTGTCATGGTGACAAGAACTGTGAAAATAATGCCCAGGAAGCAAGAAAGAAAGAAAGAAAACAACTTAATTATCCTTTAAAGCACTCATGTGTGCATGAAAATAAAGAAATGCTTTAGTAGAAACATTATCAATATTAGTTTAGTTTAGTATTAACCCAACATTCTTCAGATTTTAAATTCAGATGTGTTGCATTAACTGCAGTGGGCTTTGTCGCAGGCATGTAACATTCACAGAAAGAATGCCCCATCATGACAAAAAGCTTTCTTAAATTAACATTTCACTTCCTACTAAATGAATTCCCTGTTATCCCTAACCCTGGTAAAAAAAAAACTAAAAAAAAAATAAGATCTATGTACAAGATCACTCTAGTTATTAGCATAAAAGTTAGAAGAATGTAAAAGAATTGCAAAAATAGACAATTTGAGTTTCGAGCATGTGGACCTGGATCATTTCAAATGCTGAAGTTGTATCTGCACCAGGACCCTTTAAAACACCACCCAGCAGACTATGCATTCCTACTTGCATAGTCCGATTAATGCTGAAATTCGGTATTGGACTTGTGAATGAGCTGCTGTTTTTTTTCTTCTTTTCTGGAGCCTACATATTTTATCTCTCAATTGACCTGCGAGTTTCCTCCTCAGCGTCATGGTCATGCCATCAGACGATGAAGTCAGGGCCAATGCTGGACAGGGCAGCGGTGGTAACGTGACCCAGCCATTCATCACAGAGACGTACAGATGTGTGGCCATTTACGAGACCAAAGACACCAAGAACAAACCTTTCAAAGTGGCCAAGGATGAAAAAGTAGACGTACTCATCAAAGACAAAGCAGGTGAGTGAGCTTCAGTGTTCTGTTGTTGGTTAAAATAGACCTCATGAATCCAAATACCGTGAGACCTGTTAAACGCGTGCTTGTGTTGCTTCAGGGTGGTGGCTTGTGGAGAATGAAGACAAGCGGATGGCCTGGTTTCCTGCCCCCTACCTGGAGAAGCTAGATGATGATGATGATGATGATGGGGACATTGATGGGACTTCTGAAAGAGGTACATGCATAGTTTCAGTTGTAGCCAATCTCAAGACATTACACTATCCACACGTAACACATCTGCGTACATAGTGCAGAGTTTTTAATTACCTTAGTGAGTGGATGTCAGTCAAGCTGCTACAACATTATGTATTAAAGTCATTTCTTTCACTCTCAGGAATGATGTACACTGTAGTCAAGTGCTACAAAGCCACTAAAGATGACGAGATAACCGTGGCCATTGGTACAGTGGTGGAGGTCCTTGAGAAGTCTGACAACGGCTGGTGGCTCATCAGGTACTTAACACTTTTGTTTTTTTTTCAAACGTTTTACGTCAGAGATTGTTTTACCAAGACAAGCTTGTCATATCAACATTCTCAAAGCTTTAAACTCAGATGTAAACCCTACATTGTCCACTACACTGTTGTTTTTAACAGATATAATGGTAAAGCAGGTTACATCCCCACCATGTACTTGCAGCCCTATGTACACCCTCACGTCCGCATGACAGCCCACCATCAAGATCGCAGAACCTCCTCCTCACAATTCCTTTCCCCAAGCCTGGAACAGCAGTCCAACCAGCTCAGCCACTCCCAGGGAAACCTGTTGCAAATTCCACCTGCCAAGTCTTCCTCACCCCGCCCGGTCAAACCATACAGCCAGCAGAGATCACAGTCTCTAGAGATCCATGCTGATATAACTCCTGCTCAGCCTGCAGAAAAAAACACTGCCCCTGCTACAAACGTTGCCACCTCATCAATGACTGCAAAGTGCACCGCTCCGCCCACAATCATGGTGGAGATGGACGGAGAAGAGGAGAAATGTGGCATTATCCCAAGAGCAGATAGCGAGGAAAGCTACAGCAGCGACGACCTCAATTCTTCCTGGGCGAGCTCCTCGTCATTCAACCTGAGCCAGAGTTACAACGAGGAACAGCTGCGTTACAGCCGCACGCCTTCCCCCATGGCGAACAACCGTCTTAACCCAACAAGCGGCTCACATGGAAAAATAAGGATCTCCAGTGTCTCTGATCCCAACCTATACAAGGGGCCGACAACACCCAAGGTGCCACCCAGACCGCGGGCCCAGGAGATCCTCACCCGGTGTACCACGGTCACCCGCAAGAATGCAAACAAAGGCAGACTGTCACACACAGAGATAATAAGTCAATGAAGTTTCTCTTGATTGTCTTTGTTAGCTTTATTTTTTTGTTGCAGAGTAGTTCAGTTATAATGAAGTTATTAAGAGATGTAGCACCAGATGCATTATGGATCTTTGAAGATAAATTGCCAACAAGTATTAAGAAAATGTACAATGGCCTTCAGTAAAATGAGTAACTCATGTCAATACTATCCGTTTTAAATGATCACTTATTTTCCATACTGGAAACCTTGTGTTGTGCTTTATTTGCATTTTGACTGTGCTGAGTGTACACAGAGAGAGATAGATTTGTTCTTGTGACTGTACTAAAAGAGAGATAGATTTGTTCTTGTGACTGTACTAAAAGCAAATGTTTGTCTGAAATACCAGAGTCTATTTCCTGCTTACAGGCTTGAAGAGTGTTACATGTGTCAATAACACTGAACACCAGTCTGACCATGTAAACGTTGGGTGTGTTCACGTTACTTGAGCTTGGAACAAATAAAACAATTTTGGGGAACTTAATGTGATCTTCAAATGTCTTATTTTAAGAGATTTATTTTGTTTTAAGTCATGTACTGTGGGACAAGAACGGTGGCACGTTCTCACAAGTGAGAACCTGGGACCTGGAAATGTTTGGCATTTGAGTGCACCATTTTGTGCAACCGTTTATTCCAAAATCATAACTTTCTGTGTTTGACGTGCCCCACCCAAGCTTTACTAAGCTAAAAGCTAAAACCTTTCACCCCAGCTTCCACTAGACTAGAATTAAGTCTAAAAGCAGTCATGGAGAATGTGAATGACTAATCAGACAATTTCTTAACAAGAAATTAAATTTTAAATCACAAAGAACTGATTTTTATTTCATAAACATTTGTAGTCATGGCATAAAAAACTGGTTATGAAAGGAACATTTTGTGTTGTGGTTGAGCCAGTAGATCAAGACTACACAACATTGAAAAAACTAGACAATGCGGGGGAGGATAAACCTGACTCAATGCCTGATTGTTAATGCAGGTCTGTCTTCCTTCAGTCTCTCCTCTTTTCTTCCCTAATGTCCACTTTGTCTGAGGAAATCAGGATGGTTGGGTTTTTTCAAATTCTGCTCAAACTCTGAATGGATGAACCGATGCACAATTTAGTAACTGTCACAAGACAAAGTATTTAGGAGCTGCTGAGACACGGGAATGCACAAAGAGGCCTATTATCTTTATCATCATCATTATCATCACTCCACAACTGTCTCTCTGGCTCTTCCTGCACTGCAACACATTCAGTATGTCGCTCCACCTAATGGTCCGAGATAAGATAACCATTTCAGGAAGTGAGTCATCGGTTATCAGCTTGGAGATCCCCGTCAGCTGGCAAAAGTCTGGCATTGTGGAGTGGAGGAAACTGGGAGACATTTCACCTTTACCGTTGTTTGATCCTCTTCTTCCAGCGCTTCATCTGCTGAGCTTTCCTCACTCTCAGAGTGGTGGTTGCCATTTGTTTTGGTGCCCTTACCATTTTCTACTTGCCTGCCGCTAGCAGAAGCTTTCTTGGTGGAACTGACCTCATCGTCGTCGTCATCCTCCTCCTCCACCTTTGCTTCTTTAACAGGGCAATTTGGATCTTCATCTTGTCCGCCGTCGCTGTCACCTCCATCTCGTTTCTCATCATTGCTGCTGCCCATTCCTTTCTCTTTGTCAATCATAAAGAAAGGCTGTGCAAGAGGAGTGGTATCCATTTCTTCGTCTTGGTCCATGCTAAACAGCACATACCAACAGGGATTAGAGTCATAAACTTCAAATTAACACACATCAACATGTTAACCTTCGAAACATTACTGTAGGTCCAGTTCTGCAACATACATTATCCATGATATACATTTCTTATCCCTCTTTCACACCAATCACCAGAGTCAGACCAGGATTATCTAACCCGTGTCATACCCTTCTTTTGACAATTCAAACCAAGCCAGTTAACACGGGTTGATCCCTGATCATGAAAATTATTCAATTATAAATTATTCCACAGCCAACCCAAATAAATAACCATAGAAACACTCAAAAGATGATTTTGGGGTGACGGAAGCTATTAGTTTCATTCTCTATATTTTACAGGTTCAGGTTCAGCAGTTAACAAGAAAGTGGGAACAAGGAAGTCTCTAGCATCCATTTATGACCATTTTAGGACAAGGGAGAACATTTGTCTTTGTTAAGCTTTGCTGTCGGCTCTCAGACCATTCGCACAATTCACACTTAACTGCAAATGTGTCTCGGGTGAGAGAGACAGAGAGAGAGCATGCAGCGGTGCTGTGTAAGATAAATAAAACATTTTTATACATTTACGTTCTAAAGTACAATGTTTTTTCAAAGTGTGTGGCGACCTGTGACGACTGTTTGGCCCCATTTCCAACCAATGACATCATTTGTCTCGCTCCGGTTGTTAGCAACCCTGGTCACGAGTAATTCACATGATCACCAAACCTTGTCCGACCCGTGTCCAACCCACCTCTCGACTTGGGTGGCAAAGTTGAGTGGGACAATATGGGTTAACACTTTCAAACACAAAGTCAACTCTGGTTCAACCCTGGTGGATCCCTCGGTATTACATTCAAGGCTTATGATGCATTTAGAACTGTTCTCAGATATTATTTACAATAAGTATCTTGGTATCACTTTCACCTTCCACTGTACTCGACTTGGATGGCCCAACTGTTAAGTCGGTTGTTATAAACAGTGAAGCTTCATTCAGTCAGCTTCATTCAGAAAAGAAAAGATGTAGCAGAACGGCAGGTTTTATGCCAAGAAGGCTGTTCTGCCACTTTTTTCTCTTCTGGATTTGGGCAAGACAGAAAAAACTGTCTTTTTTTCTGTGTTTTGTTTGAGGCTTTGACATCTATTGTATGTCATGTTTGACCCACAATATCTTGTTACTAAGGAGAAGGACCAAAGTGGTGCTGAACTCAACACTGATTGCTCTTTTTGCTCAGTAGCAATAGATGAGGAAGTTACTGAGCTCTAGGCTCAATAAAGTGTCTGAGACTTTAAATAGATTTGTCTGTCAGCACAGCAAGGGCGCCAACGAACAGGGCTCCAGCAAAACAAAAACGCACGTTATATTGCAAAGTGTTGTGATGGCCAATCACATACATGGAAGCACACATTCCTTGTTGATCAATTAGTAATGTGAAGTTTGTCTTTCTACCATTACCTGTCTCAACGTATTGTAAACCGCTGCACAGGGTTTTGGCGTCTGATAGGCCTTTAAAAGTATTCATCGGTTACTGGACTTCCTGGATCATATTTCATTGTCTTTCTCTGGTACCATAAACAACACCCACCAAAGCAGCCCCCATTTTTATCAGCTCTCACCTGGATGGTGCTCCGGCCACTCTCATCTTCTGCCACATGTAGTTTAAAAACATTGATGCCTGTAGCAGACTGCCAATCCTCTGCATGTGTCTCTCTGTGGGAGAGCAAGAACAGTTAACATTATTTCAGCCCAAATTTTAACAAGGAACCACTTCAGCTAGCAGGACCCAGCAATGGTGAGATGGGTAATAGGAAACCTAAGCTTGCTTCCATATAATAATGTCAGGTTTAAACCCACTTTGCCTATATAAACAAGAGTTTACTCTTTGTATCTTGTACATTGTGTTTATACTTAGACTGTCTCAAAGAAAAGAAAAGAGTCACTCTTGAACAAATAGCTCCTCTTTCTGTTTCTCCAAGTTACATTCCTACAGTCAAAGACCTGCTGCCCGAGTCTTGCATTGGCTCTAAATTAATTTTATACTCATGGTACATGGGTAGGATAACTGTATATTTCATATCTTACTTAACCACGTCTGTCACTGTGAGCCTCCCAATCATGACACTAGAGATGTTCCGATACCATTTTGCCCCTCCTGATACAGTTTCCAACACCTGAACTTACATTTCAGCTGATACAGATCCAATACCAGTGCGTAAAAATAGAAGTAAAAAAAAAATGTCACACCTAAATGTTTCAGATCAAACAAATTTAATTATATAAGACAAAGATAACACAAGTAAACAAAAAATGCACTTATTCATTGAAGGTTTTTATGATTAAGAAAAAAACCCAAATCCAAACCTACATGGTCCTGTGTGAAAAAGTGTTTGCCCCCCTGTTAAAACATAACTTAACTGTGGTTTATCACACTCACATTTTTAAAGCTTTGGGACTCCAGTGAACTACCGTGAGAGCCATTAACCACAAATGGAGAAAACAGGGAACAGTGGTGAACCTTCCCAGCAGTGGCCGGCCGACCAAACTTACCCCAAGAGCACAGCAACGACATCCAAAAGGTCACAAAAGATCCCACAACAACATCCAAAGAACTGCAGGCCTCACATGCCTCAGTTAAGGTCAGTGTTCATGACTCCACCATGAGAAAGAGACTGGGCAAAAATGGCCTGCATGGCAGAGGTCCTAGACAAAAACAACTGCTGAGCAAAAAGGCTCAAATAGTTGAACATTTTGGAAAGTGGGTGTCCCAATACATCTGGGGTAAAAGTAACAGCATCATACAAAAAAAACATACCAACAGTAAAATAAGGTGGTGGTAGTGTGATGGTCTGTGGCTGTTTTACTGCTTTAGGAACTAGAAGACTTGCTGTGATAAATGGAACCATGATTTCTGCAGTCTACCAAAAAATACTGAAACCATCAAGCTGAAGCAAACTTGGGTTCTATAGGACAATGATCTAAAGCACACCAGTAAGTCCACCCTTTCCCTTAAAGAGTAACTCTCGCCTCAATGCATCCTAGGGTCTTTTTGTGAATGTACCAGAGTCAAACTTTCGTTTAAAAGCATAATTAGGACAGAAGCGCCACTTTTAAGATTTTTTCGGTCAAATTGCCTTCTGAATGGGAGAGCTTGGGGCACTACTATGATAGCATCTAAATCACTATTTTTTACATGAAACTTTGCTCAAAGTATCACCTGGGGCTCTACATATGAACGCAAGCAATGAGAACTTTGTTGTGTACACAGAGTTTACTAAAAAGAAAGGTTTTAAGAACTCATTGTAGCTGTTTCCGGGCGCCGTCCATCTCGCCAGTCAAAAATAGTCGAGGGAGGAGAGTAAAGATGGAAAGCTCCTAAAGCTTTGTTCCATATAAATGCACGGATAATTTGTTTTTTTGTCGTTAGTGAAAAACAATTTTGACCTTGTAGTTTTTTGACCTTGTAAAAAAAAAAAAGGAGCCTCATTTAAGAATGACATTTCCTCCTATGGAGTCCGTTCATTCACATTCGGAGATAGATTCTTTTTGACTGACAAAGGCGGCTTATTAGTTAACTCTGTGTACGCAAACATTATGATTTTAAACAAAAGTTTGGATACATTCACAAAAAGACCCTAACTGAATTTTGTACTTTGACTAATATTTAAATTTATTTGATGATCTGAAACATTTAAGTGTGACAAACATGCGAAAAAATAAGAAATCAGGAAGGGGGTAATACCTTTTCACACCACTGAATATATTATTGGTGGTGTTTTCCAGTGTAAAAATACTGGTATCTGAACAACTCTACACAACACATCCATCTATCAATGGTGGAAAACCAAAAGCTTCTTACTCTTGTTGTCATTTTCTTTGTGTGAGAGTCCATGCAGTGACTGCTACATGACAGCAGTCTTTCAACACATTCTTTAAACCTGTTTGTGTACTATAGATCCGACAAACCAGCTTTATAGTTTGCGTGTACTTTTCACTTGTTAATGCTTTTGTCAACTAAGATGATGCTCTTTGTCCTCGGTTCTAATCTCAATTTCATTATTCTTTATCATCAATGTATTTTATATATTATTTATCATCAACTGCATGCCAGCACAATTCTTAAGTCCCATTTTGTTTTGTTTCTTAAATTATCTACTTTTAATTTTGTTAAGGTGTGGGGAGAGGCATTGTGTTGATACATGGTCATAACAGGTGTATCTTACCACACCCACACACACCCACAAACACCCACAAACACAAAACACAAAACACAAACACAAACAACCTGTGTATGGGATGAGTCCCTCGAGGTGGGTTCGGGCACCCTGATACTGCAGCAGCTCCTCAGGCGGCAGGTGTGTGAGGAGCACGTGGAGGACAGCCTGGGCATCCTGACAGTTTCTGGCGTTGGTGTTCCACACAGTACAGTAGCGCAGGAGCGACTCTGAGTGGGTTTTAAGTCATAACAGTGTCACATGTGGAGTTTTGAAGGTAGAAAAGGGAAGCAAGTTAAGAAAGAGACTTTATTACTTTTTTCTTCTTCTTCACTTTAAGAAGATTTTGTTTTCTTGTCGTATCGGTTTTCCATCATAACAATAATTGACAGACACTATAAATCTTTTACCTTTCTGATCCACTCTGAGTTTCAGTACCGTCTTCTCCAACAACTCGCCACTATTCTCCACCTGACGGATTGCTAGAAGCAACAGAGAACATGTCAAAGACAGCAGACAGACAGTGATTGAGTTACATTTCTTTATGTTATATTTGTAATAGTGACTGGGTTTGATGTCCTCGCATCATTTTTGGTTGAAACGTTATGAATCGAGTCCGTGTAGAAAAGAATTTCTTGAAGTCTGCAGCTATTTGTTGGTTCTTTCACCTGTGATGTCGCATTGTGTTTCTTCACAGATAGGGAAACATGAAGAATATGCCTTTGCAATGCCTTCACAATGGCCCAGTCTCATCTAAAAAGGTAATAATTATTATATTATGAACCCAATTATTAATTATATAATCACTTATACTTAATATACAGTAAGGTATATAAGTAACACTGGTGTGTGGATATAAACAATTTTAGTATTACAAACCCAGACACTTCATATTCTTGCATGACTAGGAGTGATAGTGTCACAACAAGACTATTGCATGGCTGGATAGACAATCGGCAATTGTGCGTGGCGCTGACGTGATGTTTGCAGTCGAGACGACCAGTTACAGTGACATTATAAACAACCTGCGTCCAAGAAACTTGAAAAATAACTCTGGGTTATGTGACGGGACAAAAGAGCACGGACTACGTGTAACCCAGGTGGCCTTTTGTTTTTACGTTCACAGGCTTATTGGAGAAAGCGGTGTGCTGACTCAATTCTTAAACATGAGCAGCCATCCATGATGAGAGATGACGTGTACTGATAAGATATAATGTAGGACAAACATTACATAATAACTTGAAAACCGTGTGTACACTTTGTACATGCAAAAAAAATAAATCAAATAAAAAAATAATCAGTAAATGAGCATCTGGGTAGCCTTCACGGTTTAATGAGTGATGTTTCGTATCTCTCTTTCCCATCAGCTCTTTAGTGTTCACTGGTCAACCTTGTGTTTTAGCACAAAGTACCTTTGATCACAGTGAGCACAGTGTGAGGCTGGTCCAGTGATATGGCAAGACCCAGGGCCTTCAGGTACTTCTTCTCATGGAGCAGGTTGGACAACTCCTGCTGCCTTCAGAAACAACAAACACACATGTTCATACAGAAACACAATATTTGTGCAAAGATCCTCAATGTTTGCAGCATACAGTTCCTTGACTATGGATAGAAACTGGATACATTAATAAGGATTGACAGATGAATACATAAATCCAATTAACTGTAGGTATAAGTGGGATGTGCCTCAGTTTGGGTTCAGTTGTGGTAAAACTTTCCCATAAAATACACAAAGTGAAATATACACAAACGTCCGCTTTTCACATCAAAATGTCTTGACTATATCAACTTCACTACAATAATAAGGCATAGCATCTTTAATTCTAAGAAATCTTGTAAGAAATAATTGATAAGTTACCCAGGCTGGCGTAGCGGCCCAGGTGTGTTTAGGCCGTGTACAAACCCACTTTTGCTAGTTAAAAAGATGGAAAAAAGGGTCCGTGCGCCGGGTACATGGTTCAAAAGGGTTGTACTTAGTGTCTTAATTAACCATAGGTGTGTTTCGGCCGTAACATGCAATAAACCAATCAGAATGTCATCTTCCATTCCCTTTAAAAGCCAGGCGCGTTTGTACCTTGGCACATTGCTATTATGACGGCGGATTTGTAAAGCAGAAAGGAGAGTTGCTCAGGAGAAGAAACTGATCTGCTCGTGCATGAGGAAAGCGTGCGAGCAGATCATATCATAATACTATTTCACATTGTAATATTTTAAATTTTTTGCATGTTTGTGCGCGGCTTCGCGTCCCTGTGTGTAACGAGCATTGTGCACGAGCCTAGGCGGATTTTACTGATGTGCTGTTAAAATTTCAATGAAATGCTGCGTTATTGACTTTAGATCAGGTTTTTGTTTGTCAATGGCGTGATCACTTCCCGCTGCCTCAAGATAGCAATTTTCCAAGAATTCACTTGAACACACTTCCCTGTAAGACCAGTATGCCCATGGGCACACAGACGGGCGCAGGAGCATTTATTTAAACAACGTGGGCGCTTGACGGGAAATTGAAAATTGCACCCGTCTTAAACTAGCAAAGACATTTGGGTCGGACTCTGCACTGCGCCGGGTGCAAGATAGGGCTGAATGTTGTGTGTAGCTCACTTGAGAATCAGATCCTCCTGCTTGGCCTGCTCCTCTGCCAGCTCTACTTCAGTCACATCCTAGCAGCGGACAAAAGACAAAAAAATTGGTAGTCATATACTATTTTCTCCATAGAGAACAGAGAGGTCAGTTATGGCGCTTACCCACTGCTAGTACCAGCTTTGCTCGGTGAAGAACGTTGAAGGTGTGTTGTTTTTGAATGTTGGAATGTGGCATTTGTCACAGCCAGAAGACAAATTTTGTTTCAAAAGAAGCTAGAGGCAGTAAAAAAAAAAAAAAAAACACCGCTGGCTAAACTATTTAAAATAGCGGGTTTGTTCTGTCTGTCGCTAGCAATGATGACGCAGTGATTAGTCACAATTCTCTCTGACCAATCAGTAGTCTGCAGGTTTTCACGCCACTTTTTAGTATCGCCTCAGCTCACTTGGAATCTCAACGTAGGTGATACTAAAAAAAGTAGCTGTTAGCTAGTACCAGGTACTGTTTGGAAAACCAAAAAAGGCGAGTAAAGTGGAGGTGAGTCAAGCAGGCACCACATAATGGAAAAAACACCATTAAAGTGCAAGGGCAACTAAAACTAACCAACTAGATAAGGTAATATTGTGCTAAAGAGTACTTCAGCAGTTTAGATATTTGCTAACACAAAGAACAAATATAAAGAGATTTCTGAGTTGTTAAATAACAAATCTTACATTTTTATTTTACTGTTTATTTTGTGTTTTTTACCCCCCTAAGAACAGTTGTTGCATCTCTACCATTCATGTAATGGCAGAGAAAAAAAGCAACAATAGCAAGACAGGAAAAAGTCTTTGCTTTCTTAATCTGGCAATCAAGACTTTTCAACTCCATCTGTTTAGAAGTTTGATTGCTAATAGAGCTGCCAACTTTATTCTGTTGTGACAGGTGACTATGAATTCAAAAATCACACTTACCACCCACACGGTGATGTTAGAGTCTGCTGAACCAGTCACCACCTTGTCGTCTTTGCGGCTGACATGGAGACCCCACACTTTGTCCTGGTGGGCATCCAGCGTCTTTACACACTCGTTGGTCTTTATGGTCCACAGCTTTACTAGCCCATCTGAGCCACTAAGGACAGAACATCAGTTGGAAGAGTCAAGTCACAAGTATCAAGAGTAAGAATTTTATTTAAACAGGCTACATGGCCGACATGCAGAGAGACAGAAGGTGGATCCTCAATAACGCAGATACATTTGGAAACACAAGCTGTCCCAAATCTAAACTACATGCTTATTCTAATAAGGTTTTGAGTGTGTTGAGTGTTCACACTGGAAAAGTAGCAAGATAAAGTATTCTCAAAAAGAGACAATTAATCCATTAGTTGTTCAACAGAAAAATGGTCTGCAAATATTTTGATATTATATCAAATTAGAGCTGGGCGATATCAAATGAGAAAATCAAATATCACAATATTTTTGACCAAATACCTTGATTTTGATACCGCAAGGATATTGTAGTGTACTCTACTGTAATGCAGCCTTTAAAACCAGGAAAAGACAACACTTACACCATATTATAATATAACGATATCCAAAATCTAAGACGATATCTAGTTTCACATCACGATATTGATATAATATCAATACATTGCCCAACCCTATATCAAATAACTGTTAGTTGTTTAATGAAGCAAAAAATGGCAAATATCCTGTGGTTCAAGCCTCTCAAATGTGAATATTTGCTGCTTTTTGTGTTTTATATTATTTTAAAGTGAATATTGCTTTTAGACTAAGCAATAACAAAACAAGGCAACAAAACAAGGAATTTCAAAAAGTGATCTTGGGCTCAGAACTTCTGTCTGGGTGGAACTGGACCAGGCTGCCAAGATACACAGTGTTGTTACTGATCTTAGTTATACAATCAGCATCTTTCACTATTTTCGACAATTTACAGACTGTACGAATGATCAAGTAATTGAAAATACAATTGTCACGTTAATCAATACTAAAATTAATCATTGGTTGCGGCCCTTTACAAAAAACAGTCAGCATGCAGACTAAAACATCATTTTGAATGGTAGTGAAACAGCTCTAGAAATAAAAAAAAATAAATAACTTAAATATTTTACTATCTCTTCATTCAAAAGAGTTTAACTGGCAGTGGGGTCATAATAATCACAGCTGACTGTCTTTTTTAATTTCCAGTTTGTATATAACATAAAGTATGTTGATTTCTTGTATACCAGCTTTAATAGCAGTATACTATTAGTTTGTTTACAAAGATAAGTATGAAGTGTGAAAACGCGACACAGCTACTGTTTGTATGTCAAGGGTTTTCCCTACCACACTGTTGATTTAATTTAATTTTCTAAAGGTTTGTTTAACATCAAACAGACATCAAAACAGAAAATTGCTTTGATTTCTGCCATAAGCCATAAGCCACTTGAGCCTACAACTAGTTTTCCATTTGATTGCCTTTGCATATTGTTATACAATCAAAAATGAAGGGAAAAAAAGATAACATTGTGTATTTTTATGGAGAAAGGCTTCGCATGAGTGGTAGGTGGGGTTACCTGGTGAGCAGCTGAGTGCCTCGGCTCACAAAGATGACCTTCAAAACCGATGCATCATGACCCTCAAAGGTCTAGAAAAAATTAAGAACAAAACAAACAGATATAATTTTTGCTTTCCAGCCACAATTTTCCCTCACAATTACAAAAACCTATTCACTAATATTAAACTTTTACAAACAAGTCTGTGCTATAATTACTCAGGTCTAACACCACAGTGAGAGATGTGATGTCATAACCTCTCAGTGTGAAATAGGACACTGATAAGGTAGGGAACTTACTGTACATACACAACTAATGTCTGCATTCACTTTATATGGTGTGATCAATGTTAATCTGTGACACATGCACACTTATCCATCAGGGCCCACCTTCAGACAGCTGAAGTCTTGCAGGCTCCACAGTTTGGTGGTGCCATCTGCGGAGGACGTGGCCAGCACCTGGTCAACAGGAGAGAAGCAGACGGCCCAGACACCACGACGGTGGCCCCTAAAGACCCCCAGCAGGGCCACGTTCCCCTCCCCCGCCAGTGACCACAGCTTGGCCGTGCGGTCCTGGGAGCCTGAAGCAAGCAGTTTGTCATTGGGTGACACCGCCACGCTGTTTACATCCTGGGAGGGAGGAAAATAAGGAAGTGAGGAATCACTTTTTACTTTTATGAGATTTTAGTAAATTTAAGTTTGAAGAAAAAAACATATTTGACAAAAGGAGACGGCGCTGAGAAATGAGACGAAAAGGGTGTTGGACAGAAAAAAAAGGGGAATGCCTGAAATTGCATTTCTTAATTTACATCTTACAGTATGGTCCCTTGTACTTGGTTTGACATGTCAGCCCAGTACAGCAGGGGTTAACATGTCCATTACAACAGAGCTACCCGCTTGAAGGTGTCTCTTTAACTGTAACACGCTTGTCTTGAGTCAATGACATTTAAAAGCAGAATGCTGTCAAAGGAGCGGCTGTAAAACAGTGGATGAAAAAGGAAAATCTATGAATTCCCCTATTTTTGTTGTCACAACCAAGTTATTTGTTATGCGATATTTCCATGACACCAAAGGACAAGTTAAGTAACCAGATGCTGCTGATTGACAAATTGGCCATTGTTATGTCTGACATCTTGAGTCAGGAATGTGTACATGTAGCAGGAATTTTTAGTGTGTTGAAATTTTACTTCCCTTTATGATGGTACATATCATTATATAGTATATGCTTAGTTTATTATTATTGTTTAAGCAGACATTTTCTTCTCTTACAGTTGCATTAGGGGGAACTCATTTCTAACTGCATTTGTTCTTCAAAAATCCATTTATTGTTTGTTGTGTAAAACGTATGAAAATAGTGAGAAATTTCCCATCACACTTACCCAGAGCTCAAAGTGACACGTTTAAATGTCTTTTATCTGACTTACAATCCACAAACCGTCATTTGCATTACAGGTTTCAGATGAGTAAAGTATGTTATGCGCAGTGGGAGGAAAGCATAGAACTACAGACTATAACTGAAACTACAATACTGGGTAACAGCTTCTAGAAGTGGTCGCACAGTTTGTCCACCTGTGGAATTTAGAGACATTTGAACTGTGAATGCTGTGCATCCTCATGTCAGAGTTGCTTATCTCCCTGCATCAGTCCAAATGCTCTGACAACAATTTAATTCCCCAGACAGAGCTTAGCTGAGCTATAAGAATGCAGCGCAGGCAGTAAGACCTTATGACATTGGTTTGGGGTGTCAATACCCTTTCTTCAAATTACAGAGAAGCTGTCAATGACGCAAGGATGGACCATCCAGTTCTTTGTTGGGATCGACCGATGATGATTTTTCAAGGCCTATATCAATTATTAGTAGTTAATGAAACCGATACTTGGAAGTGATGTGTATTTACAGTGAAAATGAAATCCTTTAACTCAAAATTAAGATTAGTTACAAGTTACAAACTCCACCACAAAACTTTGTTTAAATGCGTTGAGCAATTATTTGGTAAATGAGAAACTTTCCACATAACAGCAACATTAGGTCAGACTCAGTGGTGAGTGAGACAGAAGCAGAGAGACAGACACAGAGCTGTAGCCTAGCCAAAGTAGCACACCTTTTAATTAATTTACTTTAGCGGTTATCAGGCAAATAAAATGCTGATACAGATAATCTGCAAACAAAAAAACAGCCTGATGATTGGTCCATTGCTAATTCTTTGTTACTGCAACTTAAAAGCTTTACAATCACCTTTCAAAAGTTTTTCCCTGTCATTAAAGCATGTGTAGTCACACCCTCACACACCTTGTTGTGTACTTATTTAGTTTCTCAGGAACTGGATTTTATTATATTGAAAGCAGCTGACTAAAAGTGTGGCTGTTTCTTTAATGTGATCATGTAAAAACCCACGGGATGATTTTGGGGAGCATATCATGCAGCCCTCTCTTAATTGTTCTATCACATTGTATTAAATGCATAAGAAATTATATTTTGTAGGAAGTTTAGTTCTAAACTGTTCTGTAATTTGTCTTCTACACCTATTCAAGCTTTCATACTAATTGGTGCAGGATTTTCTTCTTCCAGAAGTGTGTTGTTTTGTGCCAGTACCTTATCATGTGCCTTTTCTGTGGCGCGGGGGGTCAGCTGATGTACGTCCGCCCCTGTCGTAGATAAGTCTGCTGGTAGATCCCACACCTTAACAGTACAGTCCTGACTGCCAGACACTATGAAAGATGCTTTCATTCTGGACACAAAGATGGAGAATCATTACCACCACACAGTCATTGATTTATTTATTTTTTTCCAACCAATTCCCCTCTTAATACCATCTAACTCTTTGCCTGTGTTGGTACACGTTACAAGAAACACATGCGTGTCTAGAGGAATGTTACCTGGAGCAGGTGATGGAGCCCACAGCGTTAGCGTGGTTGGAGCCTTGAGCCACACAGTGCACCTGTCCACTGTCACTGTCCATCTGCCACACACGCACTGACCTGTCCTAAAGACAAAGACACAACACACAAATGTTATTGTTGGCTTAAATGTGGTTTAAAAGTGTCTCGTTTGTAGAATAGCCCATGTGCGTTGAGGTTTGTGAAAGCATGTATTTGCAGGATGCCTTAACAGAGTTTGTGCACAATTCCTGTATCCTTTCATTGTGTGCAGTGTTGATGGAAGCTGCACAGATGTGTGCTCACCTTCGCACAGCTTGCAAAGAGAAAACCCTTTTTGAACACGTCCAATGAGAGGACAGTATCTGTGGGCAATAAACAGATAAAAATAGCTGTGAATGTCAGTGTAGATAACCATCTTTCCAACCAGGTTACTTTTTAACACCGCCCCCACCCACTGAATTCTTTGGGTTCTTGTTTCTAATGACAGCTTTAATCCTGCCATAGTTTTGATATTATCAATCAGTCAGCCTTGATACAAAACACATGAACTTTTCTTAAGACTGGTCATTATGGCCAGTGTGGCAATATATCTATAATTGTAGTGAGGTTTCCATTCCCAGTCATCCAGGATTCTCTAAGACATGCAAGATCTACTGCAGCTTTAAGAAACTACAGAAGTATTGTTGTTCAAATTTATACAAGATAAATGTAACAAATTAAGAAATAAATATTGATGACACATCTTTTGCTTTTTTCTGTGGAAACTTTCTGCCCTCTGGTGAACAAATAAAAATACTTCAATGCATTGCAAGTCTAGGTATAGGCTTACACACGCTGCCCTCTGCTGGTGACTGACCTGTGTGTCCGTAGAGGATCTGGCAGCTGTTGGTGAGCAGTTCAAACACCTTCAGTTGGCAGCTGTTGGTGGCCACAACGATGTGGCTGTCCCCTTTACCCAGAAACTTCACGTCCAGCACTTCATCATTGTATCCCACAAACTGTGAGAGGGTGCACAGAGGGAGCAACAGAGGAAAAGCGTGCTTTATGTATAAATAATAACAATAAGCTCCGGATGACTGGAGGCTATTTTTACGTTCAAAATTTGCACAAGGTACACAATTTGCAGGGTACAAAAAATTAAATAAAAAAAATTAACCTGCTGCTGTGTGGTGAGACCAGGCAGCTGGTAGAGCACGATGTTGTGTTCTGCTGTGACTGTGGCCAGTCTGGAGGAGGCGGGCAGATGAAGAAGAAACGTAAGACTGCGGGGGTCGTCCCCCTCTCCTCCACCTCAGTGGCAGTGGTGAGAGAAGAGGGGAGGGTCTGAGTGTAGACACAACGCGCCGTGCTGGCCTCCCATACTCGTAATACACCTACAAGTAAGGAAGGGAGAAGAGGTGAAAGACAGAGACGTTTTAAAGCAAAGCTCTGAGGAATTGCTGTCACACAAAAGCTGACAGCTCATGTCAGCAATTTGGGAAGATTCAAGATGTGAACCTTTGCTTCCAGCAGTAATGAAATGCAAATCTTTGCTCTTCACTCCAATCTCAGACAAGTCCTTATCCTCAAGCAGCAGCACAACACCCTCCACAGCCTGCAGACAGAGACCACACACACACACACACACACACACACACACACACACACACACACACACACACACACACACACACACACACACACACACACACACACACACACACACACACACACACACACACACACACACACACACACACACACACACACACACACACACACAATTTTTCCAAGATGAGGAGTATAAAGTTTTTTAATTCTTTGTTAATCAAAAGAGACATTGGTATATGTATTATATTATCACCTCGTAGACTGGCACAGTTCTCTTGGCTTTTTGAGTCTTCAGGTCCCACACTGTACAGATCTTGTCCCTTCCAGAACTACAAATACAAGTCGGCACACAGATATAGCAAGAAGACCAAATGTGTAAAACACTCAGAATTAGAAGCTCAAACACTTAAAATGTTGTAAACATCATCCATTGAGTGGCTGAGTGTACGGTACCTGACCATGGTGCCACCATCGGGACTGAAGCTGAGCGAGGTGACTGCACTGTAGTGGCTCTGCAGCACACACACACACCGGCTGGAGCGCAGGTCCCACAGCCGAATGCCACAGTCTAGAGAGGAGGAGAAGAGCTGTAGCCTGCTGATGTCTGGGTGGAACTGGACCAGGCTGCCAAGATACACAGTGTTGTTACTGATCTTAGTTATACAATCAGCATCTTTCAATTAATCTAAAATCTGTAATTTTCTATGATTTATTTTACTTATTTGTATTGATACTCCACAACAAAAATTTATATCTTTCTTTACTATATATTATTAAAGAAACATCAAAAAACACTAACTTTAAATACACCCGGTATTGGCATATTTAAAAATGTGATTTTACTGGCCTTCAACACCAGCAAACAAAGTACATTGCTCAAATTCTATTAGTTAAGGATTCAGAATTATGGCAGAAAGAAAAATCAACCAGCAATTCTGAGCAATTTAATGCTCTGGTATTTCCTTACTCCAATAAGGCTGACTACAGGAAACGGAATGGGCACCGAACCTCCATACGTTTTTAGAACTGCCTGAAATGTATTCGTAGGGCACTCTATCAACAAATGTCAGGTCCAGAGATTTGACATCTGATGTCTAGTCATGTAATCTTATGTACCCTATTCATTTGTCAAAAAGCTTTTGATTTAGATCACACTTTTGCCAATTTTAGACTATTTCATTAAAGTTAGCAGTATTGCCATTTTTCCTCTGGAACTTTGGCTTCTTTTTTAAATGAGAAAAAAGGTTTTGTACAAAAACATCAAAATTAATATGTGGGGGGGAGTATTATTCAAAGCATTTCTTGTTCACCAATATCTGAACTTACTGCACAATGCCAGATGAGCCTTTAAGGTTGTGGGTGCAGTACTGCTTCACCACATCCCAAAGCTTTATAGTGCCATCACAGCCACCTGCAAGACAACAAGAAGAAAACTCTGAAAACTGTACAATGTAGCAGAAACCAGGCAGAAACATGTGACACCAAAGACAAAACTTATTGTCATTAACTGCTGACCTGTGGCCAGGAGTGTAGAAGTGGAGTCAAAGGTCATACTGGCTACAGGAACAGTATGAATGGCCCTCCAGGAGCGAGTACACTGAGCTTGCCTCCAGTCCCACTGCTTTAGCAGCAGAGCTCTACTAGCTGTTACCAGCATCTGTGGTGGGAAACAGCAGAAAGACACAGAATGAATACTCTTTTTACATGTTTATAGAACATACAGTGAAAAACATCCAAATTCACACCATAACTAAAGTCATGACAGTAGCTTGAGATGTGCTTTACCTCATCATCACAGCTGAGTGTGAAAGATGTAATGTCCTCTTGATCGTCCTGCAAATACAATATGGAAAAACAAAATAGTCAGGATTGTCCAATTAACAGTCCAAAACACCAAGATATTCAATTTACAGTGATACAATTTGCAGTAAATCTTCACATTTTGGAAGCTGTAACCAGAAAATGTTTAACATACTTTGTTTACTAAATCCCTTAAATTATTAATGAAAACGTTATTAATTTAAATGTTACTTAACTTTCTGTTGATCAACGTATCAATTTATTTTAGCTCTGATAACTCATTCTGTACTCACATGCTCCACACTGTGAACGATCTTCCCTGTGCTGATCTCCAAAACGTTGACACGAGATCCACAAGTGCAAAAGATGTACTTTTCATCTTTGCTAATCTGGAAAACAGACAGACAGACAGACAGATTCAAGGGCCAGGTAGTTCCATCCTTGTAATTAAAGGTCATCATGTCACTTGTAGGTCTCCACCTTTATGTTAGTGCAATATTAAGTCACTAAAGTCCTTTAAAATAATTTAAGGCTGGAAACGTTACAACATGTAACGTTAAGGTACACTGATTTCAGCAAGACACTTCAGACACAAAACACAAGACCGGAAACTCACCTGCACTTTTCCTCCTTTGTAAAAAGGTTCAATCTTGCTTTCGACAACATAACTGTAAGGGCATGACATAAATATAACTGTTAGCTGGCCCAACTTTAACTGACACTTTAGCCAAAAAGGTTACCCTAGCTACCTAACTTAGTGTTAGCCAGCTAGGGTAGCAGCCTGCACGTGCAAAACGTCAAAAACTTACTTTGTTTTGAATTGAAGGTTGGTATTTGCCATCTTGCTCGCGTAAAATACCCAAACTTAAATATGTTGGTAGCTACGGTGATGTAAATTACTTATTTCTCACTTCACACGTTGCATGAAGTCAACACATCCATCCCGCATGTTGATACCCGAGTCGCACTCCTTGTACGTCATCTGAGCGCACTGAGCTGTGATTGGTCAGACGGTTTATGCTCAGTTTACAACATGTAAACAGACAGAACTCCTATTAAAAAAGCATGCAAAGTAGTAGTTTCTGGAAAATTGAAGTTCAGAAGTAACATACGTGGATGGTATTTGATCATAACTTAAACTATAAACTATAAATATTTTAACTTTGACTTTTAAATTTGGTCCCTGAGGCTCACAACAATAGACTCAGCTGGAGCTATTCAGGTTTTAAAGTTCCTGTTTGACTCGTGGAGGCTGAGCTTTGATGCTAGAACAGAAGGGAAAGGACCAGGAAAGGACGCGCTCCATAATGAGCGCCATTATCTCCGTTCGTTTCCATAATTTACTGTTTTCATTTGTCCGCGCTCGCACACACACGGTCCCTTCTTCATGTTTTGTCAGGAATGTTCATGTGTGTGTTGTATTGATAACGGGGGTGTGTTTCGCGTGTGACATGTGAGTGGACCGATATGGAGTAAAACATCGCCCCGGAATGGAAACACGGTGAAGAAAGAATATTATCATGGTGAGTACACAACAGTTTCTGTTTATTTATGGATCTATCTATCCGTTTTATTACAGATGCTCGTGGTCAGTTTTGAAACTTTTACACAGGTATTAGAGAAGCTATTTTTCTCTCTGAACTCTGACATGTGCTTCTCCTTAAAAATGCATATTGTCATGGTATTTGTTTTATTATATATTAAAAATAAACTTAAAAAGCATGTGTTTCTAAGCATTTTGTAATGATCTGATGTTTAAAAACATCACCAGAGTTTTGAAGGATTGCTTTTTTGTTATTATGTAATCGACTTTCCAGAACAATTCTGTTTTGTCATCTCTTTATGTTGAAAACACTGTGGAGCCATGTTTTACAGCTGTAGAGAAAAAACTGACCTGGTTACACAAGGGGTCACAGTTTGCCCATCTCCTCAACTCTACCCTGTCTCCTTTAATTGTACGATAATAATAATACATTATGATAACCCAGAATAAAGTATTATTTATTTTGGCCACATCCAGGCGGACCCAGAGGTGTCAATACAGAGTGGGGGCTATGATGTGGAGCTGTTTGTGGAGACTCCAGACTACGATCTGGTCTGCACCATATGCCAGGGGGTTCTCAGGTGTCCAGTAAGAGCTGCATGCCACCACATCTTCTGTAAGAAATGCATCTTACAGTGGCTGAAGAGGTAGAGAACATGGGTCATTACCACTGGGGAAAAACAGTGGAAAATTCTACTGTATTGGATTGTTAAATGTCTGTTCCCCACAGAAGAACAGGACTAACTCGTGTTTATCCTTTACAGGCAAGAAACCTGCCCCTGCTGTAGGAAGCCTGTTAACCCGAGCTTGATCTTCGTCATGTTCAAGCTGAGCAAATCTATTGGACGCATGAAGATCAAGGTAGAAAATGAAAAACATGTTGGACATTTTTACATAAGAGTCAAAGTGTAATTATGACAACTCTCATTTTAGTAATTGGAAATAGAACACATCTAAATAACTGAGAACATGGCCTAAAAAGGGACCCTCTAATCTTGTAGCTCAGGGGAGGGGGGAAGGTAAAGGGGTCCGCTGTAGATTTTTGCTCTGGGTGTTTATCTGGCCTTGTGAATTGGTTTAAAGTATTCATGTAGTATTGGTTACAGTAAGGATGAGACTGTTGTCCTTTTAATGAACAATACTTATAACTATAGGGGTGCGGCTAACATTATTTCATGATCAATTAATATAAACATATTTTTTTCAATAATTAATCAATCAAGTCTATACAAAGTCAGAAAACTTCTACTCCACTACAGTTCAGAGAGACATAGTGTACTTTTACTTGACTGCATTTATCTGACAGATTTATTACTTTACAGATTCATATTTTATATACAAAATAAATGGTGATCTGGAGGGACGGCCCGATCTAGGCAAGGTGTTGGTAGTGCCATAAGCTTTCCACTTCTTAATAATGCTCTGAATGGTACTCAGAGGGATGGTTAAAACCACCTTTCCAACCATGGTGTATTCTTTGCGTTGCCTTGCACTACTAGTAATGGAATCATCATGGAACAGCGGGTTTTATTAGGAAGTAATCAAAATCACTACAATTGATTGGTGGGCGGCAATTAGCATGGTGTGTGATCTGGAAATTAACTGGTTGTATCTGAGTAAGTTTATAATGATTACTCCAAGGGGCTAATCACTTATCCAAACCAGGTATTTTACTAATTAAATTTGAATAATTGTTCAGAATGTTTTAAAATGTTATTTTCACTTTGATGTTGAGCGTTTTAATGTGTAAATACATCTGGAAATAGTTCGATTTAGTTTATTTTAAATTTCAGGGTGTAATGTGACAAAAAGTAAAACATTTTACAGGTTATGATGATTTTCTATAGGCACTGTACTTCAGTAAAGTATCTGAATACTAATAAAGTCAACTAACAGTGCAGTTGAGAAGTACTTAATACTGCAGGCATACTGTATGTGAACCATGTCTTCTAGGTATTGATTTCTTTGTATTTCATTGTCTGGCTTCTTACAGTGTAAGAATGAGGTCCGTGGTTGTGGAGAGACCTTCTCCCTATCGGAGCAGTACTGCCACAGCATGAGCTGTGTGTACGAGCTCATCCCCTGTCCGTACCAGGGCTGCCGGGCGCAGCTCTTACGCCGGGACCTGGATACCCACGCACGTCACTGCGAACACTGGCGTCAGCCTTGCCACATGGGCTGCGGGACAATTCTCTCCCACCGTACCCAGGCTCAGCACAACTGCTACAAGCAACTGAGGCAGGAGTATGAAATCAGACAGAGAAACCACAGGGCCATCGCCACCGCCCTACAGAGGAAGATGAGGAGAATGCAGAGCACCATGGCCCACATGAAGAGGCAAATAGGGCTGATCTGTGAGAGCCTGGAGGTAATGGATGATCTGCACGAGGTAGAGGAGGAGGACCTTGGAGAGAGCAGTGGCTCTAGTGGGACTCCAAGTACCAGCAACTGCTGAGGGACGAGTCACTTACTGCTGCTGGTTGGCTGCTGCTGTGTATAATTTTTTCTGCATGTGTTCATTTCTAAGGTGTGTGCTTTTAGAATATGTAGGTAGGTATATGATTAAAAAGAGTGAATTTGTAACAATTCTGTGCTGTTTCATCTATTTTTTAAATAAACAATGTAACATTAAACTGTCATCCTTATCTTCATTCAAGAGAAGAGCCTTAATCTATTTTGTGTGTGTGAATGTGTCCAACAATAGAAGGTTTGATCAGGTAAAATCAATACATAACAGGGAACTATCAGTGTGCACACTCAATAAATACATACAAGCTAAATAATTATAAAATTACCAAAATAAAATGATGTCCTCTGACTTTTCACTGTAAGAGAGCTTATGTTGATGTTCATGACTAGTTTTGTTTGCTTTTTAAAATTCTAAAATCTCAGTATTTTCATTGAGAAGATTTAAAATAAACCTCTTAAAATAAATTAATACATTTCCTCAATAAGGGATTCATAAATTGTGTCTTCTTCTAAATCAAATCAAATCAAATCCTAGGACAGGCAAGTCCATGGATGTATAACAAATTAACAAAAGATTCAGGTCTTCTTTTATCATCGTATTTTATACAGTCTGTGGTCATGTTCTGAAAAAGCCGCCGCTAGGGGCAATATTCAGCAAATTCAGTTTTCTTTTAAAGGAAATATCGCGATAAGACCTTTACATAAAACCCGGCGAGACTCTTCTTCGGTCTTCTTCCTGTTATTACGATCACGTAAGTTGAACGTAAAGAAATTCTTTCTGATCAAAATCCTGCTTTATCTCGTACATCCTTCCGCCAAAATAATGTATTATAACTGACAAATCACACAATAATATGTAATTTCAAGACCCTGGTCGTATTTATGAGGACAATTCGGCAGAATTTGAGATATTTGTATATATTGAAGTCTTTAAACGTTGGCTATGGCGGCGATGCTCTTTTTCCGTGAGATAAAGGAAATGGCTAGACCGATGCTTACTAACTTATACTCTCTGTTGCTTTAGCAAGTATTCATTTTGATCTGTTTTGTTCTGTAGCAAATGGCGGACGACGCCGGTGGTAGAGGAGGTTTTCGCGGAGGTTTTGGTGCAGGTGGCCGCGGCAGGGGCCGTGGACGCGGCAGGGGCCGTGGAAGGGGCCGCGGTGCACGGGGCGGCAAGGCCGAGGACAAGGAAGTAAGTTTTTAAGATTCATTAGTTTTTTTTAATGCACATTTGGTAAAATAATAGCCTCTAATAATGAATACTACAATCTTAAATCGATGTTCTGTGTTTAGTGGGTGCCAGTCACCAAGCTGGGCCGCCTGGTTAAGGACATGAAGATAAAGTCCCTGGAGGAGATCTACCTGTACTCTCTGCCCATCAAGGTAAGTTTATTTTTATTTATTTTATTTTTTTGTGTGAAAGGATGACCACGGTGATAGACTATCAACTATTAACGTTCAATAAAGATGTTCTGATATGAACATGGGAATTAAAATTATTTTAAATCCTGACAACTTAAGACCTTCCAAATCAAACAGCTGAAAATGGGAGAGGGCTGCACAATATGAAGAAAATATGTAGTTGCGATTATTTTGACAGGCTATTGCCATAGGATTCGCTATATGGAGGGAATCATTTGTGTATTATTATTCTCATTGAAATTTAAATTATTGTGATTTGAGAGGATCTGTACTAAAGGATTTTTTTTTTTCGTCTGTAGGATACAATTTGTAGGTTTAACCGCTCTGCAGCACCACTATACTTAATTCAGAATAGGTTGACACATATGCGCGCCCATCCCTCCCCTGTGATTTGGATATTACTCTAGTCCAAGTTTAGAAAATAAAATTGTAAAAGATTGTGATTAATTGTGTAGGCCCAAATTAGACGTCTGGTCTTTTCTCATTTTATAAAACACTTAAAATATATATGCGGGGCAAGCACATTGGGTTTTTTGACTGGGTTTTCAAAGATTTTATTCAAGAAAATATGCTTTGCTCTGTTATTTGGATATTATCTAATACATACAAGTATATTAAAAGAACTGCATGGATATGCATGCAACACCCTATGTTGGATTTGGGTTCATGTTACTACATCAATCTTATTTTTGTTTTTTTTTCCCTGCAGGAGTCTGAGATCATTGACTTCTTCCTGGGTTCTGGTCTGAAGGATGAGGTGCTTAAGATCATGCCCGTTCAGAAGCAGACCAGGGCTGGTCAGCGCACCAGGTTCAAGGTGAGTTGTCATTTGCTAATCACCTCTGTAATACACAATCCATGTTAAGATCCCATGTTGTTGATCCAGATGTGACATTGTTGGCTTTTGTTCACAGGCCTTTGTTGCCATTGGCGACTACAATGGCCATGTGGGTCTGGGGGTGAAGTGCTCTAAAGAGGTGGCCACAGCCATCCGTGGTGCCATCATCCTGGCCAAGCTGTCCATTGTCCCCGTCAGGAGAGGTTATTGGGGTAACAAGATCGGTAAGCCCCACACCGTGCCCTGCAAGGTGACTGGCCGCTGTGGCTCTGTCCTAGTGCGTCTCATCCCTGCCCCACGTGGTACTGGCATCGTGTCTGCCCCTGTGCCCAAGAAGCTGCTCATGATGGCCGGTATCGATGACTGCTACACCTCTGCGAGGGGCTGCACCGCCACCCTTGGCAACTTTGGTAAGAGTCTTCTGATGCATGTCTGTCTGGTCAGCTGCCTCCATGTTCCTGCTCGACACCCTCTGCTACAATTCTTTCTTCTGTCTTTCTCTCACCCCAACTGTTTGAGGCAGAAGACCGCCCACCTTGAGTCATGGTTCTGCTCAAGGTTTCTGACTCTTAAAAGGAAGTTTTTCCTTGCCTCTGTCGCCTAGTGCTTGCTCTTGGTGGGAATTGTTGGGTTTCTGTAAATAACAGTACGGTCTAGATCTGCTCTTTTATGAAAAGTGCTGTGCGATAACTGTTGTGATTTGGTGCTACATAAATCAAATTGAATTTGTTTTCTCCTTGCTCTGCTCAGCTTCACCTCTGCAGTGGTGTAGTTGTCGTTATCAGGAGAGAAAGAAACGAGTATTGTAATGCACGGCAGAGAGACCGTTTTAGTGGTCTCCTCTGTTCCCCTTTTCAGTGCTCTACAATTAAATAAAAAAAAAAAAAAAAAGTGCCACTATCATGTTTAGAGCTCCATCTTGAGCATCTACTCATTATTTTATTTCCTCATCAGCCAAGGCCACCTTTGATGCCATCTCCAAGACCTACAGCTACCTGACCCCTGACCTGTGGAAGGAGACTGTCTTCACAAAGTCTCCCTACCAGGAGTTCACCGACCATCTGGCCAAGACTCACTCCAGGGTGTCTGTGCAGAGGGGACAGCCTGTCCAGGCCCCTCCCTCCTAAACTTTTTGTACAGAGAATCGTTGAATAAACGTTCTGAAACAACATGTAATGTGTATGTTGTACTGTTTACACCACTTGGGATATGAATGCAGTAAATGTCATTGACAATTGAACAAATTAGTTTTGCATTAAGATTTTACTGTGTGAGCTACCACTTGGGTGGGTGATGTAAGGGTTATATTGCTGTATGTAAATATTTTTCACCATTTTGATGTGAAAATACAAGTTAAATGTTGTAGGTAAAATATCGACAAATGCTTTTGGCTAATCCAGCAATTGAAATTCTAAACTAGTCAGAACATATGAATCTTCAGCATGAGGCAAAAATCTGAAACCACCAATGTCAAGTCATTGCGGAGGGTGTGTTGATTAAGGAGATGTGTTCAGTAAACTTAATCTTTCCTATATGGTTGCTTGCAAGACTCAAGCTCATTGTGCAAGATGGTCACTTGAGAATATACAGTTGCTGCACCAGCTTCCAGAGTTGTACAGTGGGGCTCGAAAGTTTAGGCACCGCAGATAAAAATTTGTATTATGTGCATAATGAAGCCAAGAAAAGATGGAAAAAATCTCAAAGGCATCAATTGACAGATTAGACATTCGTATCATATGTCACACAAAGTTAGATTTTATTTTCATCATTTACACTTTCAAAATAAAAACATAACCTGTAAAGGTTTGGGCACCCTGCAGAGTTAATACCTTGTACTGCCCCCTTTGAAAAGTATCACAGCTTGTAAACGCTTCTTGTAGCCAGCCAAGAGTCTTGATTCATGTTTGAGGTATCTTCGCCCATTCTTCCTTACAAGTCTTCCAATTCTTTGAGATTTCTGGGCTGTCTGTCACGCGCTGCTCTTTTAAGGTCTATCCATAGATTTTCAATTATGTTGAGGTCAGGAGAATGTGAAGGCCATGGCAAAACCTTCAGTTTACACTTCTTGATGTAATCCACCGTGGATTTTGAGGTGTGTTTAGGATCATTATCCATTTGTAGAAGCCATCCTCTCTTTAACTTCAGCTTTTTCACAGATGGCATCGAGTTAGCGTCCAAAATTTCTGGATGGAACGTGCAGTCAAACATAGGTTTTGACTTGCTTTTCTTACAATCCTGCGAGCTGTTCTATTTTTCTTGGTCTTCCAGATCTTGCTTTAACTTCCACTCTTTCTGATGACGGCCATTTCTTAATTACATTCTGAACAGAGGATATTGGCATCTGAAAATGCTTTGCTATCTTCTTATAGCCTCCTGCTTTGTGAGCGTCAACTATTTTCAGTTTCAGTTTTCTAGACATCTGCTTAGAAGAAGCCATGGTGCTGATTGTTGGGGCAAGGTCAGATGAGTCTGGATATTTAAAACCTTAAGATTGACATCATGACCATGACACTGTCAGGTCTCAGCTTTCCAAAGGGGGCGGTGCATGCTATAAACTCTGCAGGGTGCCCAAACTTTTGCAGATGCCATTTTTTTGTTTTCTGTCATTTTAAAAGTGTAAATGATGGAAATAATATCTAACTTTTTGTGACATATTTTACGAATGTCTAATCTGTCATTTGATGCCTTTGAGATTTTTCCATCATTTCTTGGCTTCTTTATGCACATTAATACAAATTTTTACCTGGGGTGCCCAAACTTTCAAGCCCCACTGTATGTATACTTTTAATTTTTTCTTTTTTAGCACTGGGAGATCCATGCATGCACTGTCACAGAGAGCTGGGTGGACAGATACTAACAGACATGATTTATTACATTTTATTTTACAATTAATACATAGTACAGATAGTTAACTTAAGCACTTGAGGCCTGAGCAGCCATCATCCGTTCTTTCTGCTTCATTAGACATTTCCTGCCACTGGCGTACGCTCCTAGGTCTCCATCTGGAAAAAAACAGGTCAGGAATTTAAACACATGTAGTGAAGCCAAGCAAAAGTTAAAAGTGACAATCAACAAGACAGACAGACCACACAACAAGATATCATTCAAGCCTATAAAATGTCCATGATTTTCCAAAACCAAAAGTGATGTCTTCAAATTCCTTTTATATATATATATATATATATATATATATATATATATATATATATATATATATATATATATATATATATATATATATATATTTTTATATAAAAATTGAGAAAAAGCTTCACATTCTCACATTTCAGAAACTGGAACCAATTCTTATTGATCATCAAAACTAATTTGTGTCAATTGTTTTAGCTCTTCAACAAACCATGTGTTGCATGATCTACTGCTTTTATACAATAATGCACATTTAGTGAAACACTGTAGAGTAAATCCTCCCTTAGCCTATGAAAGCATTTGCTACACTGTTGTATTTAGTCAGCAATGGGACAGGACGCGTAACGTGTAGGATTCATGAATGCTTCAACATTTTCTTTCTATTTCACCACACATGTCCAAGCTCCAAACAGCACATTACTTACAGCGGGACTGAAAGTTTTTGGTTGCCTCGTTGAACTGCTCAATTTCCTTGGCACAGTTCTGCTCGTAGCTGGCTCCTTCTCTCTGATGGCAGGCCCTCATACGCTCCTGGACAATCTTCACAATCTCCTGGTCCACTTTGCTGAGGAAGGAAGACAAAAACACAGGGTTACACTCTTCAACAGTATCTCCAGTGCTGATAGTGGCACCGTTTCCACTACAGCAACTGTACAGGTGTATTCATGCACTATTGAGTCCTTATAATAAGCGTACAGTTTTACTCACACTTTTGTTTTATATTGAAGTCTTAGTATTAAAAAATAAAGCCCCCTCTACATACATTTTTCTAGTTACACAAGCAAATACACTAATTTCTGCCCTGTTTAACCCTTTCTTTAACTGTCTATGGTTAAACCACTGCCAGTTTTAGAATATTGTCCCTCCTGCCATTAATATGAAACAATTACTGTACTTACCAGGATTGCTAACACGCATTACTCACAAGACAAATACTGTTACGTTTTACAATCAGAAAATAGACACTATTTATAGCATATAAATGGATTACATCAAAATTGATTTAAAATAAATATCATTAATGATTATACCCAAAACTTTACTGGCCCAAAATAACGTATATCACAGATGTTTTACACTTTTAATGGCATCTCTGCGTGTTAGTGATCAGTAGCACTGGAGCTCCACAGGGAACTATGGTTTCCCAGTCCTGTTTACCCTGTACACGTCTGACTTTTGTTACAACACAAAGTCATGCCACATGTTGGGTGTATTAGGGATGGGCAGGAGGAGGAGTACAGGGGCCTGGTGGAGCACTTTGTGTAATGGTGCTCAACCACCTACAACTCAACACTTCTAAGACCAAGGAGATGGTGCTGGATCTCCATAGGTCTAAGCCCACTCGGCTGCCAGTCTTCACTGAGGTGCCAATGTGGAGGTGGTAAACACTTTCAGGTATCTGGGGATACATATGGACAATAAACTGGACTGATCAGCCAACACTGAAGCACTCTACAAGAAAGGGCAGAGCTGGCTATACTTCCTGAGGAGGCTGTGGTCTGTTAATGTCTGCAGCAAGCTCCTCTGGATGTTTTACCAGTCTGTTGTTGCCAGCGTCCTCTTCTATGCTGTGGAGAAAGCACTAAGAGGAGGGATGCTGGGTGACTGGACAGGCTGGTAAGGAAAGCCGGCTCTGTCATGGGTGCTGAACTCGAGTGCATCACTTTAATATCAGATAAAAGGCCGGTGAACAAACTGCTCAACATTTTGGACAATGACTGTCATCCACTCCACTATCACAAAGCAAAAGAGCATGATCAGCTCAAGACTATGCACACTGCCATGCACAACTGACAGAGTGAGGTCAGGGCCATACGACTCTACAATGTTTCACAAAAGGGAAGAGGAGAGATAGACTTCACTGCATAGTCTGTCTGCCTCTCCTCCACTTCCACAACCTCCTTTAACAATAGTTATGTACTGACTGTCCACGGGCCCACTGTTTACAGGTTATATTATCCCATCTATACAACTCCTCCCTTTATCCTTGCACTATTGCACTACCACCACGACACACACTCTCATAGAGCAACTTATACACAGTACAATTGTTCTGTCACTGCAAGTGTCTCATGCTAGGACTTCTAGATTATGGAAAAAAATATAATCACCATAATTTAACACAATTACTCATTGACTTTTGGAAAGATGTTGCAATTATGGAACTTAAAAAACAGTGAGGAAAGTTAAATAAATCAACAGTAAAAAAACAAACAAACACATATCTGACATTTTCCTTAATACTTTTCCTATTTAACTTTATTTGTTCATTCAGAACACAAGACAACAAAACGCAATGAGCTGGTAGTTTTTATTGATTATTCTGTTTTTGTGATCATTGGGAGCCAAAATCATAATCAAGATTACATTTCGATTAATGCACAGCCTTATCTTATGCTTATACGTCCCTTAGTTCATGTAGAATTTTTATTTAGTATCTTTATTGTCCATAATATTCATGTGGATGTTTGCTCTGACTGTCTGTATCTATGTATGTATCCATCCATCTATACTCACTAGTCTCTCCTCCACTGCATCTCAGCCTCATAGTAGCAGAGGTAATCTCCCTGCTGGCACTCCGTCAGGTCAGGAACACGACGGAACTTCTGGTGATAATATACGGACTTGTTTTTAGCCCGGATGCTATCAACAACATCTAGATGGAAAGAAAAAACAGCAAAGGGAAAGAGCATAGTTAGATAATCCTAGCTAAGGCCATGTGGGTTGTAACTACGATTTAATATGTATGTTACGCTAGCTAGCATAACACCTTGCTAGCTTTAAGTGCATTGCTACCTAACTATAATTATTGCAACAAACCAGAGCCTTATAACTTTTTTTGTGTAATATGTTGCAAGTCGGCAGTAATTGCAACGTTACACAGTTTAAAAATACTTACGATATGTAACGTTATACTACTAACAATATGTCTCCTGCTAGCTGTGTTGTTGTGCTAACGTTATCCTGTTAGCACAGTTAGCTTTCGTTACCTCTAAATGTGGTGACAGGCAGGTCCACGGAGTAATAGAAGAGTTTGGACAAAATCAGGGCTGGGTTTGGCAGAGCTGTCTGTTTGTCCACAACCGGAGTCTGCCGGGGAGGCTCCGGATATGCTCCTTTATCAAAGTCTGAAGGCATTTTGCCTTAGTTTGACCAGGACTAAAGAAATCCTACAATTCGACCTCGGCAGCTCTCCTTCCCAAGTGGCGCATGCGCAGACGACATACATAATGGCGAAATAGAGGTCAACAAATGTAATAATATCTTTGATACATTTAATTCTGATTATGATAAAAAAAGTATTACTCGTTACATATATAACCCCAAACGAGGAATTTAGCACTAGCCCAATAACATTAGCCCAATTTTTAAAAACATGGAGGTCGAAGGGTAAAGGTCACAGGTGGCGCTGTTGTACCATGGAAAAGCAGCAGGTGGTGGTGCAGGGCTGACAACCTTCAATCACTAGTGCACTGTGTGCCAATGAGAATTTATGGCACATAATATGTTATGATATTTAATATAATAATGGATGATCGCTTGCTCTTATTACTATTAGGCCTATTTATTGTAAGTCACTTTGGACAAAACAATGAATTACAAAACAAGGGTAATAAAACCAGTGCAAGAGAAGAAAGATAGACACAGAGAGCCTCAACGAGCAACACACACACACACACACACACACACACACACACACACACACACACACACACACACACACACACACACACACACACACACACACACACACACACACACACACACAGAGAGAGAGAGAGAGAGATAGAAGAGAGATAATTATTTAGCAGCTTTCACATGTTGCTGATTGCTGCCCTTTAAAGAAAGAGAAGATACTGTAATTGTCCAAAAGCAGGTAAATGTTGGCCTTGTGACCACCTTTACAATGAATGAAAACTTTCCTTTTTTCTCTCCTTTCTTGGCCATGTGGTTCCTGTTCACCGAGCCTCCCCACTATCTCAGACCTCTGAGTTTACCCACTTCCCTCCTCCTATCTCCTGACGTCAGAACTTGGCAGAGACTGGCTTGTTGGAAAGCCAATACGTCTCCTCAACTGGGCCAAACACCAAATTAGAGCCCCTACGCTCTGTATCATCTTATATGACCCTTACATCAGCACTGGTCCCTCTCTCTTGCTATCGACTGGACAGTAAGCGGACATGGTCAGTGCTTCTCTTAGTTTTTGGTTCTTTTCTACTATAAAGGAAACATTGATTTGTCTTCTAGATGAATGTTTGTGTGTTTTACTTTAGCTGGTCTGTGTTTATAAAGAAAAATGAAGCAAACTGAAAAGTTATCTTGTAATGGCTACCTTTGCGGAGACAATGTGAAATACTGAAATGGTAACTTTTTTTTTTTTTTTTAACATCCCGTCATCTGAGTTTTGTTTATTATTTGTCCGGTGCTGGATTTTGGAATCATATTAAATGGGACAAATAAACCAATGCAAAAAGTAAACACAAACTTGAACAGAAAGGCAGAAGATAAGGGGACTTGATTATATTACAATATATTAGAAGTATTTCATTACAACTTCTAAAAAAATCTCTGGAAATTAGGTTAAAAGCAGTTGTTCAAAAACAGGACAGAGGATTACATTTGCTACACTAAGTACACGCATGGAATATTGTGTCTCTTCTAGTGTTGTCTTCCCGTCGATCATGAACTTATGTTCCTTCTGGTTCAAAATTGAAAATGAACTTTTTTGAACTTTTTGATGTTCTTGTTGCTTTTTTCAACATGTTTTTTAATTCGGACAGTAAACCTAATTTATAAGACATTATACTAAATTTTTGAGGAAAAAAAAGAATTATGAATTATTTTGACTAATAGTAAAGATCAGAGGATGTTGAGTAGATCACAGACTAGTTCATGTCAAAGTTTAGTCAGGATACTGTTTTGAAACCATTTAAACTATTATTGTTTGGCAATTTGGTTGAAAGAAACCCATATTTCTGATATAAAAAACATTAAAAATGGGTCAAATTTGACCAAAGGAAAACACAAAGGTTAATCTACTACAGTAGTTTTGTGGAATTTTTGTAAAAATAATTGTAATATCTCTCGGTTACATTTCCATGGGTCCATCTGGGTTTTTACGCTAATTAAAAGTGACTGTGACTGTGTGGTTTATGCCTTTCCAGTCTCATCGTAAATTCCACGCACCCCGCCATGGACACATGGGGTTCCTGCCCCACAAGCGTTGCAAGAAGCATAGGGGCAAGGTGCGCACATGGCCTAAAGATGACCCCAGCCATCCTGTCCACCTCACTGCCTTCCTGGGATACAAGGCTGGCATGACCCACACACTGAGGGACATGCACCGCACTGGCCTCAGTATGTACGACTGGACTAACTGTAACATGGATGCATGGGAGGAGTGAGCAAAGGGATGAGTGATGTTCGCTGTTTGTTTGAGAGGATAATGGTAACAGATTGTGTTATGTAGCTTACTGTGTTCTATCCTGAACCCACAGTCGTTAATCTTCTGGTAGCATGAGCATGAAACATTATCATATTATTACACTGCTATGTGGTGGGGTCAAACATCCTAAAATATATGCTTCAATGGCTATCTCTTTTCTAGTGCATATTTTTTGCCTTTCTTTGCTGTATATTGTTCAATAATCCTGAAATACCACACATACCCATTGTTAAAATGCTATGCTTGATTGAGGTTTTCTGAATACTGACAGTTAAAATACCTCAGCAGACAATTTTTTTAATGTTTCTTCCACAGAGCAAGCAAAGCGAGAGGAAGTAGAGGCGGTTACCATCATTGACACCCCTCCAGTCATTGTGGTGGGGGTAGTGGGATACATTGAGACTGTCCGTGGCTTGCGTTCCTTCAAAACCATCTTTGCTGAGCACCTGAGTGACGATTGCAAGCGCAGATTTTATAAAAACTGGTGTGTACATTTTGTTCCCTTGTACGTGCAGCAAATTCACAGTTTGTGCCTTACTGGGTATTTCTGTGTTTTTAGGTACAAGAGCAAGAAGAAGGCATTCACCAAGTACAGTAAGAAGTGGCAGGATGAGACAGGAAAGAAACAGCTGGACAAGGATTTCGCTCAGATGAAGAAATACTGTTCAGTAATCAGGGTTATTGTTCACTCTCAGGTACACCAGCCAGTTAACAACTACATTCAAAGCACAATCCAGTTGCTGTCTCATCAGTCTCTCAGTCTCTCAGTCAGTATCCCCTGTTCTAACGATTGTCAACTATTCACATATTGCCAGCACCCCTGTAAAAGGGAAGAGGTGTCACAGTTATCCAGCTGACCACATGCAATGGAGAAAAAAGCTACCACATCTGAAATACCTTTGCTGCCCAGAGCCAGACAACTCTGACTATTACTCTATGTCTGAGGGGGAGCACTGGAGGAGGGTGCTGTTTCAAATAACAGTTTAAAAATAATTCTCAGGGCAGGACCTGGCTGCTCACCCAGGCTTTGCCAAGGGGAAACCTTTATGTTGGCAGCAAACAAAATGAAGATTGTCAAGATCTCAACTCTTAACAGTGTTGCTGGGATCTTTTTCTGTTCAGGTTTCAGCTTCAGAAGTGGGAATAAGATCAAAATGTGCACTTAAATATCAGGGCTGTGGTAATTAAACTTCAAAAGATCTCAAAGATGATCCTGTGCTAAATAATAAATCTAAGTATAGCAAGATATAATTAGAAAAACATTTCTAGATTTTTTGGACTTCTTGCAGCTGCGGTTTACAGGCTTTTCCATTTCCAGATGCGATTGCTGCCCATACCGCAGAAAAAGGCCCACATCGCAGAGGTGCAGCTAAATGGGGGAAGCATTTCTGACAAGGTGGACTGGGCTAAGGAGCGCCTGGAGCAAGCTGTGCCTGTCTCTGCCGTCTTCTACCAGGATGAGATGATTGACATCATTGGAGTCACCAGGGGTCGTGGCTTCAAAGGTTAGACCCATGCTATGACTATTTGTGCATGTCCAAGGACTTGTAAAATGTACAAGGATATATACTTATTTCTGTCTCTTTGTGATGATAGGTGTGACAAGCCGTTGGCACACAAAGAAGCTTCCCAGGAAGACTCACAAGGGTCTTCGGAAGGTGGCCTGTATTGGAGCCTGGCATCCGGCCCGTGTGGCGTACACTGAAGCTCGTGCTGGTCAAAAGGGCTATCATCACCGCACTGAGCTCAACAAGAAGGTTAGCTGGGTGTTGGGGGTCCAATTTCACCCCCTCAAAACTTCATCCGTTTTGAGGGGGGGGGGGAAAGCTTTTGTTATAGGAAATGTCATTATAAGTATACATAGATAGATTTGCTATAATGCTGTTTGTCAATGCTTGAGTTACTTGTGTCCCCAGATCTACCGTATTGGTAGGGCTGTGCACGTCCAGGATGGAAAGGTGATCCGCAACAACGCCTCCACTAGCTACGACACCAGCCAGAAGTCCATCACGCCCATGGTACTCTCATTTTAAAAGATTATAATATGCACTAAAGAAAGGCTTTCTAAGAAACACATGTCTATAATGTAATACTGCACAGGGCATTATAAAATATCATGATGCATCATATTTTTCTGCTGCTATTATGAGTATAGTAATATTTTGTAAGTTCTACCACTTTTGCATGAAAGGTGGTAATGATGGTGCTCACTTATAGGGCATATGTTATTATGCACTATGTATAAGAGATTTATAGAAGTGATAGTATATTTGTTCTTGAACAATCATTTACTCTTCATTCCTTTTTTTATCTCTACTTCCCTGTTGTCCATCCTGTAGGGAGGCTTCCCCCACTATGGTGACGTGAATAATGACTTTGTCATGGTGAAGGGCTGCGTGGTCGGTCCAAAGAAACGAGTCCTTACCCTCAGAAAAGTATGTGATTTTGAAAGGATCATTTTAGATCTTAAAGGCAGCTTGCAGTATAAGTACACAGTTGTATCTGTTTTACTCTCAAAGTAAAATGTACAGCTCCATTACATCATTGCAGGACATGTACAGTAAGTGTACATCTCTGTCTTTCTTTCCACCCCCCTCTAGTCTTTGCTCGTGCACACATCTCGCAAGTCCAAGGAGACCATCGAGCTCAAGTTCATTGACACCACTTCCAAATTTGGTCATGGCCGCTTCCAAACTGCCCAGGAGAAGAGGGCATTTATGGTGAGCAGGAAAACAGTTTGATGCACACAAAAATCCGAAAACCAGGAAATTCTCCAGTGTTAACATAATCACTGCTGAATCCATCTGTGCTATTTTAACAATGACCTTTGGTTTACTTGCAGGGGCCTATGAAGAAGGATGCCCTGAAAACACTGCCGAAGCCTCTGACTGAGGAGGCCTGAAAAAAATTCCTATACAATAGGTTTCAAATACACTGTATTTTGTGCCATGTGTAAATTGTCACTTGCAATACATAAATACTATGTGTTTGTGTTTTAACTGCATTGACTACAACCTCTATTTATTTGAACGCAGTTTAATTCCACAGTTAACATAGATTCAGTTTTTATTCACTGATTAATCCATGAGCATATCAACACTCAACACAAATCATCCATAAGCATATCAACACTCAAATAACATGCACCATGGTAGCTTGATTGAACATCATGATTACCATTATCATCTCATGTTCACAATCAATAACAGTATCATTGGATTAGAAAATGGATGTTAGGATAGTTTGTTCAATCAGCATTATTTTATAACTGCTTATCATTGACATCCTTGTTTTGATTCAGTACAGACATCCAGGTTTTGCATCTTTTGTCAGAGTTGGCAACAAGTAAAAAAGTTCCCTTTTGGTGTATAATGGGCCGTAACTGGTGTACAGTTCAATCATCTTCACAGCAGGGGGCACTTTAGCACCATTTTCACAGTTGTAAGGTTGCTGCTGTGCTCAGTGTTCATTCAGGAGGCTTCTATCCTGCACTGGTTACAACCAACACACTCAGGATGAAGCTGGTACCCATCTGCAGCAGCCTCCAAATCCATAAGAGATTCATGGCAATTGCTGCAGCAATTACTATTTTGCAATGAGGCTATCTGTAACCTCAAAAGGGCACTACTCTGACAGGTACTCCTCCATCGAGGACTGGTGGGATGAGGAATGAATTGAGGAGTGGTGGGATGAAGGTGGGTTGTCCAGGCCAGATGTCATCAGGGGCAGATATAGATCGTCCATATTGGGCATCACAAGCACTTTCTGTTGAGGGGAAAAGGAAAAGAAAACCATGTTTAACAATTGGGGCAATGATCTCACTCTTTTTAATGATATGGGAAATGCTATTTCTCATACGCCTTTTATACCTTCACAAAGTATGTTTCGATCATTCATCTGATCTTTTTCCGCAATATCGACAGATTGACTGACCTGGAACTCACACTGGAGTTTTTTCTCAATCCACTCAGTGACATGAGTGAAGGTGACCTCCCTCTCCCCGAGCGTGGGTCGTACATGCAGGTCTAACCTGGGAGGCACCCGGAAACTGTACCTGGGAGGACAGAACGATAGAAAAAGACTGTGTGAGAAAGAAAGAAATCTACCAATTTTTTAAATATGAAATGACAGAGAACAAGTAAAGTCAGTACCATATCCTGTCAGTAGGGGGAGGTGGGATGTTGATGGCCAGAGTACCAGAGAGCTCTAGGACCTCGACGCTGAGCATCAGCGGCATGTTGGACACCTCAGCTATCTTCTTCCTGATGTACTCGTTCTCGGTGGCTTTCTGGAAGTACTTGGACTTCGCTATCTTGTCCACCAGTCTCAAAATCTTCTTACTTGTGCTGCCACCAGTGTGCCTGGGGGAAGGATTAGGACATGATCACAGATGCAGAGTAGGACTGTGAATCTGAAAATGACATTGGGACATTCAAACTTTTAGCATTTTCCACTTGTGGACACAACCAAATTAGTGGTGCCACAGGTGTTTTCTGTCATCTGTTAAAAAAAAAAAAACTTCACATCACATGGAAATTACCTTATTTACACAAAAATCTTGGCTTGTAAATAACTATTTATTTCAACACTCAAGTGATAATTAAGGCAGGGATCTACAATATATCAGAATATACATTGCAGTATGTAAGTCATTGGTTTCAAAACTTTTTCTGTAATTCCTGTCTTTGAAGGCCTTTTTTTCCTCTCACCGGTAACAATACTGGAGTAACTTAAAGGAGGCACGTTGGATATTATTGAAATAACATCAAGAACATTAACAGCAAGTTACTTTTAACATATTTCTCAGTAGTTCTGTTGTGTACATGAAAAATGGCAGTTAAATTTGGCCCAAACTAACAGAGCACAAAAGATGCAAAGGTGCTCTGATAGTAAGTTGTCATAGCAGGAGAAGCACAGGTAGACTTAATGGCCATAACAATGCTGCACCATCATTAAGGTCATTAAGTCCATTATGTCCTCAATTGGCAACATTATTAGTTATACCTGTGTTTGACAAGTCAGACTATCTGCTGAGCAAATTTGGCCTAGGATTCAAACACAAGTGTAACATGCTTACAATGCATTGCTGTTTTGTGACCTACAATCCATGATATATTTGATCTGTGTTATAAAGTTGTTAATTTACCCTTCAGCTCCTAACACTGTGTTCTTATCTCCCAGAGACCCCTGTGGCTCAGACAAGGGGACTTCCTCTTCACCAGACGAGCCTGCGCTGGATGACTCTTCATCACTATCAGCCAGTATACACAACCTGGGCTTAGAGCTGAAACACACCAGTGGTATATCTTAATGCACACTACTGATCTTTGAAGACACATTCATTCCTCCTCACGCGTGCTCACATCCACCTCCACACTCTTTATCTGTTGAGGAATATGAAACAGGGAAATGCCTCACCTCAGTTGCTGTGTCTCTAGAACACTGTGAGCCTCATCCTCTCCATCTTTACCCAGTTTACACAGGTTCATCTTAGTCTCCAGGGTCATCTGAAGGGAGCCTGTGTACACCACCTCCAGCTCCAGCCACAGGCCTTGGGGATAAAGAGGGAGAGAAAAAAACAGGTAGCAGGTAAACTCAGATCAGATCAGAGCAGACTTGTTAACAAGCCAACATCTCTTCTTGATCTAGCCTGGCACAGTGTTGGTGCAGAAGGGACATTAGACTAATAGAGGATAGCTCGGGCATGTTACTGTAAATTAAGATTAGTCAAGGCCAAGAGAATTGCTAATCTCTTAGCCATGAGACAGCAAAAGTGACAGAGAAGGGGGGTGCAACATACTTTGTAATGCAACAAATGAGATCATGGCCTAAGCTGATTGCAGGTTTGTGTCTGAGAGAAGATAGTTGGATGAACCTCATTGGGTGACTCTTTCAGATGCAGAGTGGAACAGACAAGAAAAAACATGACTAAGAGTTTGCAGCCAAGCCAGTGGCTCTGTGGGGCTTCTAGGCATAGCGATGCTTAGAGTGAAATGTCACCAGCAACTTTAGGCTTTCTATGAAAAGTTACTCAATTAATCCTGTACCAAATTTTAGGGAAATCCATCCAATAGTTGTTAGACACACACAACTACAGCTGTTAACCTCATAAGGAAAAGTCAAGGGATCATCAAAGTCATTAAGATTCTCTGCACAATGAATATCTGTACTAAATTGCATAGCTATCTGTTGTGTAAGCAAGAGCATGTCTAGATGAGTATTTATCCAGTGCAACATGTACGAGTGTGAAAACACAAATGTACCTCTGCGATCCAGTGTAGGTGTGGAGGTGCTGAGGACTTGAGGTAGACAAGTGCCCATATCCAGGTCAGCCAGTGTCAGCTCATTCATAAAGTATGGCAACTATAATAAGACAAACAACGCCTTTTAATTAGTAGAAATGCTGAGTTCATGTCAGATATAAACAGTTCCACATGAAATATGTGCAAAACAAATAAAAAGAGGCTCCACAGAGGAAGCTAATTACTTCAAACAGATGAGCAAGCAGGCAAAACCTGCAGTGTGTTTGTGTGTGTGAAGGACAGAGGAGCTAGATAGTTAAAAAAAGGATGGTGTGTGTCAAAGTGGAGAGCAGGAAATGAGTAACGAGATGCTGCATTGCCATCAGCAGTGCTCCATTACTCCCTACTGCCTTTGGAACCAGAGGGAGTGAAACACACACACACACACACACACACACACACACACACACACACACACACACACACGAAAGAGTGTGTGTGCCTAATGTCACATCTTTTGACCTTATGGACAAACCAGCATTGATGTTCAGGTCATATTATTGAGTGACACAGTGTATAGTGAGAATAGTCAATGCTGCCTAGCCATGTCAGTGGTCAGTATGACACTAATGATTATGCTTCTGCTGCTGATGGTGGTGTGAATACGAAGATAAATTTGAATATAAAAACAAAGAGCATCAGTTAAACCAATCATTTTGTCAACCAAGGACTACAGTTTCCGACTAACCTTTTAAAAATAAATTACATCACTCATCCACCCTTACCTTGATCTTGCTGAGTTTCTTCTGGATCTTGTGCGCCACCTGGTTGGTCCAGTACTTGTCCTGCAGAAAGTCCCAGAAGATTCGTCCCACCAGGGAGTTCACCCAAGTGGGCTGGCCTTCAGCAGAGTGTCCATCTGCCACTGAACCTGCACTGGCCTCAGCTTCAGCTTGACCTCCAGATATGTGCTCTTCATTGTTAATCTGCAGGGAACAACATAGAAATGAAACCATGAAAGGCATGTATGTATGTTTTGCAAAAACATTTTTCAGAGGTTATATGACCTAAATGCAAGATACACATTTTTGCCATTGCTATGCTTATCTATCCTCAAGCTCCAGTTATGCCAACTCTCTTCCTTCTCTAAACACCAGGACAGACTGTCTTTATGTGTGGTACCAATCCCAAACCACATAAACCAGGATTAGCAGCTCAGTCAGGTATGCTGCAGTCAGTTTCTCATAATATCCTTCCAGCCAGGTGTTACCTGATATTTCTGCACATTGACATTTGATCTAGTCAGCAGGAATTTTTTCAGGCTGAGCCAGCATCCTAGAACAAGGTTGGTCTGAGCACAGAGCCAAACAATAGCTGGCACTGTAATAGCTCTGATCAATGTGGGTTACGTAGAGTATTAGTGTGACATGCAGAGGGTAAGTAGAGCAGAGACAAAGTCCATATATCTGCTAATGATGTAAATGAAACCCGTGGAGAGTATATCTCTTTACAACCTCCCACACTGTGATAATTGACCTGATTGTACATCTAAAAGCTAAATAAAAGTGTTGCTCATTGACCTTTTTGTGGATTTTGGGACTTCCCTTGTCACTATTGCAGGGGCTGAGGGTAGGATTGCAGCTCTGCGAGCCAATCAGCTGAGTCATGTAGGTGCTGTACTCCAATAGTGTTCTTGTTTTTATAGCTCCCAGAAAGTCATGCTGCTCGTCTGTGCTTTCTTTATCACCGTCTCCACCACATGGTGTTTCTGAGTGACAAAGAGAAAAGACAGATATGAAGTAAGTGGGCTGCAGAAGCTGGTAAACATAACTCAAATACTCACAGAAATAGTACAATTCTGAGCATCAATCTTTCCTGCACTCAATTGAACTCAACGACTGTATGCATGTTTAAAACAAACAAAATTGCTCCCAACCACCATAACTCCAAACACTGTCTTACCTGCATTCTCCTCCCTGCTTACACTGGTCTTGGCTGCAGCCTGGGAGGCAGACAGGAAGTGCTGGAACCACTCCTCCTTCTCTCTTCCTGTGCGGCCAAACAGGTACAGGGTGACAGGAAGATGGTGGTCCTGAATGACGTGTCTCTCTGCCCTTTCTTCCTCCTCCTGCCCTTCAACCATACTCTCCTCCCCTACCTCTCCTTCAGCCAAAGTGACGCAGATGGGGTACTTCCTGTTCCAGATCCTCTTGCGGGCCAAAACAGTCGGCAACAGAGACACCTGAGATTAGAAGTAACGGAAAGGAATTATAAAGGAAAAGTGTCCTTTTTTAAATCTATAATTTCATTCTACAAGAGATGCTGGCAGGTAGACATTTGGTTGACAGTTCGCCATTGCCAAAGTGCTTGGCACATTGATTATATTGTGTGTTGTGCTTTATTCTATCTCCCTATTGGAAGCTAGTGCAGCAGCTGCCTCAATATGCTACTGGGACAGTAGCCGGGTCAAGTTTATTCAGAGCATCATCACTTTAGTCGTAATCCTTCGGTCTTTCACCTCCGTGTTAGATGACAATGTGGGTGCAGAGAGATAAGAGTTCAGGCGAAAGGTCATCTTCTCTTTCACTCCCCTTTGAGGAGAGACATGCCTGCTCCCCTGGGACCTAGAAACAATTTTTTTTAGTTTAGTATATAACACACTGACCTTACAGTTAGCCAGATTGTAAGTGCGTAAACGCAAAAACACAGCATCATGGGATGGCTCATCAAACGCTGCCCACCGGGGGATGTTGGCACGTGGGTACGCTAGGCGCAGCTGGCTGTCCTCCAGGGTGACATAGACAGAGTGTGTGGTGGAGGGGTGGAAGGTCTCAGGGTCGTAGCTGTGTGTCTCATTCATCCAGCCCTGGCAGAAAATTATGAGGGTGTCAATCAGTCACAAATCACCTCACATTTCCCTTTCAGAATTGATATTTAAAACTGTGTTGAGGCTATATTTAGGTGCATTTGACTGAGCTTATATCAACAAAAATATGTTCACTTGGTAAAAATCTATTCAGGAAAATTTAATTCACAGTGAGTGGTGCAAACTGCGACAATACAGCTCTGCAGGAGAGGAAACATGAGACATGGCAGAATACGTCTCATTTAACACTGCGGACCTGTCTTTGAAAACAGCCCACAGCCTTCTGTTAGTAACTCCTCTATCCTCATAAAAATTCTAATGCTTACTCTGCATTTATTGAGGCAGCCACTCTCTCAGCAGAGCTGTCAAGAAGTGCTTTGAGGAAGTTATTATCAAAATGTTCTTTAGATGCTGATCCTGCTGTGCCTCAGGGCAGTTTTCTATTCAGTAATGACCTCAAAACTAATCCATTAGGTACCACTGACAACACTATCATTAGAGCTATCCAATGCCTCACATGGCTGCTGTTGGTTGTTGTTTTGATCTCTCAAACATTAGAGCTTGAACCTCATTTCCATGTAGACAAATCTGTAACAGGAAAACAGAAAGTGGCTTCTTGCTCTCTGCTGCACTGACATGTGTATTACATTCGAAAGAAACAAATAAGTGAAGTCTGGTTAAAAGTAGAAAGAGACTAAATTTAGATGAAATGTCCCCTTAATGTCCGCCTCTCTTTGTTGTATTTTACTCATCTATTACCTCTAGGATTTCTGGATCTGTGATCTCTCCATCCAGTGGATCCATGATCAGGGGTCTGGATTTGCTTAAATGAGAGCCCCTGTTGTTTCTGGCAGATGAGCATTGCGGGGCAAACATGAACACTACCACCAGACCCAACATAAAGCCACAAGCAACCCCCACGGACAGACCAGTCACATAGGAGGGCAGGGGCAACACAAAGAAACCGTAAGCAAGAAGACCCACAGGAAAGAGCCAGTGAAAAGGCAGCGATGAGCCTGGCGCTGTGATTCGAGACTGGGTGTAAGTTCTATGATGTGTCCCTCTGGACCCATTCTGGAGCTCCAACACCTGAATCTTATCTCCATTAGAATGGATTTCTAAATGGCTGTCACTGCTGTGGCGTTTTAGGGAGACAGAGGATTTTGTTAAGGAGCTCTTTTGCAGTCTTCTCAGAGGCGTGTCACACACACCTCTGTGCTCCCCTTCAGCTCTCCTCCGGCACTTAAGGTCTGCATCTTCACAATCCCCGTCTCTTCCACAGCTGCCTTGGGAGGACGGGGAGTCTCCAGCACAAGAAACCCTCCCCTGCTTGGGGCTGCCGGGGCTTTCGTCCCCCATAATCTTACTCAGCATGCTCAGCGGATCCTGCATGGCCTCGGAGAACTTCCTCCGTGTGTCCTCCAGCTCAGCAATCAGCGAGCTTCCCCGAGGTTCAGAGGGGGGTATGCCGCCTGCGGAAGGAGGTGATACCCAGTCATCATTCTTATTCAGCTCTCCTGCATCAGACCTGATTTTTGGACAGGGAAGCTGTTTCCAGGGATGCAAATGCAGCTTGGAGTCTGACTTGGAGAGGTTGACCTCTGGCTCGACCCGGCGAGAAATCTCAGTGCTCAGGGACTTGACCAGGCTGAGCAGAGGTTTGCCTCGCAGGGAGCTGCTCTCCCTCGGCTTGAGGTCTGTGGAGGAGGATTTGACCAGGCTGGTGGTGACAAGCATATCTGCTGAGGATGCTGACAGATCAGCTAAAGAGCCCGGGGATGAGGGGGAGTGAGACAGGAAAGGGGACTGGGAGTGGTGACCTAGGCTCAGGTCCAGATCCATCCCCAGGCTGATATCAGGCTGGCTCGCCCGGTCCTGTGGTTTGTCTTTGGAAAAGGCCACGATGGGACCGACATCATGGATGTCCAGGGTGAAGATGAGTTTGCTGTCTTCCATGCTGGCAGTCAAACAGGAGCTACTGTGAGAATGTGGTGGACCAAACAGTGTCCCCGAAGACATGGAGCATGGCGCTAGCACTGGGAGTCTTTGACTGCATGTAGACTTGTGACAACCTCTTATTGTATCTTATTGTCCATCATTTTGGATGCTGAAAATATGGTGAGAAACAAGAAAAATATATTAAACATGGTTATTTAAACAGCTTTAACAAACTCATAGCAAGCAAACTCTCCATTGCTTTTCTAATTTTCTCTCCACTTTCACCTCTTAGCCTTTCACTCTAATCTCTTCTGTACTTTCTACTCTGTCCTTTTCACTGCTCCTCTGCAGGGACGCATGGAACCTTTAGTGTTTGGCTCTGTGTGTGTTAAAGTCTGAGATAATTTAGGGGAGGATGAGTGCTTTGTTATTGGAATCACCCATAAGAAACCATAAGCACAGAGATATTAATCTAACAGTCAGAGTATGTTTGTGCCTAATCAACACGTTCGTCTCATCCAAGGAGTACTGAAAGATACTCAGTACAACACAGGACTTGTTCTTGTGTCATTTGAAATATTTGTGCAACTTTTCTTCTACTGTGTTACCTTGCTTGCAGATGTTGAAGCCTGTCACTCATTACGTCCTCTGACAAGTTTCTTCCAGATGGCTTATGAATTCAAAGCAGCATCTCTTTAATCACAAGATCACTTCTCTGAACCCATGGCTGAGGTCTGAGTTAAGTAAAACACAGAGCAAAAACCTCTTCATCTGTGACAGCATCTGCTTGTGTTGATGATGAAAGCCAACACATTTGATGCAGAGATAAATATGCATGCACACTCCCTTCATCATTCCATCTATTGTGCATAACTTCCTACGATATCATACAGATCATCAACAAGCTCCTTTTTTTTCCAACCACACGCTAACTGCTGTTCACCATGCCTTCAAAAGCACAACAATTAGACACTTCCCTCAGGAAATCAGGGCTCATGGATGTCTAACAAGCCCTTCACAGCAGATTAACTGTAATCCTACATATTAAAGAGGCTTTTACGACAGGAAATTAAGACACTTAGGACATGAATTCACTCTGATGAATGGGCAATCAGTCTTTTTTTTGGACAGCTGTAGAAAGGAAAGAGGGGGAAAGAGGGGGGGAGGACAACATGCAGCAAAGGGCTGTGGATTGGAATCAAACCCCCGGCCCTGCTATAAGGACTGAGCCTTGGGGCGTGGGGCGCACCATCAACCATGTGAGTTACAAGGGCGCCCCAATCAGTGTCTCTTAATTCCAGATACATTTACAGACACATTGTCATTTACTTGTGCAAGCTGTCAGCCACACGCACGCATGATGTGGTGTCACACATAACTGGCTTTCTGAGCAACACGTTCTTACAGAGAAGTGCAGGATAAGAAAATTGACAAACATCAAGAAAAGCCAAGCTTATTAGACAAAATCAACCCAAAACTACTAATTCTATTTTTGTTGAATCTGAAAGTAAATTTAGTTGCTTATCAGCCCCCAAATATGCTGGGACCTTTAAGATAATGTTGTCATTCTACTTTTGTGTCTTTGTTTTAGATAGTTCATGTTTGTTTATTTAAATCTTCTTGTTTGTGCAAAAGCTACAGCCAGATTCCTCACACAACAGAAGATGATAGTGTGATCACAAAGTAATATTTAGAGGCCATGTTTTTACAGAAAAGCAGCAAGAAAAATGTAACAGTAGTGGACCAGATGAATGGCTACAGATAGTTTGTTACCATGTTGCTCGCCTAATTTAACTTTCTCATTGGCTCCCCATTATTTCTACACTTCTCTGCACACTGTTTATAAGTAAAGATTTTAACTTTTAGCATCAACCTGCTGCACCTTTTGTCAAATCTAATTAACCAGAAGTGCTGCTCCACCAGTGCTTAAGCAGCTCCTGACAGCCCTGCATTATAAAATCAATTTCTACTTTGGAGTCAATTTGGATCACATTGTGCTGACAGGAGGAGGAAAACCTTTGCTGCTCTGTGGAATACAGAGTCAGCATTGATTTGGCAGTTTTCCAGTCAGGATTGTGGATGAACTTCAGGAAAACCATCAGAGGACTGAAGCCTGGAAGCCCAGTTTTTGGTTTGTCCCTTGAGAGTCAAAAAATGGAGCAGCTTTTGATGTTTTATAATTAGTAAAGGACATCTTCTTAAATTTTAGATAAATGTCAATGACCAAAAGGCATGTAAAACCTCTTTGATGCTCCTAATTGAAGTGGGGAAGATAAGAGAAGATTTGGTTCAATTGCGATGTAGGCCTACTTAATGACATTTTTCATAAGAAAGGTCACATTAGAGCTGCAACTAATGATTATTTTCATTACTTCTCAGCTGATATTTATCAATTGATTAATTGTCAATGAAATCTCAAAAAATAATGAGATAATATATTGCCAGTCAAAATTTCTCTGGGCCAAGAGTAATTTCATTAAATATCATGTTTGTCAAATTCTGACATTTGAAAAGTAGGAATCAAAGAATATTTGGCATTTTTGCTGTAACTGTAACGATTAATGGCTTTTAAAAATAGTTTCAGAATCCTTTTCTGTCAATCAACACACCAACTAATCCTCGCATCGTTCAGCAGAGAAGCCCCAAGTGATACCAGGCCATTCAGTGTGGAGGAAAAAGTGAGTCTGAAATTTTTGAAAGCAAGCGTGGTCAAGGTATTGCTGACTAACAGACATTTTAATAACTGGAGGTACTGAAGCCTAATGAAAATTTAAGCCTCATGGCAAAGCCGCTGTCTATCTGTCCTCTAGCATGCAAACTACTTTCTTTTTAGTTGGCGATCAAAATGGCACATGCGAAATGATTTCAACCCCTGTGGATTTGCTGACAATGATGAGACAGGCACAGTATACTAAAGAGTCTGCCAATGAGTAGACAGTAGTGGATCACTTAAAATGGATTAAAAGGGAGAGGAAGAAATGACCATCAGAAAATCCCATTGTACACCTGACGTTGGCTGGCTAAAAAGGACATCAGGATACATACATAGGACACATAATGTGTTATCTCCAAAGATAAACTTAATAAACCCCCAGTTGGAGTGCTGTATGAGTAAATGTGACTGTCTGTGTCACACTTTGTGCACACAGAGAAGCAGGAGGTTTATTTCAAAGGCTTAATCCTGTCCTTAAAACTACCATTTGACCCTGATGACTGACACATATAAAGTACAGGTCAGACTCTGTTTGTCTGGGTATCACATGGTCAGTGTTAGTAAAGCTGCACTTTATCTCATTAGTGCAAATCATTAAGGCACAATGTCTCCAGGGCTAAAGGAGGTTATCCTCTTTTAGCCCTGGAGATATATTTTCTTAATATATGTTTAACTTTGTGCAATTTCAACAGATCCTCGCTACATAAATATGTTCTTTTTCTGTCCTCACCTGTAGAAAATTTCGCAATTTTTAATATTTAAAAAGGCAGCTATTCTGCTGCACTGATTGGGGCACAAAATAACAGGCGGCTACTGCTATCAGTAAAAGCAGAGCATTTACCTGAATCTGGCATGTTGAAATGTGGTTCAAGTGCAGGCTGCAGTGCTCAGGGTGGATGCTGCAGAGCGCGGTGTGCTGCACACGCAGATGCGCACCATCCACGGACCGCAGGCCACAAATATTCACTCAACTTCACTCAGATTGTAGCCACTCTTCGTTGCAAAATCGCCCAAACTTCCTCAAAAAGATTGTGTCCGAATAAACAGTTCAGTTTTAAGATAAACAAAACAAGTCGTCCCCGTTTGGCATCGCGTCTTCCTCCCGCTTGCTTTAAGAGGCGTCAACCCAACACAGAATAATGGGATTACTGGGAGCGCGGACCGGACGAAAACTCTAATCCAGATTAGATTTGAGAGGCCAGCAGTAGACGGAGCGACTCCTCCTCTCTGCCGCTGCGCTCAGCGTTAAAAAACACAGACTGAGCTCGACTCACCCCTCTCTGACACCGCAGTCCTGTAGGCTACGCAGACTTATGTAATTGTGCGACCTGGAAAAAAAAAAACCTTTTTCCAGAATCTCTTCTAATTCAATTACTTTATTCCTAAATGTATCTTCATTAAGCGTCTCACTATTAATGTGGGAAATAGATTTATGATCTTGATCATTAAGTTTGGGATCGAAAGCTGTAGGTTTACATGCCGGGTGACAATAGAGGGCAGAGTTTTTAGGATGTGCATGGGTTATTGTTGTTAGATTGTTACTTCCTGCTCATTTCAGACAGGACCCGCATAGCTTCAGGGGAGCAGCCCAGACACTGCCAGGTGGGGGTAACCTAAACTTGTATGAGCTGACATTTAACTGCTGGCTGCACAACATTTTATGGGCAGGTTGAGACACTTGGTGTAATATTCTACAAGCAAGAACCCATGCTTAAAGACAGAGATTGATGGTGCTGACTGACAGTTGCACATTTTTGTGTCATATGAGCAAAGTATCAGTGTTACAATAACCCAAAATACGATCTCATGGAGTGATTTCGGTGTGTCAGCCGCCACCTGTTGGCCAAACTACAGAAAAAGAAATCTTTCTTTTGGCAGCAGGGTGATGTAGTCCCCCATTATTAAACACAGTTTGCTTATACTTGTTGATAAAATGTAAAATGAAGAATATGAAATTACTTTAGACTTGTAGTTATATCTTGATAGGTTTTTCTGTCTCTGCAAATCCTTAAATGCTTCATTAAGAGGCTCAATTAATAAATGAACTGGAAAGTAGGTTGAAAACGGTGCAAATATTTATCATATCTCAGGCATAAGCAATAATCAGAAATACAGAAATACATGGTAAGATAATGTATCTGACCGGATAAAATAAAATACAAAATATATATAGCCATAGACTGCTTTGAAGAGAAATGTTTTCAACCTGCTTTTGAAAGTGTTCATTGCGAGGGCTCTCTAGGGTCCTCAGGCAGGGAGTTTCATCTACTTAGGGCATTATACAGAAGGCAGGCTTTCTTGCTTTAAAAGTTAGTATGTTTTACAAAAGAGAAATGTTATCCATGTACACCATGTAGGTGTAGAGGTATATGTAGAAGTTACTTCACGTTCCCTGCTGTGTGCACATTCTTATGTCAAATCAACTGTCCCCTTTGGCAAAACCTTTCACCACAAATGTCACAAGAGGAGTTTTTTCCTCTGAAAAACGCTTCATGTGTGCTTTGAGATGACTGCAGGTGTAAAATTGTTTCCCACATGATCCACAACGATACGGTCTCCCTCCTGTATGTGTCCTTCTATGAACTGTGAGGTTCTGGCTCTGAATGAATGCTTTTCCACAAATATCACAGTGATATGGTCAGGTGCTGTTTTTGGACAATGACATGTAAAGTCTTTGATCTCCGCATGTATTTTTGAATGTATTTGTAGACACCCAGGGTTGGTAAAGTTCATGCCACACACATAATATAAAAGGGTTTGCTGTAAGCACTTTGCAAATGCCTTAGAAACTCCTTTGTAGACTCACTTGTCCTATGTGTTTTCATGTGCTTCATGAAAGGACGGATGGACTGGAAAACCGCTACACATGTAGGACAAACCCTGCGTTCCTTTTGACTTTTAGCAGAAGAATCAGAATCAGAATCAACTTTATTGGCCAGGTATGAAGACACATACAAGGAATTTTTCTTTGGAGCATAGTTGCTCACAATGTGCTTACACATTCAAAACAAACAAACAATATATACACACTAATATATACATACTCTAAACAGAAACAATATAGAGGCATGAGTGCAATGGAGAGTCCATTAAAAATTATTTAAATGTGGAACATAGTGCAAAGGGTACTGGGATAAATAGTATTAAGTTATTATATTACAATATGAACAGTATGAAGGTTATGAACAGTTCTGAAATAGGAAATGAGAATGATGAATACATAATAAATAATAAGTGAGATATGAGAATGGGAATGATGAGTAAATAATAAATAATAAGTGAGATATGGTAATGATGAATAATACTAAATAAGTGGAATAATAGTGGAACCTGCAGAAGAATCTGCATCAGGCCACACCGCTGGACCTTTCTTCTTTGCGCTAGCATTTTGTTTTTGCAAAACATTCAGTTTTCGTCTTTTCATCTTTTTCCATTCTCCTATGCTCTGCACCCCATCCTCATCACGACTGCTCTCACTCTGAGATGCGGAGCAGTATGAAGAAACTGGCTTCAATTCCTAAGAGACTTGTGTCTCCGGCTCACTTTTCCCACCTTTAGGAGAATAATAATAACATCCTGTGTTTCACAGTCGTTTCCAATTTCCTCCTCTATCTCCAACTTCCTTTCCAGTTAGTGGAGATTCTGCTTGGGAGCAGGTTATGTTGGAGATTAGAGATCAACTGGTGTAAAAGCACCGCCTACTGACCAATCAATACTCAATGCGAGCTTGGGTGCGCGGATAGAGAGAGAGAAGTACGCTCATAAAAGTTAAAACATTTAGAGACAGACAATTACGTATAGGCTCTTTGTTGTTTTCTGATAGGGGTGGGAAAAGTAATAAATAATTAAATCTAAATCATTTTTAGATACATCGCGATTGTTTCTAAAATGATTCAATGCTCGAATAGGCTGTACATCTGACCACCTCATGTTTCATGGTCTAACAAGCCAATTATCCACCTATAAACATGACTGAGCTTCTGACATGGAAGATTACTGTGAGAGAATGAGTTTCACAAGCATGTTTAATAAGTCTTAAGCATGACTACATGACTACAATATAAAATACTATACTATTGACCGTCTTACATCTGTCAATATATCATAATTCAATCTAGTACTAGGATTATAGTAATTTACTATCACTAAAATGCTCTTTTCTGTCCATACGTTGATTTTCACCACCCTGTCTCTTGCTACTCTCAATTCCCACAGATTTTGTGGTAGGCCTTCACTTTGTTCAATTCCTCTGCATATGCAATACCTTGGAAAACTTTAACTTTCTGGACCTCTGCTGCTTTCTTGCTTATTTCACATCCTCCGTATGCTGAGCTGTGCTCTCCCCCCACAATTACACTGCCAACATGTTAGTTTAGCTCCTTCTTCACATTTCCCATACTCATACCTGCACATCTACCGCAACTCTGCTTGCCCTTGCAAATCGCTGCTACATGATCATATTTTTGGGCATTTATAACATCTTAGAAGTGGAGGAATATATAGCCTAACTTCATAGCTCATATATTTGATATATTCTTAGCTTGGTAGTTTAGGTTCATCAACTTTGATCAAGAGTGACAGACTATTGCATCTTTCTCCATTTCTAGATACTTTTAAACGCCTTGCCTCCATCACTTTTGCACCTTCCAGATTTTCCTTTAATTGATCAATTGACACAACTATAGGAATTCCCGACACTACCCCTTGAGTAAATTTTCCTGTCATAAGGTAATATAGGCTACATTGCACTCTTATCCCATCTATTTTATTGAGCGTATGGCTTTTCCTTGCTGTACACTATCCCTGCAGAACGCCAACAACGTTCCATTTTGTAGTACTTTTATATTCTTGGTCGCACTCAGAATCCTATTTATTGCCTTTGTCAATTTAATTGGGTTCTACTCACCAAACAATGCACCATCTTGGCAAAGTTTAATGCTCACTTTGTGTTCCTCACTCTGCCTTGCTGTTACTGTGATACTTTGGTCACCATCAGTTTCCTCTCTGCCGGAATCATTCTGCTGTTTGCTTTCTTTCTTTTGGTCCCACTTTTTGACCACTGGCCTACAGTACTCCAACCAATATCCTTTCCTTCTTCCATTTCTCCAATCTCACTTTCTGACCCATCTGCCATCTCCTGCCAACAAAGAAGCAGACACTCGTCACGTGACGAGCGTTTGAAAAATCGTATCTTAAAGATGATCCACCATTTTCATTTTCATCGTTGTTTCTGAAAACCTGAAAGTGCGTTTTCTGTCCATATACTAAGATAAATCCCAAGTTATTTTTGTTGAATTCAATAACATATCCCATAAGTCTTTAAGAACTGCTTTCAAGAGGCCTCATGGGAATCGTAGTTGCGGAATAACAAGATAAACATTTTTAAAATTCTGTTTGATTTGAAAACAAAGACCATGCCATTCTAGTAATCCCCACACACTTTATTGTCCCCCCCCCCATGTCGAAATTTGGTTTTACCATTAAAACAAATACACAAAACAGGATACAAAAAAACATATGAACTGTTAAAAAAGCGCAGCTCCAGAGATGCTGCTCTGCAGTCTGATGGTCAAAGTGAAAGTGTTTATTACCTCATCTATTAGATATAACCATCTTGATCAGTGCCAACATATTACAGCAGTCTAAATTATATCCAGAATCAGAAAACTAAAGAGATTTATGAACATATTCAGAGTGTTTTTTTTTCTGATAAGTAAAAGTAGCTCTTTCAATTATTCTTCAAAATAAATTTAACTTAGCAATATATATGATTTGTAATTGAGCTCTGAGATGGCCATCTGGTTATGTAACTTTTTTTTCACTCAGAGGCTGCCTTTTCATGAATTTGCAGGTGCACCTTCAGATTAGGTGCAAACCTGTATCTCATACCACACACATGGCAGCCATATGGCCTTTCTCCTGTATGTGTGGTCCTATGTCTAGTCATCTGTCCGCTTTGGCGAAAATGTTTACCACAAATATCACATGAATACGGCTTTTCTCCTGAATGGTATCTCATGTGTGTTTTGAGATGACTGCTAGTATTAAAAAGTTTGCCACACAGGCCACACTGATACGGTTTCTCCCCTGAATGACTTCTTTTATGAATTGTAAGGTTCTGGCTCTGACTGAAAGATTTTCCACATATTTCACAGTGATAAGGTTTCTCCCCAGAATGGGTTCTAACGTGCACAATCAGATGATCTCTTCGGTAAAATGTCTTACCACATTCTTGACAGACAAACTGTTTCACGTCATTGTGTACTTTTTCATGCAGCCGGAGACAACGGATATTGGCAAACGTCTTGCCGCAAACATCACAAAAATGTGTTTTGTTATGACAACTTTTCACATGCGTTATCAGCTGCTCTGTTGACTGGCATGTCATCCCACAAACCGTGCAATCAAAATTGGTCTCATGTGTTTTTATGTGCTTCATCAAAGAGCCGACATACTGAAATCCCTTGCCACAAAAATGGCAAAAACTGCGTTCCTTCTCACTTTTAGCAGAACTTTTGTCATGAGGCAATGCTGCCTTCTCAATAACATTGCCACTTTGTCCATGCAACACATTTCCTTTCCTTTTCATTGTTATGGTCTGTTCTCCTTTGCTGGTAACCAACTCCTCATCACTGTCATTGTTCTCACTCTGAGCTGAAGAGCAGTCTGAAGAAACTGTCTGCAATTCATATGATGGTTGTGTTTCTGGCTGATCTTGCTCGCTTTTCACAATTTCGGAAGAAGGAAAAACCATCTCTTGTGTCTGACTGTCATCCCCAAGTTCCTCCTGTTCTTCTTTTATCTCTAACATCTTAAAGTCTGTCTGAACCAAGCAGTAGTTCCAGGTATTATTGTCCAGATCTGCACTGGTTTGAGAGGCTCCCTGCACCTCATCACCAAGATTGCAGTTGTCCTCTTCTAGTGTTGAGGGACCAGTGTTCTCCTGCAGTAGTGGGGCATCACATTCATCTCGACATCCCACTGGGCTGATGGTCAGGGAAGGCTCTGCAGCTGCTAAAGAGACAGGAGGAAAAATGTTACCAACAGCCTGTAATGTTTCCATTTCAAAATAGTAATATTCTACAAGATGCACACAGTATGAAGACTCTGATTTAAAGATGTGCAGTATTAAAATATTTCTAATAAATAAAAAGAATTAGGTACAATAACTTTACCCATTCTCTTAATACATGACAGTTCCAGATTGTGTGCGTGGGCGCGTGTGTGGAAAAGCGAGAATGACCAGCAACGTCATTATGCCGCCTTCACGCTGGCACTTGAAATCAGCTCCGTAATACGCAATGCTCCCCCAGTGGACGTCGTACTACACCGTTGAACGCGTCGGAAGCGAGTAGAAAAAAAATGGTGGAGAGACAAGAACAACTAATTCTGTCAGTATCCGAATGTCCGATTTTCTATGACCTCTCATCTAAGGGTTATTGAGATATAAATACAAAGGCTGCTATGTGATATAGCGGTATAATGTATGATGTCTGTTGCTAACCAACTTAGCCTTCAGATTTGTTCATCAGTACAATAGCAACGCTAACTTCGGATTGTCGGATAGGAACCGTCTACATCTGTCGTACAAGTTCAATTTTTTTTACCGCACTCGTTCGCATCGGTTCGGACCAAATCCCCAGGAAGAGCGCCATGTCTTAAAGCCACCATGGGCTTAGTGGATAAGGGTGTAACTGCACCCCATGGCCCAGGAAGACTTTTCACATAGACTTTGCATGGCAAAAGAAACTTCTATATTTCAGCGGATAATTTTTTTTGGGGTACATCAACTTACCAGCCCAAACACTTATAGGGTCCTTGTTTAAAAGGTCATATTTGTAACATTTTACTAGTAGCCGAATCCAGAGTTAAACTAAATTAAATTAAACTAGGCATGATGAACTGACATCTTGTATAAACTTTTTATTGATTTTAAATCAGAGGGATTGTAATTGCTATTTGTCTGATTTAAAGGCGTATTCTGTATTAATTCGTCATCATGTTGAGTCGATTGTAAACCAATCAGCTGTTAAATCAGCTGAGAGGCCGGCGTTTCCCAGCATGCTCTGGGTCCACCTGAGTCTTGCAGTCGGTGAAAATCAACTGCGCTGCCTGCGTCTCAGAACTGCGGCCGCCTTGCTCTCGTGAGATTATCGTTGCCTACGTATGCATGACATCAGAGCAAGTCGGGATCAAGTCGGACACAAATCTAACCGGCGTGCAACGGGCGCCGATCGCCGGTGATCGATTCTGCGCAGATCTGGCTCATCTCGAACGAGCTTATTGCTTTTATGCGATTTTGAGCACTCTCATTGGAATGTAGCATACAAGGCTTCCCGTCAAACGCTGTATCCAGTTCTCCATGTATCTACTGTGCCTAAGTGAAGGAGGCATTAGCTATATAACCTAATCACTACACTACTAATGAAATATAGAGGTTGGTCTGTCAATGAGACACCAAAACGCTACTAGCTAATCAACACATGTACCGAGCTCCAAACCTGATTTCCTTCGGAGGTCTATCGTTTGCTGGTGTCGCAGACTTCCAACCTCCTGTTTAGATTGACTAACTTCGGCTTCGTACAAAGCTATTGTTATAGTTTTCTCCACCTCTCCGAGGATCTCCTCTGCCGCTGTATACAGCCGCTGATGAACAAACGACCTCAGCTGAAACATTGTGGTGTCCATGTCTCCGGAGAGTGACGTTACAAAAGCATTAACGATAGTAAATTAGCTGGAGAACAAGTAGATAAACCTATAAACCTTTCTTTAACTGTCTACGAGGTAAACTCAGCTAACTGACGCTAGCTGCCACAATGACTTCCGGTTTGAATCGTTCAAAATAAAAGCGCACATTCGCAAGTGAGATGCATAAAGTTTTGTTTCGGTACAAAATAATTTAATATTCAAGTTAGGTGTTTCCCCCCCCCCTTAAAACTGGATTGGCAAAAACTGCATAAGTGTCATGTTGTGAGCCAAAGAAGATCTGTGGACACTCATCTTCAGGTCTTTCCACGGATGTTCTATGGGGTTTAAGTCTGGGCTTTGGTTGTGAATTGTGGTACCTTACTTACACACATGGGTGGCTTTTTTTTTTTTTTTTTTAACTATGTCCAATCAATTCAATTGCCACAGGTTTACTCCAATCCGGTTCAAGACACAAAAGGATCTGTCTGACCACAAATTGGAGTGCCACAAGAAAGGATCTGAATACTTATCTACATTTCAGTTTTTGATTTTTAATACATTTGCATAGATTTCTGAAAAATAAATTTCAATTAGTCTTTATCAGTTAAGTTCAGATTGATAGAGCAAAAGTGGCACTTCTAACAATTAAAATAAATCTTCAAAACGTTAAAGTGAAAGGGTCTGAATACTTTCTGAAGCCACTGTAATAGTATAAATGTATACAACTGTAGGAATAATATGTACGGTTCTACAAAGCAGTTTAAAAAAAAACTGAACTCAAATTTAATATTGTTAATTTCAAACAGTTCCATGTTAGGTCTGGCTGACATGAGGCACAGGTGGGTTTTCAAAAGAATTTATTTAACCAAAAATGAAACAACTTACAGACTTAACAACAACGTTCTGGGCCCATAAAACAGATGAACTGAACAGAATTGAATTCAGACTATGCTGACTTAACAAACAACAGACTAAACTCACCTAAAAACAATTAATGGGTGATCAGACCACTTTTTAAATGAGCGGGTAACAAACAAAACTGGATGGTATCTCATGTGTACTCTTTACTGCAAGTAATAAAACGTTCGCCACAAAAGCCACATTGACATGCACAGCCAGACTCTCTTGATGGGAAAATGTCTTGCCACACAAATTTAAGGCCTTTGTGCCATACTTCATGCAGCCGGACACAGCGCATATTGGCAAACGTCTGGTCATAAACATCACAAAAATGTGTTTAGTTGTGACAACTTTTCACATGAGTTATCAGCTCCTGTTTGGACTGGCATGTCATCCCACAAACAGTGCAATGTTTCTCATGTGGTTCATTAAAAAGACGGTGTACTGGCATCCGTTGCCCCAAAATGGCAAAAAATGCGTTCCTTTTCAATTTTAGCAGAACCTTTTCCAAGAGGCAGTGCTGCTTGGTCCTTTTCATTAACATTCCCATGTTGTTCTTGTCCCTCCTGCTCTTCTTTTAGCTCCAACATCCTGAAGTCTGTTTGAACTAAACAGTCGTTCCAGTTACTGTCGTCCAGATCGGCACTGGTTTGAGAGGCTCCCTGCACCTCAGCACCAAGACTGAAGTTGTCCTCTTCTGGTGTTGAGGGACCAGTGTTCTTCTGCAGCAGTGGGGCATCACATTCATCTCCACGTCCCACTGCGCTGATGGTCAGGGAAGGCTCTGCAGCTGCTAAAGAGACAGGAGGAAAAATGTTACCAACAGCCTGTAATGTTTCCATTTCAAAATTGTCATTTTCTAAGATACACACAACATGAAACATGTACAATACTTGAGCTCTGTTCAAAAATCACACTGTACACTTAATGCTCAATCAGTATGTACGGCATACGCATACTAAATTGAAGTTTCACACTGAAATATACGTTGTCTCTGCATCACATGACAGCATCGATTAGGCCATTACTAGTCAAGCTAGTTGCTTACTCAGAAATGCTTGCTGGTCTAGTATACATCTGAGCATTTCTTGAGTACACAAAAATCCCACTACATTCTCAATTTTATGACATACTTAATATAAATAGAATGTTAGCATGTGATTTAGAACAGAGAGTGAGGGGCACATTACACACATGTTAAATAGATGGTTTACGGTTAGCTGGCACAAACCTTTTCAGAAAATTTGGTTTTACAACAAGATTCATCCAACAAAAAAAACGTTTCCACATATCATCTGACAACTGTTTTTGTTTACTATGGCATCTTAGTCACCAAAAAAATGTTATCAAAGCAAAGCATCTGTTGATGGCTAATCAAGTCTACAACACTTAAAAAAATGAAACCTGGAAAATAATTTAAACAGGTAAAATGGAGTCGGACCAGATATCTAATGCCACCCTGCTGACTGCCATCTAGTCTTGACTGATAGTTTTGATAAAACCAGACAAAAACTTAAAAAAATAACATCCAGAACTAAAAAAACAGTGACGGTATGGCATTTACCATGGAGATCGGAAATGGAAAAAACTCAGTGGAGACTTGAGGGCTTTAGAGATAATAAAAAAAATGGACTTTGCAAATCAATGGATTCAAACAGAGAGAGAGACAGACGATTCTGAAAGAAAATAAGTCATCCTCCCTCTTTTATTAAATTGATGCCCTAAAGGGAAGAAGTTGTACAGTTCATGTACTTGCCTTTGTGCTTCATTCTTCTTTGATGCACCCGGAGAAAACCAATTTTGGAAAAATGCTTGCAACAAACATCACAAACCCATTTGTTATTGTGATAACTTTTCAAATGGGCTACCAGCGGCTCTCTTGACTGGCATTTCATCCCACAAACCGTGCAATCAAATTTGGTCTCATGTTTTTGTATGTGCCTTTTCAAACAGAGCATGAACTTAAATCCCTTGCCACAAAAATGGCAAAAACTGCGTTCCTTCTCACTTTTAGCAGAACTTTTGTCATGAGACAATGCTGCCCTCCTTTTCATCTTGCCCCTCCGCTTTCGCAACATCTTTTTTACTGGTTTCTTCTGCTCTCCTTTGCTGGTAACCAACTCCTCATCACCGTCATTGTTCTCAATCTGAGCTGAAGAGCAGTCTGAAGAAACTGGCTGCAATTCATATGATGGTTGTGTTTCTGGCTGATTTTGCTCGCTGTTCACAATTTCCAGAGAAGGAAAACCCATCTCTTGTGTCTGACTGTCATCCCCAAGTTCCTCTCGCTCTTCTTTTATCTCTAACATCTTAAAGTCTGTGTGAACCAAGCAGTAGTGCCAGTTATTATTGTCCAGATAGGCACTGGTTTGAGAGGCTCCCTGCACCTCATCATCAACACTGTAGTTGTCCTCTTCTGGTGTTGAGGGACCAGTGTTCTCCTGCAGTAGTGGGGCATCACATTCATCTCTACATCCCACTGGGCTGATGGTCAGGGAAGGCTCTGCAGCTGCAGGGAGAACATACCAGAAATAATAAGTGGTTTTAGTTTGCTCCAAAGTTGTTGGCTCTAAATGTCCGTTGTGGATAAGTCAGACTGGCTAGGTTGGCAAGACTAATAAAAGCCATGTTAGCCAAGACTAGTTAATAGCTTTACTAGTATCTTTCGATACATCGACAATGAAATGTGAAATGACTTGACTGTAATTTCAAAAGCATTACACATATCCCAGCTAACGAACCGAAGATTCCTTTTATTTCTGTTTTTGATTTGTCAGACGGACTAGGCTAGGCTAACAATAATAGCAATGTTTGCTAATGATAACTAATATTAACGTTGGGTAAATCCAATAGCGCTACTAACAGCCACTTTATACAGTCTATGCTAACAACACATTCAAATCGGGGTCTCAAACCTGATTTTTGTCGCAAGACTTCTAACGTTAGCTGATGTCGTAGATTTCTGAGCTCTTCAGATTCACACTGACTGACTTCGGCTTCGTGCAAAGCTAACGTTATGGTTTTCTCCACCTCTCCGAGGATCTCTTCTGCCGCCGTATACAGCCTTTGATGGACAAACAACCTCAACTGAATCATTGTGTTGTCCATGTCTCCGGAGGGAGTTAGGAACACGAACACATAGATATTAAAAGCAAATCGTCAATGAGGGTAGCGCGGTAGCTGGATAGCAAGAAGACCACAGACAGTTAAAGAAAGAAGAAGACGTGTTTCTGCTTCATTCATAGACAGTTAAAGCATAGAGTTAAAGCAGTGGCGGTTGGCAACTAACTTTAACTTTAACTTTAACTTTTAAATGCATTAGCGCCACCAGCTGGACTGGGGTGTGGTACTGGAGTCTAACCTTTCCAAGTATGAAGCAAACAAATAAATAAAATAAATAAATAAAAATTATTTTAATTAGTCCTGTATTCCTCAGAAAGCTAAATACATATTTAAAACATATTTCACTGGAGCTTCTTTGTAGAATGTCCTCTAAGTTTAACCTTAACTGTTGTGTTTTCTTGTGCAATTAATATTTAGGACAGTGTAGAATAACATGCTTTATTGACTCTGGACTACCACAGAATACACAGTTGCCATTGGCATGTTTCTTCATTATTAACAAAGTATTATTTAATCTTGTGTGTCCATACCTTATTCTCAGTGTTGGGAGTAACGCGTTACAAAAGTAACGCAATTACAGTAATGTATTCCTTATAATATAAGGTATTACTAATTAAATTTCGGTAATATTACAAGTAAATACCATTGTATTTTATCAGCTGTGGAGAGTTTTATGCCTGTAGTGGAATGGCCTCGAATGACGACCAAAAACGCTTGTCTTTTACTTTTCTTTCACTGTCTATGGTCTTTTACTGTGACCATTTAACTCACGTCCATCTAGTAAGCTAGCAAGAGTACACAACAGACAACTTCCGTGTTGGCTGCTTCACAATTAAAGCACTTCCTGTAACGGTTCGCAATACAACTAAATTACTGTTAAATAAGGTTGTGTACCTTTTCACATATCAGCTGTAAATAAAATCCTGTAAATGATGTAAACAGTGAGTTTTAATCACACTATCATTGACTATTTCCTTTAGACTGTTTTAAACTAAACATAATTTCTTATTCAAGTGTTTTAAACAAACGTTTTATAACAATGCCTTACTTCAATACAACTATAAGGTACTTTTAATTGAGTATTTTCATTTTCTCCTACTTGCCTATTGTATGTTTTCTTTTTTTTTCTTCATAGCTTTAGTTACTTTGCATATTCATATTCATTATACAAAATATTATGAATAATCTATGATGTATTAAAGTGGATACATTTTATTGATCCGTTGGTGAAATTCACATGCTGCCAAGTCAAACTTCCGGTGTCATTTTGGTAAAAGTAACTCAAAAGTAGTGTAATGCATTTTAATTCAGAGACAATGATATTGTAATATAACTTATTACTCTCAAATGACAGTAACTAGTAATAATGTATAACATTTTGTAGGTAGGCTAACTTGCCCAACACTGCTCATTCTTGAAAACACATCTTCCTCATTGCTTCTGGTCACATTTCTGCTCTTTCCCTCTTTATTCTGGATATTATAGAACTGTTTTCCAGTCTGCTCAATATCCCATAATGTTTGACATTTTCCCTTAACTATGTTTTTAACCATACTTTCAATTTCAGCTTTGCTATAATTGACCTCAATATCTATGTTGGAATTTCAAGCTGCTTGCTTTAGCACATGCATCTGCCAACTCATTTCCTACAACTCCTATAAGAACTGGTACCCATACAAGAGTTATCTTGGTTCCTGACTGTAACAGATTATTTGTCGCTTGCACGATTTCAAAAATAATATCCTGCCTTGATTTTGACTGAAAAGTGTTTATGCTGATCAAAGCTGAGCTGGAATCTGAAGCAATTGCCTGAAGCAACCTGGAGGACATTATACAACATCTGAAAACATCCTCCTGTTGCCTTGATATTTTACCAACAAGTGTTTTCAAAAATGTTTCGAATCTGATCTGATCTTCTACAGATTGTGAACACATCTTTCAGGTATCTTTCCACAGGCCGTGAAAACTGCAGTAATCAAGCCACTCTTAAAAAAGAACAACCTAGACACATCACTAATGAGCAACTATAGGCCGATATCAAACCTTCCATTTTTTAGTAAAATCATTGAAAAAGTGTTTTTTCAACAACTCAACCATTTCTTGTCACTAAACAACAGTTTTGATACCTTTCAGCCAGGTTTCCGACCACACCACAGCACTGGGATGGCTCTTGTCAAAGTCTTTAATGACATCCACCTTAACACAGTTAGTGGCAAAATTTCAGTCTTAGTATTACTTGATCTCAGTGCTGCATTTGACACGGTCGACCATGACATATTACTAGACCGAGTGGAAAACTGGGTTGGCCTTTCTGGCTCAGTACTAAACTGATTTCAATCCTACTTAAAGAATAGGGACTATTTTGTGTCAATTGGTAATTTTGCATCTGAGCATACAAATATGACGTGCAGAGTTCTCCAAGGCTCCATTCTGGGGCCTCTTCTGTTTAACATCTACATGCTTCCACTGGCTCAGATTATGGAAAACAACAAAATAAGTTACCATAGTTATGCTGACGACACACAGATTTACATTACCTCATCGCCAGGGTACTATAGTCCAATACAAAAACTGACTAAGTGCATTGAACAAACTAATGGCTGGATGTGCCAGAACTTTCTGAAATTAAATGAAGGAAAAACTGAGGTGGTTGTTTTTGGAGTTAAAGAGGAACGATTAAAAGTCTGAGCTCAGCTTCAAACGACAAACAGACAAAGCCAGAAATCTTGTGTATGGACTCTGACCTGAACTTTAACAGCCATATTAAGACAATTACAAAGTCAGCATATTATCACCTTAAGAATATATTAAGGGTTAAAGAACTCATGTCTCAGCAGGATTTGGAAAAACTTGTCCATGCTTTCATCTTCAGTAGACTTGACTACTGTAATGGTGTCTTTACAGGTCTCCCGAAAACATCAATCAGCTGCAGATGATTCAGAACACTGCTGCTCAAGTCCTTACTAAGACCAAGAAAGTGGATCACATCACTCCAGTTCTCTAGTCTTTGCACTGGCTTCCTGTGCCTCAAATAATTGATTTCAAAGTACTTTGGCTAGTTTATAAATCACTAAACAGTTTAGGGCCAAAATACATTTCTGATCTTCTACTACACTATGAACCACCCAGACCTCTCAGGTCATCTGGGACAGGTCTACTTTCTGTTCCCAGAGTCAGAACTAAACAGGGGGAAGCAGCGTTCAGTTTCTATGCTCCTCATATCTGGAACAAACTTCCAGAAAACTGCAGATCTGCTGCTACTCTCAGTTCTTTTAAATGAAGGCTGAAGACCTTTCTTTTTGATATTGCCTTTCTTTAAATGGTTGTTAATTTCTTATACTGCACTGTAACTTTTGTTCTTGTGTTTTATCTGTTTTTATTTTTAACTGTTTATTCTTGTGTTTTATCTGTTTTTATTTTTAACTGTTTATTCTTGTGTTTTATCTGTTTTTATTCTTTAACTGTTTTTTTTAACTTTTTTGTGTAAAGCACTTTGAATTGCCTGTTTGCTGAAATGTGCTATACAAATAAAGCTGCCTTGCCTTGGCCTATTGACTTCCACCCATAGCAGAGCCAGCCACACAGCGACCAGAATATTTAAATTCCGGTTTGACACGTTCAGAATAATTAATTAATTAATTAATCTAGATTGTTGATTTAGACTGATTTAGAATGAGAAATAGGCCTACAGGTACGAGGAAAAATCTGTTTTTACAGGGGCGGAACTGTCCTTTTAAAGTTATCTGGTTTTATTTTGAAAGCCGGCCAGCAGAACGTTTTTCTTCTGGTCCACATAACTTTTAACCGCTGCGAGCAGAGGGATGTCGTTTTGTAGCTTCTTCGGTGGAGAGGTCTATAAAGACCATTTTCAACCAGGTATCTTCATTAACATTACTTTAACTTATTGCCCTTTATTTAACATGTATTGTTAACCTGTAGTGATTAGCAAAAGTAGAGTCCACGATAACAAGCTAGCTAGCTGTTAGCTAGCGTTAGCTAATGTTAAATAACTTTAAGCCGTGTGGATAGGACTACATGTGTTCACTTCTAGCTATCTGTGGGTAACGTTAGGCTGTAGATACAAATAAAATATTTAAGAAGGGTAGCCCACACAAAACACCTCGATAGCGTAACTTTATGACACATAACACGTTCAGGTTACTTAACTGTTGCTAAACCGGTGTTCCGGTTTAAAGAGAGTCCATGTTAACTGGCGACCCTTAGCGTTAGCCAAAGGCGTCTGTTGTCGTAGTGACGACAGCTGTTGAAAACCAGAAGAGAATACGTAGCTGTCCGCGTGAATGCCTTTTTGTTTAATTTGTCATTAAAATGTTAAAACATAACGACGCTACGTTACCTCTCTGATTTGTCTTTGGAGTCTAGTCTGAGGAAACTTGTCAGTCGCGTTTGGAACGTGGCTTGCTGTTAAGGAAACAGTAACACAGCGTTGCTCTTTCTGTTAATGTCTATAATACATTTTATTGAATACACCTATTCGTCTTCAGAGCCTGTTTAAGTAAAGACTTGTCACGTTGAAAAGTATTTAGCCCATTTAAAAGTAGAAACAAATGAATGTAACAACTTGGATTCGAACTCTTAGCTACCTTTGTCTTAGCAGTCTAACGTCGTATCATGAGCTGCTGGGCATGACTTGATATCAACTCAAACGTCTCACAGCGTTTCTTAAAATGAGGAGGCAGCTAGATCAACTTGTGACCACACAACCCTGCATGCAAATAACTCACAAGTTGCTCCCACAAAATGCATGCCTTATATGTTTGTCAACGGTAAGCACATTCAAATCAACCTGAAACTCAAATGTCCATCTCTGACAAAACAAATAATAAATATTTCACATATATACACATGTGTGCAGGATGAATAGTACAGTACAGATGGAGAACAGTTAACACCAATGGAGAACAGTTAGCATGTACAGTCATCGGACAGGAGTGCTGGCAGCCATAGGCTACTTTAAAGGCAGTAAGTGGGATAAGGGTTTTGAAATTCAGAGGTTTTTTTTGTAGTTAATTTCATGTGCAGCTGAAAACTGGAAGGAGTGGTGACCAAAGGAGGTGTTAAGTAGCCTATAACCTCAAGGTTGAAGCTACTAACACAAATAGACAATATAGTTTATATTAATGTTAGTAGCGTAAGGCTACAGTGGTCACAACTTGATCTGACTGCCTCCTGTTTTAAAGATATGATGAATGAGATAGCTGAGACTTATTTGTTTTGTGAAAATGTGAATATTGTAAACATGAAGAAAGAATTGCCAACACATTACCAGTAGATGGTACTAAGTTTGGTACAGACTTGATCCTGAATCAAACTTTAACACTAACCATTATCTCATCTTTCACTCCTCAGGGGTTTACGTGTGCTCCAAGTGTGATCATCAACTGTTCAACAGCCGCTCCAAGTACGAACACTCCTCTCCCTGGCCAGCTTTCACACAAACAATCCATGAGGACAGTGTGTCTAAACATGAGGAGAGACCTGGGGCATATAAGGTACAATCAGTAGAAAAGAGATATACTTTGTATAATGAACCTGTCACAGGATGCCCCGTGTAAGTGTACTATATTCATCTATAGACCAGCCAACACACATTATCACATTTGTTCCCTCAGTATAAGCAACTATTGTAAGTAACTAGTGATTAGTGATTGTCTAATGCATCAACTACTGAGCCTATAGATATGGACACTATCCTCATTCAGATGTCCAATGTGTGTTCCAGGTGCGATGTGGGAAATGTGGAAATGGACTAGGCCATGAGTTTGTGAATGATGGGCCAGCCAAAGGGGTTTCTCGCTTTTGAATATTCAGCAGCTCACTGAAGTTTGTCCCTAAAGGTAATATTGTCAGATTATATCACAACACCAGCAAGTGTTTCAGTCTTTTTATTGACTTTGTTATGTTGGCACTAGGAATGCATATAGGTAATTTTAGAGCAGATACCATGTAGAGCTAGACTGATAAATCAGCTGGGCCAATATTAGCTTATTGCAGATATACGTAGCAGTAGCATATTGGTCGGCTGATGAAATTGTAATATAGAATGAAGAAAAAATGTTCCCATTACATAGTTTTTTAACAGTAAAATGTCAAGGTCAGTACATACCTTGGTCAAAATTCTTTTCAAAAATTAAATGATTCGCATTAAAAATGTTAATATAATGTATATATCTAAAAAGCCACTATTGTACTATATTGCCACTATTAACATTTTATTAATTTTAAATGTTGGTCTTGGCTTGAAATGTGAACATTTTCTTAATACTACCACCATTCAAATTTTAGAATTCCCTTCAGAACACAAGACAAAATAAGATTTTACATTGCAAAATGTAATGTGCAAAAAATCATTTTACTCTATTACATTGTTTTTGTGATTGTTAGGAATATTTGATTAATTGCACAGCCATATAGGGTATACTTTATTTCCATTAAGCATAAAGATTTTTAGTACACTAATTGTGTAACAAATTGATTTAAAAAAATAAAAAATTGGACCACTCTTAACTTACTCAAAACCACTTACATTTTCATGTGCCCCTAACAATATGCAAGTGTCCCCCACAGTCCTGACAGACAGCTTTGATCATTGCAAAATCATTGGCTTTTAAATCATTCCCTCAAACTTCACCAATGTAGGTGACATGTGATTACAATTGCTGAAAACTTGCTTTGTATGTAATTATTTAGCAGTTAAGTGTCTTTCTAAAAGACCAAGTTGAGCTAAGATGCATTGGCAGTGATACAACCTGTGAAATGGTTCTATTCTCTCCCCTCTCCACAGATAAGGTCGATGGACAGTAAGGTGAGCTGTTAGAGGGACGTTTTGGACTTGTAGAGGTTTCTCTGTGCTGCTGAATGTGTGGACAGTGGATGAAGTGTTCTGGGATAAAGCCCAATCTGGGAGTGCCAGGGCTCTGATGAAAGATGGCCACACTGGATAGCAAGAACAAAGGGCTGGTCTCAACTCCTTTTTTATTATGCAATCATCACCATCTTAGGATAGCCTCACTGATTACACAATCACTGTCTTATCAGTTTTACATTTATATACAGGGTTCAATGCTAAGTTTTTTTTCGTCAGGGCAAGTAAAAAAGAAAAAGTCAATTTTAACTGGCCCTCTTTAAAACGAAAACGTGAAAGAAATGTGAAAAAAACAGCATTTAAATCATATGATTTATAACACAATGCGGCCCAAACAGACAAGTGGGTTAATATATTTACTTGCCCAACGGGGTGTTTTACTTGCTCCAGGCCATGGGGCATTACTTATTGTTAATTTCTGATATATGTGTAATGATTGAGATTGGGGAGAATAGACTTTTCATGATTCTATAAAGCTGCCTACATATGATACACGGCAAAACCTCCCTGCGGCGGCTGTTCCATTGATTTCCTATAGGGAAGGCGGCTGCGCTACCACTGGCGCCGCGCAGCGCTCAAAGTTAAAATTATTTCAACTTTGACCTTCCTGCTGACCTTTCAAAAGCGCAACCAATGAGATAACACCATGTTGTTACCTAGCAACGGAAAATGGCTTCCTTGCCACCTTGTTGACGAATACGTGCGCTGCGCTGTGCTTTGCTCTCTGTGCTTTGCTCTCTGTGCTTTGCTCTCTGTGCTTTGCTCTCTGTGCTTTGCTCTCTGTGCTTTGCTCTGCGCTCTACAAGGCGGTGTGCAGAGAACAAATCGCGTATCACGTGTAGGCAACTTAAAGTGCTCATTTTATGCTTTTTGGCTTTTTCCCTTTCCTTTTGTGTTATATATTTTTTTATGCACGTTATAGGTTTACAAAGTGAAAAAGTCCAAAGTCCACCCCAAAGGCACTTAACGTCTCCAACAGAAAACACTGTTCACAAACTGCTCCAAACAGCTCTATTGTAGTCCAGCCTTTACTTCCGTGGCGAACGTGCGTCACTTTGTAACACACGTTATAATGCTCACCTAGCTGCAGTACAAACAAAAATATAGTGTTTTTTAAAAATTAAACCATGTAAACCTATTCTTATATAACCTCTTAATACAATTATGAACCTGAAAATTAGCATAATATGAGCACTTTAAGCTACTTCTTACCGAGAGACGAAACCTGTTTATTTACCTTCACAGTTTTGCTTGTAGTTCTTCTGCTTCCCGCAAACTGTCAAAGTAAACAAACAAGTGTACCAAATAGGTTACCCAATTGTTAATTTAAGACTAGATGAAGATTGCTCATTAAATTGTTTTAATGTATTCATCCAGAACTGCAGAAAATGAGTAATAATACCTTTTTTCACTGTGGATAAGATTTATGTAAATGTATTACACAAGACTAATGTACAAACTAAAATCTATTAAAATCTATTTTAATTAAAATGACACAATGCTGAGTTATGTCTGTATTCTTTTGTGTGTGTGTGTGTGTGTGTGTGTGTGTGTGTGTGTGTGTGTGTGTGTGTGTGTGTGTGTGTGTGTGTGTGTGTGTGTGTGTGTGTGTGTGTGTGTGTGTGTGTGTGTGTGTGTGTGTGTGTGTGTGTGTGTGTGTGTGTGTGTGTGTGTGTGTGTGTGTGTGTGTGTGTGTGTGTGTGTGTGTGTGTGTGTGTGTGTGTGTGTGTGTGTGTGTGTGTGTGTGTGTGTGTGTGTGTGTGTGTGTGTGTGTGTGTGTGTGTGAAAGTCTTTTCGGCTAACTCAACACATTAACACTACTGCCATCAAGTGGAAGTGATGTGAAGAGTAAGATCAGACATTACACAAGCAGGACAGAGCTGCTGACATTTGATCTGGACATGCAGGTTTGTTCCAGCTAAAGCACAGTCACTGTGTAAACAACGTTTCAAACTGCAGAGAAATCCCAGTCGGTTATAGAACACACACTGAAATGGATGAAATGTCATATTGCTCTTTCTCTGGAGGAGAAGAATACAAGAATCACTTCAAACCGGGTGAGTACATGTTGTGAGTTGTATGTTTTGTGTTGTCTTTGTTTTGTTTTATAAGTAAAAAAAAAAATAACCCAGTGAGTAGCAAAGAAGCGTAAAGTTGCAGGTGAAAGGAAAATAATTCCCACTGTATTGAAAAAAGAAGTCCATTCATTGTTACTTTTTTTTTTTTCTTTCTCAGGTATATATGTGTGTTCTGAATGTGGCCATGAGTTATTTTCCAGCATGTCAAAGTTTGAGCACTCTTCTCCTTGGCCAGCTTTCTCAGAGACAATCCATGAGGACAGTGTCTCCAAACATCCTGAAGCGTGGGGACCCCTAAAGGTACTCTGCTAAAGTAGCAAAAATGGATGTTTGTTATAATAAACCCGGACATATCAAGCTGGACTGTACCTGTCATTAATCAGGGGATCTATGTATTGAGTATTAATCTAGGTATTGAGTTTGGATTTGAGCCTTTTGGGTTTACATATCCCAGGTTTGTTGTGGGAAATGTGGCAATGGATTGGGCCATGAGTTCTTGTTTGACGGACCAAGAGAAGGGCTATCCCGCTTCTGAATATTCAGCAGCTCACTGATGTTCATCCCTAAAGGTGAGTCTTTGGCACATGACCGTACATTGCATCCTTATCATGCACCTTTTAACCCCCTTTTTGTTTTGGCCTCTTGTCTCTCCACAGAAAAGGTTGATGGACCGAAAGGTGAGCTGTGACAGAGATGAACATGTTCTGCTGCTCAAGGTGAGGACAGTGGATGAAGTGCTGCGGGACTAAGCTTAATAAAGTTCTGGGGCTCTGATGGACGTTAGCCTCACTGGGCAGCAAGAACAGGCCAGTCTCAACCATCTTTTTAAACCAGGAGCATAGAGACACTCAAAAACAACAACTAGTGTCCAAATTCAACCCCATGAAGTCATTCTTTGCAACTGTACATAAATACTAAAATATTGAATGCACCTCCCTGGCAGAGAGTTTAAGATACAGAGTTAAAGTCTAACTACGATAGTAAGTCATATTGTTTTCATGTCTCAGTGCACAACTCTGGATTTCTGAACTTCATATCCTTCTTCAAAAGTGTAATTGCATGCTCCCATCAGTTGATGGTGCTATGTGCCCTTAAATAAACTGCAAGTGTTTCTGTGGACATAGTTTGTTCTCTCTGGAAATATTTATTTACTGATACTAAACAATTCCAAAATGGTGTCTGCAAAAATAATTTTACTGTATCACAGCTGCTCCATAGACAATTAATGGGAGACTGATTTTGTGGACCCACAGAATGATTCATTCTATTGTAGTGTTCTCAGTTCTGAAACTGAACATCCACCTATAAATTCAGAACATTTCTCTGGGTGCTCTCAGTGTCATATAACATGGACAGTTTTAGACCATAGGAATAACATGTATACGTTTAAAAAAATCGGCGCAGTTTCCCTTTAATACAGTAAATATCTGAACAGTATTTCTCCACTGTGCTGTTGTGCTCACTTGCCATCTTCCCCATCACAGCAGGTGTCTTTTTAGTAAGTTGATCCTGAAGTTATCTGGAAAACTTTGCTGACAAAAACTCCGACGTGCCCATGTTCCAGACCTGAGAGTGTTCTGTGTTTTTCTACTCAGCAAAGTTTTCCATATAACTCAGTAAACCTGCTTCTTGGCTTGTGGAGTGGTGGAATTTTAAACAAAGTGAGGCTGTGGGGGTGCGTTCAACAGCTCTTGCGCTGTTTAAATGTCTGGGACAGAGCAGGTGTGGAGCTGCTCATTTCAAAGGCTAGAAGATCAGAAGGGGAGATGAAAGCTGCAGTGTCAGTCAGAGGATTAAGAAAGGAAGTGCAAACATTCATAGATTGTAATAATGTGAAGTAGTACAGTATTTAAAGCAAATACTGTTTTGTGCATTTGATGATGATGATGATTTTGTCTGTAAGATCAAAACTCTTGAATTCATTCAGGGAGCAGCTGTTACAAAAGTATTGTTTTAAATGTCAGTATTTTGCTTAAAGTGATGATGAAGACCTGACTGATGTCTTTGTCGTGGATTCTCTGTTGTATCGCCACACACAGCTGGCACACTGACTGAACTGTCCTGGGGGCTGACGTCTGGTGGAGGGAGGGAGAGTTAGTGAGGGGAAGAGCGACAAACTCAACAACAGACAGAGACCAAAATACAAAGATAAACCAGATGTGAGAATGAGAGATGGAGAGAGGAAAAGGAAATTGCTCAAAACACAGGACTGTAATTAGGATTTGCTATCTGCCAGAGCACTCGTTCTGGCTGGCATCTGAGCACAGCTGTATGGCCAAGAGGAAGCAAACAGGAAGAAGGAAGTGGTAATCCTCTAATAGAATCACAACGAGAAGGACTTCAATCGTAACCACACTTTTCCTTCCACTGACCTCTAGGCTCATCCTGCTCGTAAGCAAATCCTTGATTACATTAAACCGATACGCCTCTAAAACCTTCCCCAGTCCCAAAGGCCAAGCCTTGGGGTAAAAGTTAAACATATATGTGTGTGTGTGTGTGTTCATTCACAGGGCCATCTTGTTCTAATTGTAACATATATGTTGCTTGGATGTGGATGTTTACAGGCACTGCACCTGCTTCTGTTTTGAGCCCCAGAGAAAAGTGTCTCATTCTGCGTCCACTCTCCACAACATTATATCCAGTTTCATGAAGGTAGTGTTCCTTTAAAACATCTGTCATCCAGTGGTTCTGTTTCACACACTACAGAAGTTGTGATCACTTTGTGGGAGGAATAAAACTCTCCTGAATGTGTGACTTGAACAGATATCAAGAAAGCTTCTTTCGTCAGGGAGTAATGTGAGTTACCCCACTGTATATGATGTCTCCATCCATACGTGTTATAGATCACAGATGTTGGCCAAACATCTGCCTCCCACTGTAATGATTGAAAAGATAAATAAAGCTTTTATACATGACACTGGAATGTAATTTCCATTCTGGATCACAGAAAATTCTGGAAACTCAAGGCGCAGGTTGGACATTGTTGTAATTCTGTCAGAACAACATGCGTTTGAAAGAGACTTATGAAAACCAAATGAGAATATTTTTTCTCATCCTCTCTGAAAGGCCCAGCAGTGAACCACATAGTGAAATGTGTAGTTTACTGAACGTATTAACAGATTGTATGCAGTGTGAATAAATTAAATCTATATCTTGACAGGACGTGTTGGTTATAAACACTGTAAATGTGCAATGAGGAATAATACAAACACACTTACATTAAGGAAGAAACAATGAAAACCCTACATTTTCTGTTCATTCCAACAAAATGTCTAAAGTTTAACCATGGGAGGGATTGCACAACAAAACCAAAAAGCACCCCTAAAATCCCAAGTATAAGGGCTTTCAGTAAAGAAATAAACAATGAGAAATATCAAAGATTATCTTCAATGGCTTCTGCCGCCTTATTGTCAACTTTATCACATGATCACATTCCTGTTTCTGAACACCACCAGCTTCAATAACACACAAGGGTTTTTGAACATTTATGTATTTTGCAAACATCACTCGCTATCTGCACTCTGATCTACTTCAGGGAGACAGGACCCAGAGACACCAGCACAGGCTGGTCTGAGGGCTTCAAAGCAATACTTGAGATGTGTGGCACTGGCATTGTTCACAAAGATCAGGGAGAGAGGTCTCTACTTTTCAGGGATGCTGGATAAGAGAGAGGGTTTACAGCAGGAGAAGAAGACTGCCTGATTGTGTGCCCACATGTCAAATTTATCCTACCTTGATCAGAGACTATGGGTTTGAGAGGCCTCAAAGGTGAACACAGTAATCCAGAAGGAAACTGTGGACATGCTGTGTGCATACACTCTCAAAGAACTATGTCTACTTTGTGTTTGCTGTCAAAGTCTAAGAGTCTGAGGTTGGATTAAAAAAAAAAGAAGCCTCAGATAAAAGTGTTCCAGAGGCAAGGAAACATTTATCAAACGCGTTGTCTTCAGGGTATGGAAATATCAGTAAGGTTTTTGACAAAGTGAGGGTGTTGTTTTAAAGAAAGAGGACAAATATCCAGCTTTACATGGCCAGATTATGAACCTGTGCAGATCTGTAAAAGGAAGTATTGATCTAAATGATGGCTTTGCACCATAAGTTAAATAAGAACTAATAACAAATAGTAACATTTTGACAGATTAGCTTTCTTTCTGAGAGTTAGATGGGAAGTTCGATACCACTCTCATAGTTTTTGTAAGTACTAACTTACTTAGCTCAGTTGAAAGACTGGAAACAAGGAGAAATATCTAGCCTCTGTCTAAAAGTAACAACATCTGCATACCAACACCTCAAAAGCTAACACGTTTGAATCATCTGTACAACAACCAAAAGCTAAAGTTCTTATCAGACCAAACACAAATCATTTATGCTGTTTTGATTTCTGCAGATTAAAACAATTGAGTCATCTAATAAAACATGTACTTTTTCTCACACAATCAATAGATTTTCTCGGATCACACAACAATATAGATATTGATCCATTTGGTCTTGCAAAATAGTGTCCTCTTTGACGAGCAAAATAAAGGTTATAAAACATCTGGGGAAGAATAGCAGTTGAACTGAGTTGAATCTAAGCCTTAGATAAAAGTGTTCCAGAGACAAGGAAACATTTATCAAACACGGCTCACAGATATTTGGAGCGGTGATGGACTGTGGAAAATGCTGTTTTTTGTGTGTCCAGAAATGTCAGAGGCCTTTGACGTCGAGAGAGGTTAATGACACCTTAAAAACGTCTTTACGCAGACAGAATACTGAGGAAAGAAAGTAATTACCTCAGTCTTTCCCTGGGTACGGTGCCACAGACCGTCTTCCCCGCCCACCCAACATCCGCCCACCCACCCACCCAGCTAACCCCAGCTCCTGCAATTTGTGGCTGCTCATCCTGTCATCTTGGTTAGTAATCCCTGTGTGCGCCATAGGAGAAAACTGCAAGCATATTTGTGCATACTCTTTGCCTGCTATGTGTGTTTGTAACGCATAAATACGTACAATCTATATAACATTTTGTGAACCCCCCACAGGCCCCAGATGGGTGGTCTTATTAGTCAAAATTGCTCCTTGGTCATGCTGATTGTTAACTTCTGTGCAGAGAATGTTCAGAGGTGCCTGAGCCCTTTATTCTCCTAGTGATTATATCACAAAATCAGGAACCTATAATTACATGATGAGACAGTTACAGTGGTGTTCCGACTTTAGTTTTTCTCAGTAGATATTGTGATCAACAGAACGTCACATTTGCATCTTTACCCAAAAAATAAGAAATAGGGAAATAAGAAAAAGTTCTAAGCAGAGTCTATGTGTGTGTTTGTGTGCATGTTCTGTATCCCAGCATGCCCTTGGGAAACACACGTATTCACTTTGTGGTGGAGAGTTAGATGAGAAAATTGATTCCAACTATCGTCTGTCCATTAAATACGAAGCTAAAACCAGCAGCAGGTTAGCTTAGCTTAGCATAACAACTGGAAACATGGGGAACCAGGTAGCGTGACTCTGTCTAAAGATGACAAAATCTAACCAGCTGCAGCCTATTTTGCCAAAAATGTTCAACTATTTACACTAAATGTTCAACTATTTACACTAAAGCAAAGAATAATAAAAAACAGATTTAAATAAAGCATTTGACGTGTGTGTGTGTGTGTGTGTGTGTGTGTGTGTGTGTGTTTGTATGATCCTGTCTGGATCCCCCTTGTATGAATGAGGGGAATTCCACATACCTCTCCTTTATGCCCATAGCACCTATTGTGCACACACACACACACACACACACACACACACACACACACACAGATACCCTTCTTACTCCTTAGTCAACATTAGAGCCAACTATCTTTCTAGAGTTATCATTTGTTTATATATTTTTGATAAATAATTCTTGAATGCATGATTAATATCATCTTCAGCATCAACATTTGGCACAGACAAAGTTTAATGCTCCCCATTTGTACTTTAATCCTTTTTTTGTGCCAGAAGCAGAAACCCTCTAATCTCGCCTGTCAGTCACTCTGCGGTAATTGTTTCTCTTGGTTCCTCAGCCTCTCCCTATTGGCTCATCAGTGTCCCGGATTTGTGCGAAGAACACCACGTTACGCCAAATACTAAACACAGTAAAGACAGAGAGTGTAAGCTACTTTGTGTTTTTTCTCCATATGTATCTGTAACAATTATTGCAGGGAGTGAATGATCGCTTGGTCAAAACAGAATCCAAATTGATTTTGAAATGTATTTTGGAAAAGTCCGCAGAAAAAGGCTTCCTGCTGTCACTTGGACCAGTAGCTCTGTTGTGTCCCCTAAAAACACAGACCTCAAAACCCAAAGTGAGACCAGCTACAGGAAGGAGAGGAAGACTTGTGTTTGAGTGTGTGTGACTGTTTCTGTGTGTGTTGGTAAAGGGGTTAAAGAAGAAGAGGTCAAAGACTCAGAATACATTCCCACAGGAATGAGGCTCACTGACGACCCAATGTGATTATCAGCTTTACGACAAAGTGAGGGTGTGGTGGTGGTGCTTTTTTAAAGAAAGAAGACAAATATCCAGCTTGACATGGCCACGACTCAAAAATGATGAACCTTTGCCGATCTGTAAAAGGAAGTCTTGATCTAAATTATCTCTTTGCACCATAAGTTAAATATATAGTTTGACATTTTGCCAAATTTGCTTTCTTTCTGAGAGTTAGATGGGAAGTTCGATAACAATCTCACAATTGTTGTAAGTACTAACTTACAGTTGAAAGACTGGAAACAAGGAGAAATAGCTAGCCTCTGTCTAAAAGTAACAACATCTGCATACCAACACCTCGAAAGCTAACACGTTTGAATCATCTGTACAAAAACCAAAAGGTAAAGTTCTTATCAGACCAAACACAAATCATTTATCCTGTTTTGATTTCTGCAGATTAAAACAATTGAGTCATCTAACAAAACAATTACTTTTGCTCACACAATCAATAGATTTTCTCGGATGTCAATGTCATAAATTTGTTCATACCGTCACACAACAATATAGATACTGATCCATTGATCCATTTGGTCTTGCAAAATAGTGTCCTCTTTGACGAGCAAAATAAAGGTTAGAAAGACAGCTAACATAAAGACAACATCTGGGGAAGAATAGCAGTTGAACTTGCTTGTAATTGTGAGTAGCCTAAAAAATAATGATAAACATGCTTTGTTTTCTGTGTAAAGTATATACAACCGTTCATTTCCAAGTGCAATAGTTAACGTTTTGCTATGGACATTATACGGCGTCTCAGAAATTACACACAGTTGTTGTGAAAGATATAAAACCTGACCATATAAGATAAGCGATAGCATTACATACATGAGGCCTATTTTTATTATTATTACCAGCAGTTGAAGCACATGAGCTCCCTGTCTTTGCTTTAGAAATCCACATAGCCAGAGGTACCATTTAGCCGCGTATAAAAGGCCATTTATCACATATAATAAACACACACACATATGTCATATAGTGTATGATACCACATTTAGACTCTGCTCACTACAGTCAGGAATAATGAAGACCTATAGCCCAGCATTTACACTACGCAAAAGGCCTCACAAGTGACAAAAATACCACAAAAATAATCGTTTTTACACGTTATTGTTAGTACAAATGAGATGTGACCTGATAAATAGGGAGGTTTAGTTGCTGGCAGACAGATTTTATTTGGACAGAGCTAGAGATTTGTCTCTGTTTTAGCTTGGTGTTTTTTTTAAGCTAAGGTAATCGGCTGCTAGCTGTCGCTACATATTTAGCCTATTTAGACACCACTCACAGCAATCTTCCCATCTACCTCTCAGCAAGAAAACAACTAAGCGTTTTACCCAATGTCTTAGGTTTGTTTTAATTTTCCTCCAGCCAAGCCCTTTCCTCTTGTGAATTTGGTTAACACTTTGGAGGAAGATAAAAATCACACAATGCAGTATTTGTCCATGCAATGTGAACATTTTAAACATTTTAAAATATTTATATTATAATAAGAAAATGTTTGAGTTAAATGGTTCAAACTAAAAAACATCTAGGGAAATATTCAATTTTAAAAAGTTAATTTATCTCCAACTAGGCCTGTTTTTTCCCTGGTGGTTCACATACTTGCTACACTCCTGTCCCCTTCGGCCAAAACAACCGTCAGCACCTTTCGCTGATCGTTTGCTTGTTTGAGTCGCACATGATTTTGAATTCCTGTGAAGTGCAGACTGACCCCACAGGGTAGAAGCCCATCTCCTGTTTCTGCAAGTTTGACACACACATACACACACACACACACACACACACACACACACCAACACACACAAACACACACTGGCCTGCAGGATTTCACAGGACAGGTGATCCTATTTTAGCAGACCTGACTCAACAGTGAGGCAAAGGACAGAGCAGTTTTTTTTCTTTTTTAGGGTGACGACTCTCTTTTCTCACAGTCGATATGACAGGTTGGAATTCGAAAAACATGGGAAACTCCAGAGAGTGGAGAGACAAACTAGTGTGGTTTTACACCAGTAATTACAGTCAGTTAACACCCATCTTATGACTGTTTGTATTTACAGAGATTGTCCAGTTTTGACTTGTTTACACAAATGAACATTTACTATTACCCCCAGTTTTCTATTGAGACATTCACCCAGTTGCTCGTTCACACGCATCTTTAGCCCGTCCAATTGTTTTGTATAAGCTGAGTGTGAAAATTAATGAGCACTTCCATTTGGGTGGCGGTTCTGGCCTGGTAACAGTAGCACAGTGTTCGATCCAGCTGTCCGTGTCAGTGAATTTGAAAGATGGAAAGAAAGTTGTTTTTCACACACTGCGCGGAAATAGATGGTGACACTGACACATAAAAAGGCAGGGCTGTGGTTTGGAGCTGACGTCATGGCAATCAACGTCTAAGACGATGAGGCCTTTCAATGAAGGAAAGCCACATGGAGCAGCCCACAAGCATTTCAGTAAGTAACAGTCTGGGATTGGGTACCACAAGCAGTACATGTGCACGCAGACTGGAACAATAGGCCTCCACAGTAACATGGATGCATGCATAAAACCCTAAAGGAATAAAAGTCTCTGCACGCATATTGATAGACTTCACATTTACAGTCAGACATGAGCTACAGCTCAAAATCTTTCACCTTTACGGCTCTGTCAGATTTGCAGCCACATGTCTTAGTGAATCCCCCAATGTGAGCTGGGAGGCATGAAACTGCATACTGAATTAATCACAGTTGTCTCTTTTTTAACCTCTTTCTCACTCCATTTCTCTCTCACTCACGCCTGTCTTCTGTCAGGAAGATACAAACACATAAAGGCACACGCAAGTTCCCCTCACATCCCCACCTCCCTCCTCTCCTTGGGCCTCCACCCTCGCCCCATATCCATTTAGGAACCAACCACCAGATCCCACTTTTCACCGCAGAGCTGCGGATTAGAAAAGAAGGCATTTCCCAAATGGTCTGCGGTTTGTGCGATGACATGATTGTCATTCAGTTTAAATCCTCTCTCTACTCTTTAGATCCTCACTCTCCTGATTCTACTGCTACAATTAAGCACACAGAGATGGTAAATAACACAAGACTCTTGTGTAGACTTGCTCCCCGGAAAGGCATTCTAGTTTTTATTGCCAAGATGAAAGACACATTGAAAATTGTTCTGTGCAGCTGGTTTCTAGTGGTCGAGGAAGACTTGCATGCAATTTTGTTTATTTGAAAAATATCTGTGGGCTACTATCTCTATACATGTCTATCAGTTATGTAACTGAACCTCCTGGCCTTGGGTGGACTGGATTGCAAAGGCAAACTTTTCCTCTGATATAAATTACTCCAATGTTGAACTTGAGGCATTATATAGGCCTTACACTGTTTAATGCTTTCAAGGCCGTTGAGGCTGTTGCGTAAGCTCCACACAGCTCTCCTCTCAGATCTTTAGTACATTCATCCTTTCAGTGATGTCTCTATAGAGCTGCAGGGCAAGTCTGGAAGTCTGGAAGTTCTCCTGGAGGCAAAAAAGGTTGAGGCACCTGTGTGAAGGTGGTGGGACGCAAGGGTTGGAGGGTGGGAGGAGAAGAGGAAGATGCCGGGGGAGGGAACATTGTGTGTGGATGGAGAGATCAGAGTGATTCTGTTCAGTCCTCTGTGTCGTCGTCCATTCATCATTCTTACTGACCTTGCTTGCGTTTGCAGATGAATGTTTGGGAAGGCTCCAGGAGAGAGGGGGTTGCTTTGTTGTTGGCTTTTGTATTCTGTGAGTCTCCCGAGCCAAGGGCTTGGCCATTGAGCATCTAACATATAGCAAAGAGTGTGTGACATGTTTTATGTCTTCAAAGGACCTGCACTTCAGACACCACAATGTGAGCATTAAACTAGATTGTTTTGAGATAATAACCACATCACTATATAGAAAACCTGTTTCAAATAGTAGGAAAATCCTGTGATATATGTACATCTTCAATCTGGAGTTCATTACTAAATATCTCATTCCAGACACAATAAAAAAGTTCCATTTGTAGCAAACTACAGCCTGTACCGCTTAATGAGTATCTCCTGGGCGGTGGTTTCAAAGACCTGTCATGATGGCTTTGAGGAGATTCTGCCGGGTATCTTGCGGCTATCGCAAATGGCTGACAGCTTCTTCCTCATACTGGAAATTACTAAATGAGAGTGGAACATTCTGCTTTTGCTTAGGAGGATTTGTAATTTGCTGTAATGGCTGACACATGTTTACGCCATCAGCGGGCCTCTGGCTATGGAAATCTTTATCAGTGGTACACATAGGGATGCAGTAGCAGCACACACCTGAAGGCACCACGGTTGGAAAAGTCGTCTGCACTGCACACGCAGCGCATGCAGAAATACATTAATGCGAGTGCATAGTACTGTAGACAAAGATGTAGTGGCGTACACACACAAACACATCAACAGAGAGACATATTATCCAACCGCAATCATATACATACAGACACAGTTCACAACTTGCATGTAGTATTTGTTTCCCCAACACTGCTGCTGCCTGTTTGTTTCCTTAATCACGCTGTTTATGTTTCTGTGTCCAAACCTGTCAGTATAACTCCAACTAGAGCAATTAGCATGAGGGAAAAGCAAATAAAATGTCTGATGAAAGCAAAGCCTGGATCCTGACCTCATTCTGACTGAATCTGCCGCTAGCCAGCAGACAGTCATTTCCAAAGCTGTGAATTCCTCAGTGCCATGCTGGCCTCGCTTTGGATGGCTTTACAATGGCTGTTTGTGCTTCAAAACATGTCATTATTCTATATTTGCCTGGGTTATGTCAGAATGCGCAGAGACCTTTGTTTGAGCACTTTTTGTCAAACTGGTTTTATATGCTTTCTAATGCTGTGCTGTAATGCGGTGCTGGTAGGTGAATTTTTTTACAGAACCTTTGGACAGAGCCAGACTAGCTGTTTCACCGTTTCCAATCTTTGTGCTAAACTAAGTTAGCCGACTCCTGGCAGTAGCTTCATATTCACTATACAGACTTGAGAGTGGTATCAATGTTGAACTTCTCCTTTAAGTTTTTTTTCTTTGAGGAAGAGAGCTGAATAAAGATTAAAATATAAAATCCTCTATTAGCTAACGCAGTGAGTTTGCCAAATTAATTTGCTATCTCTGTCTAAAACATACTGTGCCCCAGGGCTGAGTGTGTGTGTGTGTGTGTGTGTGTGTGTGCGTGTACAACTCTTTCTCAGACAGATTATCTACCTCAGTTCCCCTTTACCTCTCCTCCTCACTCTCTTTCCACCACCTCATCCATTCAAACAGCCACTTGGTGTGTTAGTCAGGTTCAAAGTCTAAATGCCATCTCAAGTTCAAACTCCATCTCTTTGCCAGAAGAAACTCTATACGTGCTCCAGCTTTACAGAGTCGGGGGAACATCCCGGTACTGATCCTTCCTGTACAGCCCCTAAGGTGCCAAACCCAGCTTCAGATACTGTATTTATGGGACAGAGCAGTCGCAGATGCCCCCTCCTCGCTATTGTTTGGAGGTTTGTGTCAGGAGACTTGTCACTCTGCGTTGGTTCAGTGTTGAGTCTCAGGGTGCAGGGAGAGTGCAAGAGGTTTTGGATAGACATCCTCAGGGCTTCTCTTATTCACAGAGACATCTATCAGATAGGTTCAAAGGGGCAAGGAGGATTTTCCTCTGTGGGGTCAGCTTACATTTGTAAAACAGTGATTTGCCTGTAGTTTTTAACAAAGCATTTAAGATATTTTGTTCATGTTACAAAGTTCCACAAAAACACATCACATATAACTTTAGAAATATTTAACTAACAGACAGATTTCAATGGGTTTTTAATATGTATCAAGTAGTATGCATACAGGCTAATGTGATTTATGTTACAATATATTTGAATGTGTTTGCCATAAAAACTAAGATAGATGAAGCTACTGCTCCTCTATACGTAGTTTATGTCCCATTGAGGCATGTTCATCTATAGCTTGAGAAGGGAGGGGCGGAGACGTGTAAAGAAGGGCGTAGGAAAGGCAGAGGAGAAACCTTGAATGAAAGATTAGTAGAACTCAGAGCGCACAGACACAGCAGCCTGGGAGAGACTGCAAATAAACGAGTCATGTTAAATGACTAAACTTTATATTGACGAGGAATCATTTATGTCCCTTCTGACAAAAAAGAGACAAAGATTACGAGGATAATTTGTTTTTGACAAATCCACCATCCCACTCAAGCTCTCCATGTGATGCCTCACTTTTGCGCAACAGGTTTGGAGACATAAACATTTACCAGCATCAGCTCCTATCAATGTAGGAAGAAGAAGCATGCTGTCCCCGTGTTGGCCCTTTGGCACCGAGCAGGAGATCAACTCATGGGATGTAGTATATGCAGAGTCAGGGTCAACTTTGGCAAGGTGCTCTCCAAAGTCTCGGTGTTTTTTACCATGGTCCTGATCTTCACCTACTTTTTCTACTGCCTTACCGGATTCTGCGATTCGGCTCCAAGAAGTTTATACAGGCAACAAGCTTCAGACTATGACATTCTGGACGATCATCGCCGCGTTTTGGACGAGTTGCGACCATCATCGCCGCGTCTCCTCCCAGCGCCGTCTCACCGGAACCGCACAGCCTCCGCGGACGCAGAACAGGTGGACGCGCCTGCACAGTTGCCTCAACACATGTCGGACAGCGCAAAGGAAATCGCCCAGAACAACGGCATCCCTGTGTCCAACACTTTCGGGACCAAAAGGTTTCCACAGGCGATTATAATCGGCGTGAAGAAAGGAGGAACCCGCGCCCTGCTGGAGTTTCTCCGCATCCACCCGGACGTAAGAGCGGTCGGCACGGAGCCTCACTTCTTCGACAGGTTTTATGACAGAGGACTGGAGTGGTACAGGTAGGAAACACACAAACAAACACACATGCAAGTTGCCTTTTAGCTTAATTTGTCCAGACTTTAAAAATTAAGGGGAATTGCAAGAACTTTTTCCCCACTTCTCATGAATATGTATCTTGTTATTGGTCTAAATAAAAGGCACACGGGTCAATAGAGCACTGTCCAAATATGACCTTCAATTTGCGATTAACACCTCTAGAGTCACTATTGGGTGCCTCAAACGTGCATTAAGTCCCAATATGAATATGATACGTTTTACAAATATTTACAATTAAGCTTTGGATGCCATCGCAGACATTGCAGGATGATGTATGGCAGGGTGAAGGGTCATATGAGTAGCAGTGGCGTCACCTGTGCAGAAGTGCTGATGTTTCCTGTCAATGATATATTCAGATCACCATAAGCCAATATTCTCCCTGCATGCTGCACTGTAGATCAAAAGGCTAGTGGGGTCTCTGAGGAGCAGTTCATCATCTTGACAGTCATCTAAACACCATTTATACCCTTCAACTTGACATCTTGTATTAACACTTCCACCTTGCTCTGAGTGGTTCTGCAAGAGAAGGAAGTCATGCAACCAGTATAGTGATTAGGTTACTGTCATGTTTTCCAGATATAAAGGATATAAAAGCAAATTAATGCCCTTGGTATAAATAGGAACCAATCTTTGGTTCCTTAGGTTGCAACCCGGAAGCACATACAGTTTTTGACCACATAGAGCCACCCAAACCCCAGACACATGCAAATCAACACCACACAAGCATAGATACAAGCAATAATTTGTCTGGACTACCAACTTGTATCTCATGGAAATAAATGGAACCAATGGTGTTAACTAGAAATATGACTTTGACTTTCAATGATCAAAGAGATAAAAAGTGCATCAATTACTCGTGGAACGGTACCTCAGGGTTTTAAAGCTTGGGCTTAGCCTCTATGAAGGATATAAACCTGATGGATATATATTAATTCACAGTAGGGCCTGGCTGCATGTCACAGTGATGTTGCACATAAAATGTTCAATGTTCAATGTGACAGCAGCTGATTTGGGGTGACCAGGCTGACCAGAGCTATCATTTGGATGTAGTTAAGGCCGTAAAAAAGGATTTAGGTCTGGATGAAGCTGGTCTTAATCATCTCCAGATGCTCTACAAGCTCCCGGAGAACATCCCAGTTTTGCTTTGAACTTTTCACCAGTGTCAGAATACTATTTTTGACCGGCGAGCATAGTACTAAAGGTGCTGTAAGGTGAGACACGGGTTGTACAGGATGAAGAGCACTAATAAACAATCACTTTGATAGCATGATGGTACTTGAAATTTCATGGTGTAATTTAATCTTATCTTGTTTTGTTTTTTCACCCCCACCCCTTTAGCTGTGTTTTAACACATGGAAACACTTTCACCACTAATAATTTTAGCATGCTGCCAAGCTTCCTCTCTGTTTTTCTCACTGCACATAAACACACACACACACACACACACACACACACACACACACATGCATACATGCACACATGCACACATGCAGGTTAGCATTTAGCTTTAATTAACACATTTTCACTTTCCTCTGCTATAGTCCATTCGTCTTTCTCCTTTTATTCAACCTTCTCACCACATTCTTTCCCTCTTTTCCCCTCTCTTGTCTGGTTTTACTTCTCCTTACTCATATTTAAGTGTAGAGGATGTCTTTATGTGGAAATACCTGTGGCGGACCTGGTGTTTCTACGGGCATGTTTTATGTGTGTTTTTGTGTATTTAAATTAGCTTGACTGGTGCTGTAAAACGGTTATGCTTTAATGCTGACGTTTTGTTGGTGCTGTAACACTGCACCACCAACATGGTCTGTGAAAGTAAGAGTAGAAATCAGAGCTGCACCTTACAATTAGAGCTTAAGGTGACATATTCAATTTCTTGTTGTGTTCAATTGACAGCATAAAACCCACCGATACTTAGTTTGCTATCATATATAAAAAAGTAAAGCTACTTATCCTTGATTTTGAGAAGCTGGAACCCCTCAGATGTTTGGCATTTTAGCTTTAAAAAATGAGCTAAAGATAAATTGTCAAATTAAATTATTAATTATCAAAACGGTTGCTTTTCTTGTTTATTTTATGTCAAATCTAACTATTACATAATCATTTCAGTTCTAATGTCAATCTTCAAAAGCAAAACAATGCTTTTTTCAGTGGAATGTTTATGGATTTGTAAAATGACCGGCAGGCAGGTGGACTGCAGGGCAGAAGGTCCCGTTAAATTAGTTCTGATGGGTGCAATCTACTAGCATTTGTAATATTGGCTATTGGTTTTCTATTCTGGATAGAAGTATACCTAGCTTGAGGAGGTGGAGAAGAGTTGGAGGGATCAACACAACAATAGCGACAGCAGAAATGTGATCATGGGTGAAATCACTGAAAGATGAATCCCTTGTTGTCGCTGAATCTCAGAAATTGGGGGAAAGGTTTGCTGTCTCTAGCAGTGACCCACAGAGAAAGTTCAGGAAATCGCCAAGCTCAGCGCTGTGTTTTGTGTGTGTGTGTGTGTGTGTGTGTGTGTGTGTGTGTGTGTGTGTGTGTGTGTGTGTGTGTGTGTGTGTGTGTGTGTGTGTGTGTGTGTGTGTGTGTGTGTGTGTGTGTGTGTGTGTATATGTCAGTGACAGTAAGAGCTCAACCATGTGGAACAAGCAAGTACTCCTCACTGTGAATACCAGGTCAACTCATTGTCACATCTAAAAGCACACACACACACACACACACACACACACACACACACACACACACACACACACACACACGTGAGTGATTTGGTGCATGCCTGCTGTGTATGACCGACTCTGAAATGTTAAAGCCTGAGCTTTAACATTTTATCTTGTTGATGATCCCCACTTCATCTGCAACTCAGGATCGTATTTCTAAAATATAGTGTATATGGTTATAAATATTTCACTGGATCATTAATTTAATCTTAATAAATCACCAATTAACCTACATTGTCTTATTACTTATTGACTCTCCCTTTCAGACACTTATGACCTTTGCATGCTTGTATTTCAGCCATAATCAATGTAAAATACATATTCAAATGCATCCAAATCAGAACATTTTTATCATTTTGTAGACAAGTCATAATAAGTAATAACAAATAGCCTTTGCCAAAGACACATGTTTTCAGATGAGCATATCTGATAACAATGTGTGCATTGTGATGCATTTTCCACATGTCTTGGATGGAGAAATAAGCACAAACTGTAGGCGATTTTAGCAGATGGATGAGAGTCATGCACTCATATTGCTGTCAGATATTGGTGATCTCCATGCTGGAAACACTTCAATGGTGCAGCAGTTCCCTCCCGTGCATGTTGTTCCAACAGCATTGTCTTCTGCAAGACAAACTTAGACCTCATTCATATGCGTTTTCCATTGCTTTTATCTTGAGCGATCCAGTCTGTCTTCTCTCTCTCTTTCCACTCCACCCAGCCTGTCTTTCCGTCGCCTTCTGTCCTTTGCATGTGTGCATACAAGCCCATTTTAGGAATGAAAAAGCCACAAATAGTGCTTTCAGAATTAAGCAAAGATTTAATGAATTTCTGTATTGTTTTATGGCTTGAAGGGGACTTCATGGAGTGATACGTTTCATATGGGACTAGAGGGCCACCACAGAAAACTAAAAAACCTCAGCTTTCCATGGCACAGGGGTTGTCATCGTCACGCCTTTGTCACTATGACATGGGCTCGAATGACCGGCTCATAGATACATTTTTTTTTTAAGTTGTAGCTTCAGTTTCTTGGTTACGTTAAAATGAGGACATTTGTTGTTGTTGTTGTTGTTGTTGTTTTTGTTGTTGTGTTGTAGCAGAACAAACCGTTGTAATTTGATAAACACTGTGCAGTTACACAGCTTTGGATCTAAAATAACATCCTAGAAGACGAATGACCAGTCTCTATATATTTAATTTATTAAAAAAAACATGCATGTCTGCAATTTTATTTTCTTGAAAACCACTAGTCCACAAGTTCCATCAATATTTTGAAAGCTTGTCAATTGGCTGACCTACAGTCTTGACACCAAAGGCCATGCCCAATCGGATTGCTATTAAAATGGATAAATCCTGAAAAGGCAGTGGCACAAGGGTAAGGAGAAATAACAGCACTGCAAAAAATTACATGGTCTTTAAAAAGACAGAGTTTTGTAAAAAAAATATGAAGTGGCGATAACAGGTGATGTATTGATACTGATATACTGTATTTCTTGTCAATATACATCAAGTTACTTGGATCAGTTTTGTTACATGAAAAAAGGTGACGATCTTTCAAAATAAAGATTCAACCCCTTACCATTTCAGTCTAGATATTTTACAGACTCTAATGCGCATAGGGCAACGTTTTCCAGAGCAAGGGTGATTTTCCCGACACCTCATTCTGTGTTCAGCCCGAGGCCATTAGTGATACTGAACACGGATGATTGGTGTAACAGACCAGGAAGTGGTCTCTGTAGTGTTGAGTTGTACTGTGTTTTAATGGTGGTGGGGTTTGGCTGGTGTTGGGTCTAGGTGGTGTTAGGTTTGAAAAGGCCCACACTCACACCCCATATGGTGGGAATTATAATAATTTGAGGCACATTGTGGTGCATTTTGGGGCGCCTGTCAAACGTTTCAGTCGTGCCGTTTTAGCTCCAGACTGCAGTAAACTAGTGAAGAAAATACTTTGTGTTAGTTAACCAGAATGAAAATGTTTCATATGTTTTTTAGTCATGCTCAGTTGCGCTGCTTTTTCCAGAAAAGTGGGTGCTGTTGAGATATTCTGTCTCAACAAAAAAAGTGGACCAACTTATTTTGTTAAATAGAAAAACATTTTTTACACAAAATGATAAAAAGTATTGTTTTGGTATTGACGCAGATGTAGAAAATGTTCAAGCAATACCTATCCATCCATAATCAGCACAGATTTTACATCCTGTATTAATTATGATTGGACGCTCATATGCCATGCAGTCACTAATTAGCCCTTGACCAACAACACATATTTCATTTATTTACAGAAAAGCACGCACGCACGCACACATATACACACACACACACACACACACGTGCATGATTTTACCCCCTACCCATCCACCTTCCTACCCACATATATATTGAAATTCATACAATGGTATCCTACTGTAAACCACCAAAGATGTAACACTCAAGTCTCTGTGGGAGCATAGCACTACAGCTAACCTGCTGTTGAGAAAACCCTCCTCTCCCTCAATACTGCATCATTATTCATAGGGAAATAGACCTGATCTGATAACAATGTATTTAAATCTGTGGATGGCAACAGTCTTTCTGCCAGTTTCCCAGAGAGATCTAACCATCCACTTCCTCTCTCTGTAAATGGAGAGAAGTGATGGCGTAAGAGCGCTGGAAATTCACCTCCAGCCTGACACTTGCATCAAGTTTTTAGTGTGTTTGTGTTGAATAATAGTCTAGCTCTTATACTTACTAGTTGTTGTGAAATATTGTACATAAAGTTAGTGTCAAACCCGTCTTCAGGCAACGTATGTATGGTTTTTATATGTTAATTTGGAGTCTTTCCGACTTTGGCGTTCATTATAGTTTAAGGCCTTGTCGCTTACTTAGGTTTCTGTTTAGACAAAGAACACATACTAGACAGCATGGCGGCAGTCACCCTTAGTATCCCACAGACAATCATGACTCTTTTTGTGTGTGTGCAGGGTCTTGGGTTGTATCACATCGACAGTAGCGTCAGTAGCATGTTGACATTGGCATATAGTGAACCTTTATGGTTTGTAACTGCAGTACACCCAGGTAATACTTCAACAATGGTTTGGCATTTGGGAAAATACAATGATTAACTTTCTATCGTTAAATAAATAGATCAATAGCGCTATTATTTCAGAGATCGGTACCTTCTCATCTAACTCCAAATAACAAATACAAACAAATATGACAAAAAAGACAAATAATAAATAAGCATAATTCCCAAAATGTCAAACTATTCTTTTAACTGCTATATTTGCTACTTGTTAAACTTTCTTGTTGTTTTTTGGAGAGGAGATTAGTAAGATATGTTTCATCCAGGCATGAAGGCGTAGATCGAAGTTCCCACACTCATCCTGTCAGCCTGACGGGCCGTACATGGCCCTGAGGCTTCTTCTGTCACCCTCTGAGCACAGCAGCACTACTGGGAAACGGGTTTTTTTCAGTTTGTTGTGAGCCCTCCTCTTATTTTTTACAGCCTTAATTTTCCACTGCTTCGTTAATTGGGTTTTAGCTCTGAAAGCATTGGACATCGAGGCTCTTTCAGCAAGGCAGTGTTTAGCATATATGATCCAGTAAATAAGTATATTAACCCATGGAAGTTTAGATTTGTTTTTGTTGTTAGAAAATGGCATGCTAATTGGATTTTTGGGATCTTTTTGTCTACAGTCGGCTTAACTTTTTTTGCAGAATGCCTTTTTTTTAGGGCCCTACAGGGGGATGAAACTGCAGCACTTTAATGGGAGAACCCATAATCTCAGGGGCAGGAAGTATCTTGGCCACATCCTTGTTGCCAGGGTTAGTATTTAATCTTCTGATCCAGACTGCCTAGAACATATCAGCAGTCTAATCAGTGAATCAAAGTGCTACATCCTTTAAGCAGCAGGGAGTTCCAGACTAAAATGGCTAGTCAGCAAGGCTTTCCAATGAAGAGGGCGACAAATAGAAAACGTCTTCATTCTCTGAGTTACTCTCTTTGCACAACAGTAGACTAAAAAACATGTTTCCTTACGTCAAATGAAAGAGCTGCATAAATAACATAACAATAGATTTACATGTATGGGAAATTGACAGTACATTAATCATCCCCGTTCTGTTTACAGTTTCTCCTGCCATCACATACAGGAGCAGATTTATGATAGTAAATAGCTATTATTGATTCTCTGATAATGAGACAGATTGTGATGAGGGAGATAGGGACCCAGAGAGATAGAGTGGGGAGAGAGCGACAATTCATTAACTATTAACTATTCATGAGTATGGAAAGACAACTTATGGTCAATTACTGAAGTGACACTTATGTGAAGGAGTGAAGGACAAATCGAGAGGAGCATGGATGAGAGAGGAGAGGACAGAGAAGGAGACGAACACTCATCTTCTCATCAGTAAACACTGACACCTCTGCATTTACATTTGTGTATGAGCACAAGCGCGCACACACACACACACACACACACACACACACACACACAGCGCATGCACAGCACATGCACACAGTGAACAATCTGTCATATAGAGACAGACGTATTGATTAGACACAGATAAACAGGGGACAGAAAGGCAGCGACAGGCCATTTGCAGCTCTTGTACTTGGATAATAATCAATTAATGGTCTTTTATTATAGGGATCATTTGATGGGGGTGGATTGAAATGACTTAACTTTAAGTAAAGAGTGAAACTCAAAACTTACACAGGAACAAGAATGCTTTTTTCCTTCTTCACACGTATGGTCATGGACTCTCATTGTGACAACAAATATTTTGTCATATTTGCAGAACTAGAGAAGGTTTCTGTATGGTTGCAGCACACTAAATTTGAAACATGCAGTTTTACCTTTTATTTTCCCTTAAGTAGCTCTTTTTCATCTTCTACACTGTCTGACAGTATTATATTTGTATTGTGTATGACCTTGTTCCAGCTCTCATTAAAGCTCTTTGATGTTTATACTGATTGATATGTTTGTAAGACTCCTTTTTTATGAATTCTATTTTTTATGTCTTGTGCAGCAATGGAAACAGGGAGAACGTCTTAGCCTGACAAATATCAATATGTCTGCTTTTGTTTAATCTTTAAAAAAACAACATGTTTTATATTTTATGGGGCACAGAAAATAACTGCACCGGGCCAAGAAATAGTCTGGCACATAACCCCCCTAACCCGTTAAACCACATACGTTGCTTTTAAACTTCTGTTTTTGTACAGTCTAAACAAATCAGATACAATTTGTTAATTAGTAAGCGTTAGAGATGAATTTTGTTACCTTTGGTGCTGGCGTTAGCTTCATATTTACCATAGCTACAGACATGACAGTGGTATCAATTTTCTCATCTAACTCTCATCAAAGTGTTTTCCAAAATGTCAAAGTTTTTGTTTGAAAGCTCCACTACAATATGAAATAATATTATGTGGTTTTGCTGAATGTAATGACTAATGCACAGCAGAGTGCGGCTTGTTAAGGGGTCACTGTGCTGCGTTTGACCTTAGAATAAGAGTGAAGTTACTGCAACCTGTACTTTGACCTCTGACTACTTTGTGTACTTTAAAATTACTGGAGCGTCAGTTTCATCAGCCTCTTTTTACTCACACATTGAGGCTTTGCCACATTTCCTTCTTTCAGCTGGAACATTAAGAAAACATTAATCATTTTGGCATATGGCATTCAAAAGTTACAGATTCAGTCTGTCTACATGCAAACAAGAGTGTTTAAAAAACAAATGGAATCAAATTCATTCAAAATTTTCGCTTTTGCTGTTGATTTTTCATGCTGACAACTGTTATTTTTTTAGTATCCACATCTGAAAGCAAAGTCTGGGTCTAATGGACTATTACATTATGAATATTACAGTTTGCGTAATCTTAGAGCAACTGCCAAATAATAATACATTTCTCCTTGGATGTCCATCAGTGTAATTTCTTTCTTGTCATTGACATTTGGACTTATTGCAGACTTCCAATCTGAAACAAATAAAGCACACAGGCTCCATTACTTGTTTATTTTATAGTAAGCCACATTAAACTTTCTGTTTCCACTAACAAATAAGATGTGTTGATAAATGAACTACAGGCAATTCATTTGCTGTTTTAAAAATTGATCATCATCTGTCTGTCATGCAAAACAATTTGTCTCTGAAATCCAAATCCACCACAATGTGGACACACAAACAAACGTCTGTCGCATACCATGTTACCCACAATGCCTGTTTGCCAGATAGTACTGAAAGTGTATAGGACAGCAGATGTGCACAGTTAGTGCTTAAAGTTTAGACATGCAGTGTAAGATATATCAGTAGATTTGAGGTCATGGATTCCAAATGAATATACATTGATTAAAATGCTAAATGTATTTCTGAAATATAGTAGCACATCATTCAACTGATGTCCTTTCACTGTCGTATTCTCTCCTCATTGTAGCCATATGTTCAACACACTAGCTGAGCTCAGCACCTTGCCATCCTGTTTGCACTTCCTGACTTTGGTCTGTTTGAGTCCTTGTAGGAACCGTAGTAGTGGGGGGACATTTTGCTCTTGCAGGAAGAAAACAGGGGGTTGGGAATCTGTAGGAAATTGCTGTTAAGTGGTTATTGAGGCTTTGTGGTTTTGACTCATCAGGCACATAGTGAGTGGATGGTCCTGTTGTGCAGGCCATACAGTGAGGCTCCAACAGATGGACTGTCTGCGGCTCTGGTTCATAAACACACTGTATGAACCTTTAATCACATAGATTTTGGGCTGCTTTAAGGTTTAGCATAATGTGTTTACGTTATCCCTTTGATGTTCTTTTATCTTTATCAGTTTCTACCCCACATATCATTTAATACTAATGGTACAATTTCACAAAATGTAAAGCGATAATGCAACTGGCACTCTTTTTGTTGTTGTTGCATGAAGCAATATTTATATAACTGGTCAAACATATGTGTAATGTCAAAGGGGTTACTCTTAGTGCTGGCATCCAGAGAGAATTATCACCCAACTGAACATTTTCTTCAGCTCCACAGATTGTTTTAGTGTCTTTAAGCTCATTGTTTTGGTTTAACATCCCACAACTTTAATCTTTTGGTTAACTCTCATTGCTGGGATTAGCAATGTTTCCAGGTGTAGAATGCAACTGTTTTCAATGAAAAAGCCCTAATAAACCAACTCTATACCACCTGTCCAGCACCCAACAGCAGACAGACATGTAAACAAGCCGGTGAACATTGTAGAGCATTCAGCAGCTGGAGAGCCCAATATTTCCTCCTAGGAGTTGGTGAAAGCTAAAAGCTAAAAGAATCTGAATCAGAATCAGCTTTATTTGCCAGGTATGAGGACACATACAAGGAATTTTGCTTTGGATTATACATTGCTCACATTGTACTTACTCATACAAAACAAAACAAACAACAAAAACACACTATATACACATGATAACAGAAACAATATAAGAAGGTTGAGGCAATAGTGCAATGAAGGAGAGTAAAACCTGGATTTACATTTAACAAGTGGACTCAAACACAACTTCAAGTGGATGCAAATTTTGCTGTGTATCTGTTAGCATGTTAGCCAAATTGACTATATATGACCTTGGTAATATGTCAGTGTTGTGTTTACAGCTTGTTCCACTGCCTATTTATTTTATTTTATTTGTTTATTTTGCACAATAAAATCAAGACAACAATAACAAAAATAAGTTAGATTATATAAAAAAAGATTGTGCAGGTGAGATTAAGAAAAACACTAAGGGCTTATAGAAGGAGTCTCACCTAAGGAAGAGGGGCTTTAAAAAAGCATAACTAATCAAGCTTTCAAATTGTGACACATCAGCTGGATGTATTACAGAGTGAAACAGTCTTCACAATTATGGCTCTGAGATATGAATCAGAATTCTGCGTCTGACCAGTTTCTTTTTTTTTCATTTAGGAACCTGATGCCTCGGACGCTGGATGGCCAGATCACCATGGAGAAGACCCCCAGCTACTTTGTCACAAAGGAGGCTCCTAGCCGTGTCTGCATTATGAACTGCCAAACCAAGCTCATTGTTGTGGTTAGGGATCCTGTGACGCGGGCTGTATCTGACTACACCCAGACACTGTCCAAGAACCCAGGCCTTCCATCCTTCCAGAGCCTGTCTTTAAAAAACTCCACCACAGGTCTGATTGACACCACCTGGAGCGCTGTGCGCATCGGCCTCTATGCCAAACATCTGGAGAATTGGCTTCAGTACTTCCCCTTGTCTCATTTTCTGTTTGTTAGCGGTGAGCGGCTGGTGTCTGATCCAGCAGGGGAGATGGGCAGAGTTCAGGACTTCCTGGGTCTGAAAAGGGTTGTTTCAGACAAACACTTCTACTTCAACCAGACCAAAGGTTTTCCCTGCTTGAAGAAGCCTGAAGGGAGCAGCAGACCTCGCTGCCTTGGTAAGTCTAAAGGCAGACCTCATCCCCATATCCCATCCGACATCCTACAGAGGCTCAGAGACTTCTACAGGCCCTTCAACCACCGTTTCTACCAGATGAGTGGACAAGACTTTGGCTGGGACTAATAGTGGAGATTCCTGTCATAGCCCAGATAAAAGCCAGTTTTACTGTTTAATGCTCCACAGGACTAACGTTCTCAGGGATCGGGTAGAGGAATACAAAGTCCACCAACTTCTGCCTCAGTATAGACTCAACTCGACATGCAGCACATGGACTGTTTCTTTTTTGTTGTAGAATAGAAGCCAACATGAACACAGTGCTGCCAATATGCAAGTTACGCACATGGTTAATGGCTTATTTATTAAACCATTAAAATATTAATGTTAAGCGGAAGTTAGAAGCAAAGTACATACCAAAGGGATGGAAAAAACATTGTCTTTGAATATCATTTTTGACTTTTGTTTATAAAATAAGCTGATATTTATAGTTTCTGTTGATTTGAAATACAACAGTTACAGATTTATTTTATGAAAGACATGTATTTATTACACGACAAGGCAAGACATAAAACTGAATTATGTTTTCATTGACTGGACATTGGAAAAAATGTCATACTCCATGATACACCACTCTCTTCTTAATTATTAGCAGTGTTACTTTGACTGCATAATGTTTTCATTACATTTTCTGTTTCCAAATGTCCTTTGAAATGCTACATATCGTAGTTTGATTTTGCATGGTATTTCTCTGTACATTGCAGTTGATATACCAATGATACCTCATCTGTAAATGTTAAATGTGTTACGATGATCAGAAACCAAATATACACACATTCCATTTGTAGATATTTCTCCTCTCAAAGCCACACATATTTTAATTGCCTTGAATAGTACTAACTGTATCCACTGGTACTCACTTAAATACATTACTGTTTCGATCTGTGATTGTTTTCAACTATTTAAAACTCTTTATGTAAGGTACACAAAGCACAGTGGTGTGTTTAAAACTGTAGCTCTGATGCTTTGTGTTGTGAAGTAAAGCTGTATCTGACATGACATCCCGAGCACAATGTTTCATCTTTTTTCATATCATGTATTACTGTAAAGTTATCAAGCAAACTGAGGATGTTTCTATAAGGACTGCTAGAAGAATGATATACTGTACATGTGGCCCTCAAAAAGTAAACCCAATCCAATAAATGTATCTGAAACCTATGCCTATTCTAATCAATGTAAAGCTTGACAAGCATAGCGACATTAACTAAGGGGCGCCTAGTGAATGGTCATGGATGCATTATATTAACAGTGGTTCAATCTAATTGACCAAAATATCTCTCCCTCTTTCTGTCCCATACCTTATTTATGCGTTCAAACTTTAGCTCTGAAATCTCACTCTTTCCTCTCTTCCTCTCTCACACTGCTTTTCCCTATCGCCGATCCTACACAGTGAGACCACATGTACAGTCTGAGGCCAGTGAGCTGCTGTGGTCTTTAATTATGAAAGATGTCAGTTCACTTAGAAATCCCCCCTCCTTCCTCTCTGGGTTTAGAATTAGCAGCACAGCCATTGGCTTTTATCGTATACATTATCCTGTATGGAAGAAGAAGAAAAAAATCTGTTGGATGGAACAACCAAAATATAAGATACCCACTTAAGATGTGAAAATTCACTGAGCTGCAGATGTTTTTGTTTGTTCGTAACAGTGAATGGAAATATGCCTGACCAGTGATCACATTAAATGATTAAACCAAAAATATTCAATTAAAACTATCAACATTGAGCTTTGTTTGTGGAAACGTAGTGGCTGCTTGCATTAGCGTGGTACTGTATATTGTACCTGCAGGTTTGCATGCACATACACCCATTTCTTTGGCTCTTTCCATACATCTTTCCTCCTCTAATTTTAGTCAATATTTCTGTCACATTCCCCCACTGTTTTATATGTCTGGCATTAGTCTTTAGTGGGCCTCGCTAAAATTTAAATGCGCTTGCCTCACTCAATCTGTGCCAACTTTTATTACCAGCCATAGTGATAGCTGCCTTTTCGCTGTGCCAGCCCAGCAGCAGGCATTAAAATTAACTGATTTCCCATTCTGCCATCTGCAAAAGATGTTAGTGTCAATGTTGGCAGCACCCAGATGTTAAGTTTCATTAAATCAGCAGGACATTCGGATAATCTACGGTTGTCACTAAACACTGGTAATGATGTGATAAATCCAATTGAGGTCAAGGAAGAAAGAAGGAAGGAAGAAAGAGCGAGTATAACATAGAAATGATTGTGAATGCGTTCTGTTAAAGCGAGACATAAAGATGTACGTTGGTGTTCATCAAAATGAGCTACTGCATACCTAATGAACCATAAGTTCATCCAACTCTGTGATATAAGCAAACAAGCCTTACAGTATTCCTTCTGGTCTTTCTTTGCACAGATTGCCCTGTAGAGAACATCAGCACTTAGTCATGTTTTATGTCTCTGTCATCAATATTGTAGGTGCACAGCAATTCATAAAATTCAGGATTTGATTTAATTTAATAGGTGCTGTCACAGTTCCAGACATCCTCACTGCAGCTGCGTAAATGTCTTACTTTTCCATTACAAATGTATTTGAGGATTCAATTTAGGCCGAGTATAATATACAGTATAAACCATTTTGAGTGGGTTCTCAGCAGCTAATATACTGTAATAAATATCAAAACATGTTTACAATATCTCAAAAACATGCTTTATCATTTTTGCTTAATAACCACAACCATACATTGTTCATCAGATTGTAAACCAAATACATGCATGAGATACTCAGAAAACCCATTGCAATTGAAGGATAAGAGAGGGCAATAAGTAAAAAATGTAGATATGACTTATCCTTTAAGGTTTAGTGTTGATTCCTTTCCATTTTCACATTTCTTTTTACATTGAGGTAAAGTTTGTATGTAACTATTTAAAGGGACAATTCACCCCAAAATCTAAATACATATTTTAAATTCAAATAAGAGATTTCAAACTCAACAAATACACCATATCCAAATAGAGAGACAATACACTTTACTCAAACATTTGTTTGAAATCCAGGATATGGTGGATTACAATTGCTTAAAGCAACTGAAATGCATGGACAATAAATCACAGTGCCATACAACTCCAAATCTTCCCTTCTCATGGGAACAGTAATTTGTTTAGCTTTGGCTGGCATGCAGCTTCCAGGGATTTTGAGCCCACAATTTAATGCATGCCATCAATTCCTCTCATTGTGGATTTGTTTGCATGAGTGAATATTGCCCAATGTGGATTGAGTTACTGGCCACTATGACCATTTGAGATTAGGCGTGATGAGGGATATATATTTTGTACGGTGAGTCTTGGGAATAATGGGCACATGGCAGACTAATCAAGAACACCTCAAGGGAGGGATGAACCACTCTGAAAGCTGTGTTGAAGGAAAGGGGGAATAATTGCTTCACAACAGATAAGAAGTAGGATTAGAATGTAAAAGCGCTTTTCCTTTGAGGAGCCACAAATGAAGACGGTTCATACTGAGGACTCCACACATTTTCCACCCGTACCGCAGTCTCCTTCGATTCAGGGAAGAGATGCTCGGTATTTTCTCTCTTCTCTGTGGTTTAGGCCTCACAGCATCTTGTAAAATTGTGACTCCAGCTTTAATTTATGCAAGAGTAATTTGGGTTAGAGAGATTTACAAATGTTCCTGGTAGATCAACTCAAAATGGGGAACTTTTTTAGGGATATGGCATTAGGAACTTTTACAATAGGATTTTATAACAATGTTTTTCTGGACAAATTTCAGTGCATACTTCTGTTGCCATTTTAGTCAGCAAAATACCAATGGATGGAAACCTTTTACACTACGAATAAAAACTGCAATCTTACATTCAAAATACACTTCTTCTAGAAACATCCTTATTCGTATTGAAACTTTAAACACTGTATGGAAGAAGCCTTCTTAAATGAAATGCTGTGTTAAGTTGGTAAACCAACAGAATGTTCCATGGTACACTACCTACTTTGCTTTACACCTGCATCTTCAAAGAAAATGTTAACACACTACGTGCAGTCAATCACCCTGAATGAAAGAGGCTGGCACCTGGCCTTCATGCATGGTTTCATTTCATTTGCCAAAGACCCCATTCATTATTCTATGAATGAATTACAGTCCTTAAGTTTTACATGCAAAAAAAAAATCATGATTTTGCTCCATGGTGCTATTAATTCCCAACCACCCACTTGTCCATATAGTATGACATTGATTAATTACATGCGCTGCAATTGTTACATGCAGAAGAACCAGTCAATATGTGTCAGTGATTTTTGAAAAACGTGGGGTAATGACAACTTCAAGGTGTATTCACTGTAAGCATGGGGTTGACATCCAAGGATGTAAACTTAAACATACATACAAACAGTGCAGACACGCATGCTGCCCTTCTGTCTTTCCTAAAACTAAATAAAATCAATTTCCTGCCCATGTGAGTGTGTCTTATTGATGCGATATGTCATATTCACCCTGTCTGACTCAATCCTTCCAATGGTTGTGTGTGTTGGTGGTTTCTTTCTAAGAATGGCCACAGCACAGCACTGTCTAGACAGTGAATCGTACGCAAATTGCAAGGGTGAATCACACAATCACAAAACTGATTTAAACATGTTTCTCACTTTGTTATTCAGCTGTCGTTGCAGGCAAAGAGTGCAACCCTCCACCTCCCCTTCCACCTCCAGTCATCTACTCAAGCTGACCGGTCCGGAGCCTCCTTCGGTCGGGTCTTCGGGCTCATTTGTTGCCACCACCGGTGTCTAGATTCCACCTGGGGGTCTGATGGTTCTCTACCCCTATATAGTTATATTCAATTTAATTAAAATTAACTTTCTGTCATCTAAGGATGGCATGAGTTAGCATTTGTGCAATTCATGGACAAAAATATGCTGTTACATGCTTCTTTTTACATGTTTCTTTTTATAAAGATGAACCTAACTGGGCATTATTGTGAGAAAAAGAAAGAAAGAAAGAAAAAAGGTAAAAAATCGTATTTCCCTTCAGAATCCATATAAACCGTGGATACATGTTCAAGCCCGTATTCATGTTCAAGTTATTTTCCGTGTGAACCTGAGAGATTTGACCTGGTAACCTTCAGCAGGATAAATGGGCTACTTCTGCACTAAAACTACTGCTAAGCTGATGACTACTAACAGATGTTTCATCATGTCTGTGGTAATATGCTCATGTATCCCGTCTTATCATTGTACAGTCCCTTTTGGTCTATATGTGCACCTACATGTGCATGCTTACAATTTTAATTGTTTCTGTGCTGTTTTCTGTTCTATTTTTTAAGCTGTGAACTTTGCACGTAATTTCGTACTACAGTGGACTGTGGAATGACAATAAAGAAATCTTGAAATCTTCAATGGGCATTGAGAGTTGTCATTAATGAAGTATATATAAAATATTCATAAAGTATTGGACAATACAAAATTTGACTTGATGATGTTACTAGATGAAAAGCCAGGGGATCACCAAAGTGATCAGAATTTATCCTGATGGCCACGTAAATGTGTTTACCAAATTTATTGGCATTTCGTCTAATAGTTGAGACATTTCACTCAGAGTCACAAATGTAAACCTCATTGTCAGAACTGTCAGGAGATCATCAAAGACATTAGGATTTATCATCTGGGAACCATAAATATGTGTACCAAAGTTTGTGCCAATCTATTTAATAGTTGTTGAGATATTTCAGTGTAAATATCTCAATGTAAAAATGTCTCTTTATGCCATGTAATTTCAGTATAGGATGGGGTAGAAAATGTACTCTATTTACAAGAGAATTCCCTTAGATCTTTCTCTTGCACAGTTACCAGCTGGCTTGATTTCATGTCACAGGTCACATCATTGTTGGTGTGTGTTAGATCGGAAGACTATGGTCTCCCCGTAATCCCCTTTCCCTTGAAAGCGTTACCTCAGCAGACTCCTGCTCGATGACAACACCACTTCATGTGGTGAACGCTAAACCAGAGCTGAGCACAAGCTTTGAAGCCATTGTTAAAACCTTTAAGCGTGTAATACCTTCAGTCAAACAAGGACAATGAACAGTATGATTCATATCTCATAAAAGATGACACCTGTGTGCGCATGCCACACTGTGCACTGCTGAAAACATGTTCTAAAAAAACAGGCCACGGCTACATTTCCCAGATACCAAATCTAATTGAATCTGTCATAACTGCTCTGATGATGGACACACATAACCACGTAGTCCCCCCAGGGCCAGGGTTTGGTCCTGTGAGTCTTGGAGATAGCATGCCCCACAGGTGTGGGAAGATGATGTACACAGACTCGGGTTACTGCAGGCTGGCTTGGGACAGGTTGATGGAGGCTCTGATTGATCCTGAAAACAGAGTAGCCTGTGGAAGAATTGTAATTGAACCTGGAACAGATGTTAAACAGACCAGGAAGAATGTGGTTATGATAAAGATTCACAGCCTGAAAGTGAAAAATTACACTGGAAGAACAGCAATACTATGGCTAGGGGAGTCTTTTGGGTGCATTGTTGAAGGTCTAACCAGACAACGTACATTAAAGAGGCAACAGGGTTCACTGTGTAGTTCCATAATGTATCAAAATGTGGTCCATCAAACTTTCTGTAGAAAACACATCTCAGCTAATCCAACTAGCAGCAAAATGTGTTCCAAATTTACAAATAACCACATGTAGCCAGTGCCAAACCCTCAGTCCTCGAAACTCCCTCATTAACATGACTATTTTCTCAACTGAACTCATCTAAGATAAACTCTACTTTACATTTAAGCTACTGAAGGGAACACCGCATTAATTCAGACTGTGATGCCTAATGTGACTGTAAATATCCTTATCATAAGTACATCACTCTAGTTAAAATATAGTAATGCATACAGTATGACAAGTTGAAAATGCTATAGATGCTGGTTGTTTATATTACTATTGTTAGACTATCACTATAATCACAATATATATTTACTCTACTTCTAGTATATCAGTAGTAGTAGTAGTAGTTTAAGTCTATTAAATCATATTCAATATCAATATTAGTATTGAAGCTTAAACATCTTCTCCACTACATTTTAGAGGGAAATACTTCTACACTATATTTTGTTGGCAGCTGTAGTTACTAATAACTCAGATGTTTAATACAAAACCTAATCAACAATTAGATTATGATGTATTGTTATAGGTTAAGCTTCCCAGCAGTTTATAAAGTAATATTAGCCTCACATTTACCAGCTGCAACATTAAGGTGATTAACAAATTAATGCATCAATAATTATATTAAAAAAATACAATTATATATTATTTTGAAATGTGTCATTCTTTAGAATTTTGATACCTAAAGTACATTTTGCTGCTAATACTTTTGTATTTCCACTCAAGTAAATTTAACATAGTCCTTCTACGCGGTTGTATCTGTACGTTTACTGACACCACAGTACATCACTGTATTTAACTTAGTATGTACAGACTACAGTATAACGTTTTTAAAATAAATACTTCTTAATGCATACCAATGTAGTTATTGTATACATAAAAGTACCACACTGACAGGTCAGTCTTCTATAATAATAATAATAATAATAACATACCCTTTGATCTTTTTGCTGATTATACCTTTTTATTTTAACTTTATTTAATAACATGCTTTTCACAATCCCTGGTTTAAGTAGCTAATGATCATAAGTGAACTCATGAAATCAATCAATGTTACCATTGATTTATTCAAGTAGCCTACTGGCTACAATGCAGCATCAGAAATATGGTGCTGATGGCACAGCACTGCCATCTGTTGAACCACACAGATATTGAAAATATATTTTAAAAATAATTGCATTCAACCTTTAAGTAAAAACACTCTCTTTTCATTAATCTGCCTAAAGTCATTGGTGTTTTTTTGTTTAATTACTACTGGTGTTGTCTGTCCACTTTGAAGCTCATGGTGACAATGTCCTCGATCCCAGCCTGCAGCGTATCATGCTGCTGCACGGCGGAGACTCCTTTCGGGGTCCCCGTCAGTATGAGATCCCCCTCCTCCAGGGTGATGAACTCGCTGATGTAGCTGATAAGATAGGGGATGGAGAAAATCATCTGGGAGGTGCAGCCGTTCTGCCGCAGCTGGTCGTTCACCTTAAGCCACAGCTTCACGTTCCCCGGGTCAGTGATGCGTTCTTTGGAGATGAACTCGCTGATGGGACAGGAGGTGTTAAAAGCTTTAGCCTTGGTCCAGGGCAGACCCTGGGACTTACACTCGTCTTGGACGTCCCGGGCTGTCATGTCCAAGCACAGAGCGTAGCCTGCAACGTGCTCCATAGCGGTGGACTGAGGAATGGCCGTGCCCCCTTTCCCGATGACCACTCCTAACTCCACTTCATGGTGCAGGTTACTGCAGTACATGGGCACCAGGATGGAGGAGCCCTCTCTTACATATGCAGAAGGTGGCTTCAGGAATAGGACGGGCTCTGTAGGAATCGCATTTTTCAGCTCTTTGGCGTGGTCGGCATAGTTTCTCCCTACACAAATTATCTTCCTGCCCCATTCCCAAAATCGAGATATATTTCGCGCTGTCATTGTGGAGAAATGTGAACGCTTAAACCGGTCTGAAGCTGTCAGCACCAGTTAAACCAAACTTTGACCGACACTGGTTCCAGTAGCGAGATTATTAACCTACGGCAAGCCTGAAAGGACATACAGTAAACTCAATATATCAAGTTAAAGCTGTTATATCAATCTATTTAGGAAGTTTATCAGGACTAAAATATCAAATAAATACCGCCCACATGTACCATACTGTATCTTAATGGAGTCGTCGTTCATAAAATGCGGAAATAACCAATGTGTTTGTGTTTTTAAACTGATTATTCCTGATCTACTCCCCCAGAGTTGATTGGTGGAGCCTGAGAGGGTAAAGTTGAAAAGGGACGGACGCGGAACTAAACTGAGCTAAACTTTTCTGGTTTACGTGAGTGCGATAAGCTTTATCTGCTGTTGCTATGTTATTCAAGTCACTTGTAGGGAGTGCCTGCACTCTGCTTGGAGCTGCAACAGCATTCAAATTTGGTACGTGGTCACGAATTTTCACTATGCAAACATCTTTCTTAGCACGTTAGATTGTGCAGTTACATAAATGTAAACTAGTTACTAATGGCTAATGTTTTTCTTTTGTCGTGTCTGAAGAAGAGGGCCGTGAGCACAGCTGGCCTGTCTCAAACACCTGCACCTAATTACATACAGCAATCCCCATTAACAGTCAAGTTAGATCAATGCTGCTGGCAGCTATTAGCTAGGTGAAATAAATGAATGCATTTTTAAAGTTAGCATTGAAGCTAACGTTGTTTACTTTGTTATTGTGTTAGCTTTCACCTAGGTTCATACTTGTCTATTGTCTACGGTTTAATGCCATGTCCTGTTGTGGCTGCATAAAATAATATTTTTAGGGAAAGGGGGCCTGTCATGAAGACAGAATATTTTATAGCAATAAAATGAATTATGTAAGACTAACAGAGTCTCCTCATGTCAGTCTAAGCAATACTAGTCTGTATATAAAACACGATATTTTTACCCGGAAGCAATTTGCAGAGGCACCTAGAGTAGTACACCAACACAATATAAGAAAATGACATAGTATAATACGTAAATGTAAAACAAAAATAAGCTATACACATTATGATAGTAGGGATAATAATGAGAATATTGACTTATTGTGTGTGTGTGTGTGTGTGTGTGTGTGTGTGTGTGTATTTATTTCAGGACTATGTGTATGATTACTAACAAAACAGTGTAAATTGTAATTTCCCCACTGGGGATCAATGAACAGTATATGATGTTGTTGTTATTATTATTATTATTATTATTATTATTATTTCATGAAGCACCTTGGAAGTCCAGGCCCAAGCAGCTGCCCTCCTTCACAGTGCTGTGAGGAAATCCTCTTTGGTAGAACAAGCAAATATGAGGGTTGAACTTCTCCCTGCACTCAGTGACAACTACATGTACCTCCTGATTGATGTGGACTCCAGAGAAGCAGCTATTGTTGACCCTGTGGAGCCAATAAAGGTTTGTGTATTATATTGTAGTACTTTTGAGGTACCTTTTACTCAAGCATTTCCATTAGAAGTCACCTTATACTTCTAGTACTACATGGACAGTTAGCGTTGCTGTATTATTAAACTAACCACTTTTTTTAATAAGTAGTTAAAATTAGCTCCACCTTGATCAGCTGGCACATCAAAAGGCTGCTAGCTGTTTTTGCATTAATAATCCAATCCAACACTTTCATTTGCAATCCTGCTTTTACAACCTTACTTAAGTGAAAGTACAGTAATATTAGCAGACTTAAGCAATTATATTTGTGCTTCCATTGAGGGCTACAACTATTGATTATTACTGCATATTTTTCTTTTGACTAATGTTTTAGTCTGTAAATTGTCAAAACATAGGGAAGATTGCCCATCAGAGATTTTGAGTGCAATATAAGTTCTTCACTCCCAAACCCACAGATATCAATTTGTAATGACATAAAACAGAAACAATACAGCATATCTTCACATACAAGAAGCCAGAATAAACAAATATATTTTGTACTTTTGCCAAATAAAGGTTTTAAGCAATCATTTAGGCACTACTGCAGTTTGACCCTTTCCTGCTTTCAACAGGTTGTGGAAGCTGTCAGAAAACATGGCGTAAAACTCACAACAATTCTGACCACTCATCACCACTGGTAAGCTACAAGTTAAGTTAATGTTTTATTTTACACATAATGTTACAATGGCTACCATGTGTTTACTATATTCATGAGAGAATTCAGAAAACTAGTTCAGAAAAAGACGATGTAGTGCACATCCATGTAGTTGCTGGTGCAGGACAAAAAAGTAAATGTAGAAAGAAGGTAAAGTCCGCACAACGGCTCAATGCTGATTTTGCACCATTAAAGTATTTTTCAAAGAATTAAGCTGTTGTGCGGACTTTACCTTCTTTCAGAATTCTGAAAACTCTCAAATTAACCAGTCAAAAATGCCAGTATGCTAAGAAACCATTAAATCTGCATAAAATGTTTGCTGAGGAATAATAACAATACACTGATAATTTTCCCCTCAGGGATCATGCTAGTGGAAATGAGAAGATGGTGAAACTAATGCCGGGACTGAGGGTCTATGGAGGAGATGACAGAATTGATGCTATTACAAAAAAAGTTTCTCATTCGAACAATCTCAAAGTAAGACCATCAAACTATCTATTCTACCATCCAAATATAAGCCTCAAGTGAGTGATGTTTGCTCACCAGTGTCATTCTTTCCCAGGTTGGATCACTCAATGTCAAATGCCTGTACACACCATGTCACACAACTGGCCACATCTGCTACTATGTGACAAAAGAAAACAGCACCGAGCCACCAGCTGTTTTCACAGGTACGTCTAATCACATCAGATAAATTTTATTCTTCACAAGAAATCGTACAAGGTATAATTCTAGTGAAATGTAATCTGCAGATGTACTGCACAATTAAGTACCAGGAGTCTCTGACAAAAGCCTTAAATCGGTCAAGCTTGACCAATAGATATTGATGCAAGCTCTGTATGTGTGACTTGTTTAATGTCCCCCAATGCAGGGGACACACTGTTTATGGCTGGTTGTGGTAAATTCTTTGAGGGTACAGCAGAGCAGATGTACAAAGCCTTGATAGAAATTCTGGGAAGCCTGCCTCCTGAAACGGTAAATATATGTACTCTATCTGTAACGTCAGTGTAAAGCATATTATTGAAAATGTTTTTAAGATGTTTCTTCAGCAAAGATATGCAAAACATCTTCCGTTTTGGATGTTAAAACTGACATATTCTGATAACGTATACCTAAGCTGTATTGAAGACTGACTAACAATGGTATGTTTGTGTTTTAAGCGTGTTTACTGCGGTCACGAGTACACCGTCAGCAATCTGAAATTTGCCCGTTATGTGGAACCAGACAATGAAGTCATTCAGAAGAAGCTAGCTTGGGCAAAGGTATTTGACTGATGTGTCACATCCAAGCAATGATTACCTCAATCAGATAATCAACACCTGAAACTGAAAATTAAAACGTTTGTGTGTTTGCATTTCTGTAGGAGAAATGCAGCAATGGAGAGCCTACCATCCCGTCTACTTTGGCAGAGGAATTCACATTTAATCCCTTTATGAGAGTAAAGTATGTAGAGCATGATTTCATTATTTTTATTTACTTGCAACACATGTACATTATATGTCTTGAATAGTTTGTTTAGAACTAATTGCAGTTCTTGATGTTTAATGCAGAGAGAAGTCAGTGCAAGACCACGTAAAGCAGACAAACCCGGTTGAAACCATGAGAAGTCTCCGGAAAGAAAAAGATGGCTTCCGGGTGCCCAAGGAGTGATGTCCAGTGCGCTCCTGCAGACTGTTTCTTTACTGCTTCCAAAACTGCAGCCTGTCAATAGAGTACTACAAAATATCTGCAATTTGATTTTAAAGCGACTTAAGGTAGATGTACTACATTTACTCTGTCAAGGCACACATTTTTTCACTATACTCAGCCCTAATATGGCTCTAAACTTCATTTATTTGTATCTGGGATGATATTGGTGTGATAGTAAATAATATATGGCCATTTATTGAATGATTTTAAATCAATAAATACATTTTTCATCTGTAAATCTGAGTTTTGGAGTATATTTAGTATTATGTTGTAATATAACTTAATGAAGTGTTAAAATTCAGATTTTAACAAGCCAGGGAGCTGATTGAGGGGAAAAAATGTTGGAATATGTGTAAAATTTCTGTAAATTGATTGTAATTTTTTGTTGTTGTAAAGATCAAATCAATGATTTATTTAGGAATGTTCCCTTGTGGCTTTTTATTTTCATATTTGCTTGGAAGCTGTTAGATTGATGTAAAATTTGATGCAAGTGCTTTTTTTATTTAAAAGCATTTTGTGAGCAAAGCATTGTCCACTTCTTGGTTTGTCAGCATTAAATATTAGTTACCCTGAATACTCTTTTGCATGTGAAGTACAATCTTACAAAGAATATTGCATTGTGTTCTTTGGAAAAAGCAATAAAACACATTCATTCAAGTCATTGTAATTAAGTCTTGAATTAAAAATATACTTTAGAATGGCTCATTATGCAGAATGGCCCAATTACAACTGTTATATTATTGAAAGAGTGTGTGTGTGCGCGCATGCAGTGTTTTCTCTCTCTCTGTGTCTGTCTGTGTGTGTGTGTGTGTGTGTGTATGTGTATTCCTTTACAACAATTTTTAAACATCCAAGATGGAAAGACATTGTTGAATGTTTCCGGCTCGATTAAAATGTCTTGTGTTAACTTCATGGTCTGAATTCAGAGATGAATAATAACTTTCAGACCCTAACAGTCGGACAAGGATACAACAGTCTCTTATCGATATCAGATAAACTGAGGTAACTGGGGTTTATTTATTGACTTGTGTTGTTTAATTTTCCATTGTGCAAGCTGTAGAAAATGTTCAGTTTTATAACACATCACGAGAGCCAGCTAGATCGTTTTAACGCTGGTCCTGCTAACCGAAGTCTGAAGACAGTTGCATGCTTTTATTAGCTAACCTTGTCAGTGATAAATTAACAACTTATTTATAGTTGGATAATAATGTTGACTAATAAAACTATTTCTGAAGTCGCATGCGTTTAACGGTGCCATGAAGGTAAAGGTGATCTCCATACTGGAGGACAACTACATGTACCTGGTGATTGAGGAGCAGAGTAAACAGGCCATAGCTGTGGACCCTGCTGTACCACACCGGGTGAGAGACAGATACTCCTGTTTTGGTCCATGTAATGATAAAATGTGTCATTTTCTGGCATTTTTTTGCACAAACTTACACAATAATAAAACATAGTACTACATTAATCAAAATCGATTAGTGAGATAAAAAAATATTTATTTAAAAATACATTGGTTATTTAAAAATAATTATATGTAGGCTACTGACAATAATATAAATGTTAGATTTTTTTCCTGTCAGTTGACTAAAGGTTGCATACATATGTGAATTGCTGCTAACAGGTATTCGTCTGTTTTTATGTAAAGCTGCTAGAAATAGTGAAGAGAGAAGGCTTGTCTCTGAAAGCTGTCCTCACCACACACCATCACTGGTAAGACCACTGGTTTGGTACAAGAGGGTAGCCTTGCCTTAATAATACAGTAAATACCAGAACACCCAAACAAATCACTAATAATCTACCAATTAACCAACCAACCTGTTTTTGCTGATCAGGGATCATGCTCGGGGGAATGAGGCTCTGCTGAAGGAGGTTCCTGGGCTGAGGGTGTATGGGGGAGACGATCGGATCGGGGGTCTGACGGATAAAGTCACCGACGCCCAGGAACTCAAGGTACCCAAAACTAACAGTAAAATGTATCCAGTTTCCATTTTCAACATTATGCAAAAAAAAATCAGATTTTCTTGTTGGGTCTCTGTCATGTTGTCTTGTGATATTTTGTTTTCTGTATTTGCAGTTTATCTCAATCAATGTGAGGTGCCTATTTACTCCCTGCCATACCTCTGGGCACATGTGCTACTTTGTTTGGGAAGACGCGTGCACTGATGCCCCTGCTGTGTTCACAGGTCTTTGTAAACATTAAAATCTGGGGAACCAGTTGAAACCTGTGAAGTACTGTACATTTCTGAACAGCTTATACTTGTACAGCACACGTCATGTGGTATCAATTGTAAATATAGTAACTTCATTTTGAGTGGCTAGAGATAGGAATCCTTTTTGAACAGTACAATGTCCATTGTTGTTATTGTGTGAGACAAGGACTGACCACTTCCCTCTGCCTCTACTTGTCCTTTCTTTTGGTTGTTAGGGGATACAATGTTTATCGGTGGATGCGGGCAGTTTCTTGAGGGCACGGCAGAACAGATGTTCCACAATCTCACCCAGGTGCTGGGCACCCTACCTCAAGATACGGTTAGTGGAAATAAGAGATTTTTGTCGTGGTTGTGTGCAGCCATCACAGGGTTAACGGCAGCTAACATGACCTCAGATAAGAACTGGTATAAGACTGCGTCACAGTGATGAACAAACACACGTACAATGAGGTGATTGAGTGCAGCCTGGCTCTTTTCTGCCGACACCTAAGTACAAAATGGCCAGAAACCCAGAATGACCAAGATACTCAAACTCTACTGCTATGTGTGCGAGTTAATCAGAAATCCTGCCTTTAAATCATTCTTTGTTCATCTGTAGAAGGTGTTCTGTGGACACGAGTACACCATTAAGAACCTGAAATTTGCCATGCTGGTGGAGCCAGAGAATGAAAAGGTTAAAGAGATGCTGAGCTGGGCCAGGGTGAGCAATTCAATGAAAACTGCTTAAAAGAATAAAGCTCATATTCTCTATTTTTGTTATTGTAAACAAAAGACAAAAAACCTTAAAAGCGCATAGTCCATCTCATAATATTTCATTCTCCCATTTCAGCCCCAAGCCCACTGATTCTGACGTAAATCTTTAAAATCAGGTCACAATACAGACTCTTAATTTTTACAGTACATAGTATATTCAATTTCCTTAAACAGCTGGACATTGTTTCTTTGCAACAATGAGTAAATAGTGCATTTGCTGGGAGCTATTTTCAGCCGTGGAATAATGCATATTTAAATATAGTTTTTCCAACAACAGAACAGTGTTTGCGGGATTGAATCAAAGATAAACAACAGTCCATGTTAAAGGTAATGAAGTTGGCTCACTAAAGTGTTTTCAGTAGTTGTTGCACAACAATGTAGGTCTATAGAACAGTGAAATAAGCTTTACATAACCATTAATCATTGCTTGTTAGGTCTTTTCATGGCATTGGACAAAAACTAAAATCTTGCCAGTCTTATTCTTTGAGAATAAATTGAGAAATATTTATTTTGCTGCGTTGCCTGACAGTTTTTGTTTTTGCAGGCGAGAGATGATGATGACAAACCCACAGTGCCGTCTACCCTAATGGAGGAGTTTGAGTACAACCCTTTTCTTCGCCTCTCGTGAGTTTGAATATTTACAGTATTTACAGCATGTATGAAGGATGATCCTGGTGAGAATATGTCTCCAGCCATTTTGATTTGATTTTGTAATTTCTAGTTTTTCAACCAATTTGAAAAAATGGATTCAGACTTTTGTGTTTTGGCATGAATGTAGTTTATCTTTGCACTTGTTTAGGTGTTTTTTTATAGTTTTAGTACACAGCATATGTTGATAAAACAAGTTTGTTTGTGAGCTTGTGTTTCCACATTAATCAGTGTTTTTTTTATAATTTGAACATTTCCTGACACAATTTTGTGTTATACTTTGTCTCAGTTGTTGTGTCTTTCTTATCCTCTTCCTTTACTGTAGAGAGGAAGGAGTACAAAAGTACACTGGAAAGACAGACCCCATAGAGGTGCTGAGGGTTCTGCGGAAGGAGAGGGACACATTTAAGAAGCCCAAGCAGAGACTTCCTCCCCATGCCATGTTGGCTTTGGAGTGGGGGCTTCTCAGACCCTGAGATCCAGTTTCAGAGATCTGAACATACTCAACTATCAAGGAGAGATAGTTTGAATGACTGAATGCAGCAAGACACAACTCTGTAGAGTGTTATTCATTGCTCTAACCCTCAGTGTAACCAATGTATACTGCTGGGAACCTGGCTGACCCTAATGTGTGTTGTTTTAGTAATAATGAAACAATGACTGCACAAAGAAGCCAGTGTAAAGCTGCTTTCATTAAATATTCCTTCAAGCTAAATTAATTAAGGGCTGGTCTCCCAGTCTGTTACGCACAAATTAACTGCACCAGGTAACGTCTGCTAATACTAATTTCCTAGATATTAAGGTGTTTTGTGTATTTATCGCTTTAAATAACTGGGTTTGGGAAAGAAAATATGCTTTATTTATTTATAACTTATTTGTATTTGAATGTTTAAGTTCCTTGATATGCACTTATTTTCTGTCTGGTAACATTGTTACTGCCAGTGCATTTTACTTTACTTTTTTGCTAATTTCAGTTTGGAAAAACTGTATACATACTGTAAAATTGCTCTCTTTCTTGTGTTTGCTGTTGGACACCATTTATCTACTGTAAAAATACAATTTAAGTAAATTTAGACTGTCTGAAAACATTCTGTTGGAGAGCTTTTAAAAAGAACTTGCAAAACAAATGGCTAGAATTAAATAGTTTTAAAATAGTTTTTATTTTTATATATATATAATATATAAATATATATAATATATATATATATATAATATATATATATATATATATAATATATATATATATATATATATATTATATATATATAATATATATATATATATATATATATATATATAATATATATATATATAATATATATATATATATATAATATATATATATATATATATAATATATATATATATATATATATATATATATATATATATATATATATATATATATATATATATATATATATATATATATATAATATATATATAATATATATACAGTATATAATATATTTTGTAATATATATAATATATATATATATATATATATATATATATATATATATATATATATATATATATATATATATTATATACACACACACACACACACACTGTATTGTGTAATCAATCATGAGTTAAATAAGGAAGGATTATAATTTGCTTTGTTATTTCAGCTCATGTTCCCAAACAAATGATTTACTATCCATTTAAAAGGACAATCAGCAGTATACTGTAATGGCAAATAATCAGACCAAATAAATAATTTTGCTTCAACATTGTGTCTATTATCTACACCCATTGTCTTCCATTTTGCCAGGCACAGCATTTTTAAAGGAGGAGAGAAGTGGTTATAAAAGATTATTGGCATACATCAAAACAGCTTATATTTGACTTTACCCATAACCCTGAAGAGAGACAGAAATATTCAGTTATTTTTGGACAGTTCTGTAGTCAGTGTTTGCTGAAAGACTATCTGCTAATCATGGATTGTAGCAAAAGCTTTCTTCACCACTTCATAGTGAGTCCATTTTTCATCTTCTCCACAGGGTGGTAGTGTGTGTGCAGCAGCTCTTTGGCTCTCTCCTCCCCTACACTGTGGATCCAGGACTTGTACAGCTCGGCCACACGGGTGTCATCTTCTGGCGATAGGGGGCGCTCTGCCTTGTAGAGCTCCTCAACCTTCTGGAGAAGCTCCTTTGGGCTCTGACCAGGTTTGGCCTTCACCTGTCCACCACCATTCAGACAGCCTGCATAATAACAAAAGGTTAGAGGAACATGCTGGGGTTATTGTTTTAATTTGCTTGCAAACATCAGCAAATATCAAATTAGTAAAGCCGTGCTGGTGAGACTACTCTGCAAGTTGTGCTCGTCAATTATCCATTAAAAAACTCAATGCATGTATTTAAACTGCCACAGATGTGACTGACCACTGCATTTAATAGCCTCAATGTGCACGTATATGTAACAAGCATGTCATTTATGACATGTGAGGCCAGTTGAAAACACATGGTAAAAGAAATGCTGTACCAATCGAGCAAAAGCACAATGGTTCACATTAAGGAAAAGTTCACATCTGCATGTATCACTTTACCTGATGGACAGGCCATAACTTCCACAAAGTGGTAAGGCGACTTCCCCCTCTTAAGTTTCTGCACCAGGTTCTGGATGTTGCGGAAGCCGTATGTGGAAGCAAAGTTCAACAGTACTACTCCATCTTTCTCTAGAGTCACTTCCTGAAAGTCATTATTCCTGTGGCAGAGGGGTTAAGTGGTATACTTTGATCTGTACATGTAAAGTCTCTAAAACAACATCAATACGCTAGGCTATTGGTTGAGTGACATTATAATTAAGCGTTATCAACAAGCATTTTGGGATCACTGAACTGGAACTGCTCTTCATTTATACTGAATTTAAGCCTGACTGTTCCAGACAAAATGAACCTCCACAAACACCACTAAGCAGGCTTCTTAAAGTTGTTGAGACAGACTCACCTGAGGATCTTGTACGTGAGATCCTTCACCTCCTCTCCAAACAGCTGCTTAGCAGCATAGGTGAAGACATGATGGAGGTAACCCCCTGACCCGCTTCCGGCATGGCTCAGGAACTCACCCCCACTTACACTGCTGAACCTGGAATAATATGTAGTGTGTGAGTTCATTTATTCTTCTGGAAATTCATGCTACAGAAAACCAAAACAAAATGTCACAGAACTTACAATGTATCTAGGGGTGCAGGTTCCACATCATTAAGAGACACATTTTTCTCCTCCAACATTTTCTGAACCTCTCCTATACATGAGACATGAGAAAAGTACAGTAAAAAAGAGAAGATACTCCATATTCATATAGAAAAAAAAAAAGCATCATAACTGTAGTTCCTGTACCAGATGTGATGACACAGTCCACTTCTCGAGTCTCATCTTTTTCCAGGTAGAAGTCTGATCTTGAGGCCTCAAGTTTCTTGTCAAAGCAGGGCATAACTGCCACGTGGTAGATCTGCTGTGGACTTAGCCCCTAACAACACAAACAATACACAGCTCAATGGCAACTCATTATTCTAGGTAATATATATAATAAAAAGTGTCAGAGTCACTTTCACCTCCATGAGGTGGAGCACACTGCAATCTCTGATGTGTCTGGTACCTGTTGTTCAGCAAAATAGCCTTTAACCAGAGAGCCCATCATCGCCTGGGGGGAGCGAGTAGTACTAATGTATGGAAGAATAAACTCGCCATGGGTCTTCTCTGCATAGCAAATCCAACCTGAGCACACACACACACACACACACAAACAAACAAACAAACCCACATACACACAATGGGAGAGGTATTTGAACAAATACTGAAATAATAAGAAATGTAAGTATTATTACACAACAGTGAAAGATGCTGCCACCTCTTGCCTTTTATTAAGTATAAGTTATGTGGCCCACCACAAATATGACAAATGAGGTTGACACGCAACAAAGGCCAGCATGGCAGGATGCTCCAACCTTACAACATAAGATGGTTTGTAGTGGAATACCTGGACAGGCCGATGTCAGCATGGGAAGTCTGTTGCTGTCCTGCTCCTTCCTCTGGAAACGCTCAACGAACTCTCTCTGGCTCTCCAGCAGGCTAAAGGTCCGACTAAAGCTTGTTTCAAACACATGATGAACACCTGCCATAATGATAATAATCTTCATAAGTGACTTTGTGCGCATCATTTTCATTTCCTGTTTTACTTTGTGCTGTTTGACTTAAACAGAACAGAAAAAAGTCATATTTTGCACTTACCAAGGCCTTTAAAGAAGGATGTGAGCCTCCTGCCTGTCTCACTACTACTGAGGTCAAAGTATGCTGCGAGGGAGGCTCTGGACTGCGGTGACACCGACACCACCACCACCTTCTGCTCTGTCACGTTTTCCTGTAGAGGGAGTCCAAATGATGCATACAGTGACGCTCAAAACTATTACTATCACATTCAAAAGGCTGCAAACGCAATGATAACCAGACACCTACTACACAAGCATTCAAACACAAACATCCATCTCTACCTTGTTGTTGCGCAACACTTTTAAGAGCTCCTCGTGGCTCTGCTGTGTGATGAGGACACTCTCAGCTGAGGTGACACAGCCACTGCAGGCCAAACAGTCATTCAGTGAGATCTTTGCTTTCTCCAGCTTCTGCTTCCCACCATCCTACAAACACAAGAGGCGAGTAAATTCAGGGTAAATAGTGGTGCAATACTTCAATACAGGCAGGTTTTGATTAAGCCTTAAAGCCCACCTGGTTGACTTGGACGTAACTGCCATCATCTTCTATTTGAATCTTGGCCAAAGATTTACCTTGTTTCTTCTCTATTTTAATAGGTTTGACACATTCCTGCAACAGAAACCACACATGTAAAGCAAACCTACTTGTGTTCATTTTTAGTGTGAACTTTATTCACAAGATAAACAGCAATTTATAACAACTCCCACAAGCAGGTGACAGAACTGGGTAAGAACAACTAGCTAAGAGAATACATAAGTAGGTAACAAAATAAAATACCAGACCAAAAAAGTCAACACTCGGTCATTTCATTTTTTCCCTTCACAAAGATCACAAGAAATTAGTAAATTCATCGCGACAGGTAAGAAATGAGAGTTCAAAAGGCAAATGATCAGTGTCACTCAGTGTCACACCATTCTGCATAACGTTATATCGCAGGTAATAATTAAATGATATAATGTGGCATATACCAGGTCTACACTACCGTTTTTCAAGGACTTTTAGTTAGACAAGTTGGGCAATAACTTAAGCTGCAGTAACTGCCTATTGAGTGAAAGGATTTGTATCCACTAAAAACCAAGTTATCACCAACAGAACTATTTCACCGTAGTAACATCATTGCTAACATTAGCAGCAAGCTAACTACTTAGCACTACTTAGTTTTTAACATTAGCGGGGTTTGCGATAAGTGACAGTTAAACCAAATAGTTAGCATTGCATTAGCATACGCTTTTGTCAAGCGGGTTTCGTGGTTGTGGTTATTTTTGTTGTTGTTGTTCTCTTACAGCCGGTTTGTAGCACTGACGACCCCAGTTAGTTAACAGTTACCACGACTGCTATGTCGGTACGTTTTCGCTATCGACTGCTTTTTATAAGGGAAGTTAATTATTAGCGTTACCTATGTCTTTTTTAAAATAAGCCCGATGTTACAACATGTTAGAATAGTTAATACTACCTGAGAGGGTGTGATAAAATCATCGAGATCTGTCAGCTGCAACACACTGCTAAAGTGCGAAGCCATATTTACTGCCGTAAAGTGTTTGTTGTTTACTTTTGTGTCGTGAATAGGTATTCTTCTTGATTCAACAGAGATAAATCTCACTATCAACCAGATCTTCCTGTGCTTACCTATCATCTTTCATGTATCTTGTATATCTGTTTTTTATTTTTGTTTTTAACGTGCTGCAAGCTTATAAGAAGAGGAATCCACAAGGTTATAATTTTAAAATGCTGGTACGAGTCATGTTCATCAAAAATATAGGGAAAATGATGTCAGGCAAGATGGGTCTACACTGCATCTCTCTGTAGACTATCCCTCATTTACATGTTTTCTTTTTTCTTTTCAATTATTTCATATTTATTTTAAATTACAGAAAGAAAGGAATGCAGATCAATAATCAGTGTACAGTTTTAAGTTATTTGTTTCTTGATGCAGTTACCCTGCATGATCAAATTACACAAGTAGATTTTTGAAGTGTTGATTATAAAGTTGTTACTCCTGTGTGTTGGTAAATCACATGTCATCATCATTGATTTCATGGTCACTTTAAACATTTAAGGAGAAAAATGCACTATGGGCCCCTAATCTCCCTTCAACTTGCTGCCAAAACCGTTTTAATAAGGGTGGGCTCCTGTTTATTTCTGAGTCTAATATAATTTATTATTTATTTGCATTAGAAAGGGAGTAGCAAATCCTTCTGCACGTTTAGTTTTTATTTAACCTTTATTTAACTAGGAAGTCCCTTTTTGCTGTTGGATTTGTTTTCAATGTTTAAGAAAGACTCCATATTCCTGACCATCCATCTTACGTTAATACAGCTGAACATGCAGATACTGTTTAAAGAATATTTTATCTGAAAGCAAAACATAATGACTTAAAAATTATATTATTAATAATCATATATCCTATAGGCTATCACATAGGGGATGAATGGAAGCTATATAAATATATATATATATATATATATACAAAAATGTATATATAAATATATATCTATGTATATATATTATATATATATAATTTGTATTTCAGAACGATTTTTAAACATAAATATATATTTCACACGATTCTTGTTGTCTCTTATCTGTCGGTAAAAAGACACACGCACGCGCCCTTTTGTTGTTATGACTACGAGGTCGTAAATCCGCCATGTTTTCCTCTCTTGTGGCGGCGTTGCGACAGAGACGGAGAATTCGAACGACATGAATGTAGAAAATAATCATACGGCAGAAACAGAAAGGGAGCAAACGACGAACGGCAACGAGACGATCACCATTAAGACAACACTGGGAGATGAAGGTTAGTTTTTTTTCAGGTGAAACTAGACTGGACTATTTATCAGATATTGTGTTTGGGCCTAGCCAACTTCCTCCATCATGAAGTGTTGCTAGCAGCTAGCTGCCATTAGTAACAACATTAGCTAGCTAGCTAGCTAGCGTTAGTTGTAGCTTTACTCCAGCCAGTCAGCAGTCTTTAGAATGGTTTAACGTTAGCTACATCAGCTAGGTGGGAGCTGGTTGCACTAATACTTAATGAAGTTGTCTCATTCTGTATTGCGTGTATCTCCGTGCTGCCAGATGAAGATGTGCACAAGTGCGGACGCTGTCAGTCGGAGTTTTCCACGCTGGAGGCTTTCATCCAGCACAAGCTGCAACACAACTGCAAACGGGAGACGAGCAGCCAGGAGGCCAGTCAAGAGGTGTGGACTGTGATGTGTGGGTTTATAGGCAGTTAACACTACACAGCAGAGGTAGACCAAATGTTTATTTACGTTTTGCCAGGTTACTGCAGCCAATGGAAGTTCTTCATCAGCGGTGAAAACAGCTGAAGGTACATCCTCAGATGAACCAGTGAAGGCCACCAATGGTGGGTCAACATTAAGAGTGCAATTTACTATTTATTATTTCTCGATAAATCGTGAAAAAATGCCCATTACAATTTCCTGCAGGTGACTAATTCCAATTGCCTAATTTATCTATCAGTCCAAAACCAAATATTTTCAGTTTACATATGAATATATATGACAAAGTAAAGTATTAAATTCATATTATTTTGTTTGAAATAATACTGAAGCAGTAAACTCAAATAAAATAGCTGCAGATTGTTGTTGGTGATAGACTAACATTTATTCAGTTAAAGATCCACTTTATTTTTCCTTTAGAAAAGAAATTTAGTGTGCAGCAGAATGTCTGAAAAACACATACACAGAAAAGCACTACCAGATGCCAACAACATTGTAAACACAACACAGGACACACATTAACACATCAATGGAGACACTCCTTCCCCCAAAACCAATGACGGAATCCACTTATTGACTAGTCAACATCATTTTGACCTGTAAATTAGGTCTTAGATTTGCGGGAAGACTAATTTTTATTTTGTCTGTTTATCAAACAGATGAAAGCAGTGGCATATTGGGTCGAGGTCGCCGGAAGAAAAACGTTTTACTCAAAGTCACTGACCACTCGGATGGGACTGAAGGATCTTTATCTGACAATGCTGACAGTGACAAGCCTGTTTACAAAGTCAACCAACAGGGACGCTATATTTGCCAACTTTGTGACAAGACATTTAAAACAGTGAGTCATACATATCAATTGTGTGTGTGTGTCTTTCATGAGAAAATGTGGTTTTTATTTCCTAGTACCTGAGATGAGTAACATGAGATTTTCTAATTGTTACCAAGGTATTTATCACACTTTATTGCTTGTGTTGTCTCTCTAATATGTTATATTTTTGCCCAACAGACCAACATCTTGAGAACTCACTTGAAAACTCACAGTGACCAGAAGAACTTCTCATGTGACCTATGTGGGACCTCATTTCGCACAAAAGGCTCCCTGATTCGTCACAACCGTCGCCACACAGGTACAGCCAGTAAACAGGGACTGTTTTTGTGTGGAGGTCCTCTAATACATTTTGATAACGCTACTTTCTTCTTCTCTTGCAGATGAGCGGCCGTATCGCTGTACCCTATGTGGCCAGTCCTTCAGAGAGTCAGGTGCCCTCACCAGACACCTTAAGGCCCTCACACCCTGCACAGAAAAGATACGCTTTGTTCAGTACAAGGAGATCTTGGTCAGCAAAGATGGAGTACAAAAAGGTCAGATTTATACAGCAGGAGCTGTTATCTTGTGCCAGGTGTGTCTAGGGCTGGGTACCGCATTCAATACTTTTTAGGCACAGGCGGAATTGCCTAAAAAAAGTATTGAGTATCGAAAAATGCCTCGCCATTCAATACCCAAATTCAGTACCTAAGGAGGGAATTTTATCAGAGTCAGGGAGCCAATAAGCACGCAGCATGCTTCTACCAAGAGCTAATAATGTTTGTGATTGGTTGGTGTAACATTAGATGTCGTAGAGACAGACAGGAGAAACTCAACGTTACACGGAGACGGGGCTCATGTAGTAGGAGCTGAAAAAATAAATGAAAACATTTGTGCCGCAATTTATAATGTTATTTCTTTTTGTTTTCTAAAATTGGAATCGGAAAAAGTATTGTTTAGGAGCTGGTCTGGAAGTCACGGTATTGGTACTGGTATCAATGGAATTGGGTATTTGTAGCAATCAAGAAGTACTTGAGAATTTTAAAAGTTGAAAATTTAAGGAATAGATTTACACTGCCCAAGGAAGTAACAATCAATAGAGTCACTGACCGGTTTGTGTGAATTTTCTAGGAGTCGAAGATGATCACGCTGCAATGGCTGGGCAGCAGCAGGAGGTAGTGGTTGTGGAGCAACAGCCAGAGGATCAGGAGATGGTAGAGGCTCAGACTGCTGTTGTCAGTGTGGTAGAGGCTGATTCCCAAGAGGTCCTCCATCAGGTCCACTTCACAATGGAGGTGAATGGAACAACGCAGGAGCAACAGGTGAGTTGAGAAAGGGCACGCATTTAGCTAAAAGTCCTGAATTTGCTGTAACTAATCATAACCCACACAAAACACATGTTCTTTCATTTCTTTAAAACTATTTTTGGTACATGTTTGCAATGATAAAGAAAAAGTGTAGACACTAATCCAACCTGTTGTTCTGTTGCTCTGCCTCCTGCCAGGTTGTAGTAGAACAATCTCAGGCAGAAGCCCTGGCTGTTGCTGCAGCAGCAGGCAACAACCTCATTTGCCAGGCCATTATCAACTCTGGCATTGCATTGGGGACGGAAGAAGCTGTGGTTGAGGAGACCTCACAGGCAGCTGAGGAGAAATATAAAGTAGTTTCTGAGTGCCCTGATGCTGATGAGAGTATCACTGAGATCCAGGTTAAAGAAGAGTTTGTGGAGATGGAGGCAGAGGTAAGGAAAGAGCAATTTGGATTGACCAGTACATTTACTGCATTTCATTGTGTTGTTAGATGTTTTGCATGTTAGATTGGTTTCACAATGTAATTTTTCCTTTTCTGCAATGGTGCAGCTGCAAACAACTGCTCTTTGCAGTGTGTGTTTATGAGTGACTTAAAATTGTAATTTGATGTAACACTAGAGGTACGTAAGCTGTGTGTTCAGTTAAGTCATTACAATGCCTTGTTTGTGAGATGCTCCTAAGCTGCAGAGATCAGATCATATTGTGTTTCTGCCAAGATTTCTGCTCTTTGCTGCAAGTTAAATTCAGCATTTAGTTCTGGCAACATTTGAATCGGATCTCAGCAGAGCTTGTGCTGGTGTTGCAATGATTATTTGTACTCCTTTTTTTTTTTTTTTTAAATAGATATTTTTAATGTCTTCTTGTCTGCTTTTCATTTTTTTTGCAGGAAGCAAGTGAAGGTGATGATCAAACAACTTTAAAATTGCACATGTGTCCACACTGTAATCGCTCTTTCAAGGGGCTGAATTACCTCCGCTTTCATGTCAAGGGCCATATGGGTAAGTCCATAACTATTAATAATGACTGAGAGCATGACTTTGCTCTATTCTTATAATCAACTTTTGTGAACAATGTGAAATCAAAAGAAAGCAGTTGATGGTTCACTGACCAATTTGTAGATCATGAACTTTATGGACCTTTTGTTGGACCATAAAACATTTTTATTCTTCTCTGTGTAATCGTTTCTTTCATGCAGGTTACAAGCCTTTTAAGTGCACACTTTGCCATAAGGAGTTTCTAACTGGTTACCTGCTGAAGAAACACATGGAAGTCCATGTCAGTGAGAGGAGGTACAAGTGTGGTGAGTGTGGCAAGCTGTACAAAACCATCGGGCATGTACGTGAGCACATGAGGGCCCACTCAGATGAAAGACCCTACCGCTGTGCCAGATGCAACAAGGGGTACAAGACCAAGGTGAGTTCATTGTTTATTTTATGACCAAGTTATCACTCAGACACAATGAAAGGCATTCCAGTGCCGTCTCTAACAGATCTTTGTCTTGCTCAGAATGCCTTGCAGGTGCATCAGCGGACCCATGGTGACGAGAAACCTTATGTGTGTGAGTTCTGCTTGAGAGGCTTCAGGGAGAAGGGCTCTCTGGTGCGACATATCCGCCACCACACCGGAGAGAAGCCTTTCAAGTGCCCAAAGTGCGGGCGAGGCTTTGCTGAGCATGGGACTCTCAATCGGCATATGGGCAAAAGGTCTGTCTGATTGACTGACAACAAAACTTTAAAAATAAAGTATTTGTAGCACTGACACATAACATGTGATTTCCACCAGGAGGCTGCCAGAAGGACGATTCCAGTGAGCAGCAGGATGGGATAACGGAGGAGCAGGCGTCGGTGGACAGCCTCACTACAGAAGCCATTATCTCAGAGGATCCTCATGCTGTCCTGGTAGAATTCTCCTCAGTGGTGGCAGACACACAGGAGTACATCATCAAGGTGAGACACAGGAAACAGGGTTAAGAAAATGTGTGGGTTTTCCCCTTACATCTCAGCTTCAAGATGCATCATGTAAACTGTAAATAGAATTTTTTGGCATCAAACTGCTTTTAAGCACCTCTGTCTAAATCAATGATGGTGAGTTTTTTTACATGCTGTTACATCAGAGAGGAGTAACCATACACTGAATTGATAGGAATGGAAATGCCTAGCATTTCTATTGTTCTACATTATTTTGTATATGAGTCAGAGAGGCACAGTAGTCAATACAAAATACCGACAAAAAAAGTATTTATTTGCATGGTCCAAATACTGGATGTAGGATGGGACAATAGAATCATTAGTCAGCACTACCCTTACATATTGTTTCCAAATGATGGTCTTTACTAGAGCCCTACCGATAAAGGATTTTTAAGACCGATACAAATATTAGATTATTTAAAAATATCGGCCGATATACGTATATATATTTAAAATCCAGAAATGCTTAACAAAACAATTTCCCTAACATTAGTTATTTTTATTTGAGTTCTCACTAAAATAATTTGTTTTATTGTCACAACAGAACAGAGGAACATCAAAATAAATTAAAGTTCTGATAAATAAAATGCAATATATGAAACTTAAAGTCCTTTTGAACAAAAACACAATAACAAAATAATTAGTGTTGCCAACAGGGACCTTGTAATGCGCCCTCCGGTGGACAAACTATGCAACGGCATTACTCATAACATGGTTGACCGTTGTTTTTATTTATTTTTTAAATATTCATTCATCAGAATCATTTATCTGTCATTACAAATGCTGGTATTGATAGATCGGGAAATGCCTATCATTGGCCCATCGATATATCTGTTGGGCTCTAGTCTTTAGCTTATTCATATCAGAGAAACAATTTTAAAGACACAGAAAAAGTGCACTTTCTTTTTTTTTTTATTAAAGACACATTAAACATGTGGGCATGCCAAGGCTGGAAAGGCCTACAAAAGACTATGCTACTTTAAACCTCTTGGATTAATGCTGCTGTAGAACTGTAGAGCAGCGACTGAATTTGCAAATGTTTAGTCTGTTTATTTTTTTAACTTGCATAATAAGTTTCACCACAGCAAGGTAAGCTTTTACCTAAACAGCATGCATAAACAATGTTCTTAAAGTAGAATTGTTTGTGCTAATTATTTATTTTTAGATTCATGACTTTAGACCACATAAGAAATTCCTTATTTTCCCCTTTTTATAAATTTTTTATTCCAGTTATTGTTGAGAAATTAATTGAATGCACTTTATTAATGATTGGTGTAACGGACTGCCAGCTTTTGTCATTAATAACATTTGCTCTGCTTCTGTCATACCCTCTAGACTCAAACAGAAGAGGAGGTGCAGGAGGAAGAGGTTACAGTCATTCAAGACAGCCAAAATGAGGTCAGCATACACTAATGCACGCACGCACACACACAAGAACATCTGCATGATTTATAGCAGTTACAGAGTGTGGATCTGGTAAGAGCTGTTAAATGTATTTTCATTATCTTACAACTCTTCTACCTTTTTTTATATCAAACATCACCCTGCTAGATGGGAAACCACATCATGAAAGTGGTGCAGCGAATCGTCAGCCAGTCACATGCCGCCGGCGGCACAGGCAGCCACCAGATCATTGTGCGCAATATGGCGATGAACGAGGAGGGCGCATCCATCTCTGACTGTGGTGACACCATCACCATCGCTACACCTGAGAGCCTGACGGAGCAGGTGGCCATGACGCTGGCCTCCGCCATCAGTGACGGCACGCTACTGGCCACAGCCAGCACCGTGGAGACGGCAGACGGAACAGTTACTATGGTTACAACAGAGGAAGCTGTGGAGGAGGGAATACAGATGGTGCAGCAGCAAGAGGAATATGTCATCACCTCCCCAGAGGAGGTGGAGATTCAGACTGTCATTGTGTGATCAAAGAGAATACTAACTGTGGACTGATACATTCGGCCGGACTGTACCTGTGTAGCCCATAGAGTTTATATGAGCCTCATGTGTGAGATTTGATTACAAAACAGGCCAAAGTATTTCTAATGTTCATTATTACAGAAATTGAACAACCTTCAAAGAAATGTCTGTGTGAAACATCAAGAATGAGTGTGGACTGGTTCTATCGTGTATTTAATTTCAAATGAATTGGTTTACTAAAATGAAGCACTTCATTCTGTAGGTTTGCTGCTTTTTATCTTTTAGGTGCATACAATTTAAAAGAATAACCCAAATAATTTAGTAAGGTTTTCCTTTTAAAGGCCTGAACAGATGCATTTTTCTTTTTAAGTGGTACGCATGGAACATGTCTTTACCTTCATCTGTTGTAGCCTTGTCTTTTTTTTTTTTTTGCTGCAGTCAAAAAGTGAAATTCCTTCTTACTTTTGCTACCTTAAACACCATCATTCCATCGCAGTTTTACTTCCGATGTCTGGGTCGACTCCATTATAAAGTTTTGAAACTCTTCATGTCCAAATTGAAATTTGTTGCCCTTTTAAAGGTGAAATCTGTAATTTTGGAGAAAGATTATTGATATTTCAACTCTCAAACAAATACACCCCTCCCGCCAGTGCTTCTTTTTTACCGTCCCTCTTCCTCTCACTGCCTTTCTCTTTTTACAGCCATACCCTTTCCCCTGCCCTAGGTACAAGCACGAACACGGTTGTTGCCGTTTTGCTGGAATAATACTTTGTTGGTCTGACTTTGTTTGTTACCCTTTTACAGAGCCAAGGCTGAACACACACGTACAGTAAGGAGATATTGGCTGAATTTGACAAAAAGTGAAGTGGGATAGAATTACAGACTCTCACCTTTTAAAGCGCCTGCCTGTTTAAAACCAATCAAGAAGAGTATAAACTTTCCATGGTACAGTGTTTAATCATAGTGGATCTTTCAGCATGACAGGTATTCTTGGCACATAAAATGTGATCAGTTTACTTTAGCAGAACTTGCATCAAATAAATACTATTTTCTTTTTGTTGGCTTCCTTTTTTCTTTGCTGGTATTCTGTTTCTCTGATTGAGAAGCTGTCTGGCTTTTAAGTGTGTGATTGTTAAATTTACTGATTAGATTGCTGTGATCATATTTACTTGTTTGTTTGTTTTTGCAAAATATTTTATTCTTGATTTTGTTAGTGAGTTAGTTAGCTGAAATTTTGTGGGCAACCTTGAGCATATCTGCAGGCTACATCTCTTGTCTCTACATCCAGTACTGAGGTTAACGCAGCCGCTATAATCAGAGAAGTGTCCCTGGCTGGTATACCACACACTGGTTTTTGGGTCACTTCTCAGCCCTTTGAGAGGGCCCTATCAGAGAGAGAGAGAGAGAGGTATTTATAGAAAAATGGGGCTTTGCAGTACCTTTTCTTGCAAAGAACCATTTCAGGACCAAGTTAGTGTGTCCCAGTTTTCTGATTACCACTCAGCCATAGGGTTTGGACTGAGACTGGACCACCTCACCCAGGATGAAGAGCCTGACTTTCAGACACTATACCCTCTCCACTGGCCTCCCCTTCCTTAGCTGCAGACTGCTGGTTCTTTGATTGAGAACAGAGGGAGGCATTGGCCTAGATAACCTACAGATGTGACCTTTTAGGTGCACTTGTTTAGCCTAGCTGGGTGAAGGCTTTTGGCGCCAGTGAGCTCAGGTAAGGAGCAGCACAAAGGTGTCCGAGGGCACTCTTTGGCTGCATCAACCTCCAGGCCGGGGGCAAAGAGAGGCTGGCTGGAACGTGCCCTGCCGCAAGCCGGGCAAGGATGAGGCGTTTCCTAAGCAGAAAGGGCCGCTTCTCCCTGCGCCAGAGCAAGTCTGGGACCCGGAGTGCCTCTAAAGATTTCTGTAAGTCTCTTCTCTGAATGGTAGTTTTTACATTATGTTCCTGAACTGCTTCATCTGCAGGAGGTAAGATAAAGAGGAAGGCTAAAAGGAGCCAAGGCTGATATTGTGTAACTAGGCTAGAGAGAATAGGACAGATAAGTCTGAGTGCTGCTTGTGTTCTGGTGGAGAGAAAATATTACGAGCTCAGTGATTTCCCAATCTATTTTAGATCAATAATCAGCTGCAGTTTGTTTCCTCTCAGCAAGTTCTTTGAGTCTGGCTTTGTTATATTTTATTCACTCAACCACATCTCACCATGAATATATAGCCCTGTGCTGCAGTAAGATCTATTTTGTCTTTGTTCTGTATTTAAGCAGATCTGGCATTTTTACATCTCTTTGCTAAGTTTTGAACGGACTTATTTTCTCACTTTTCATGCACTTGTTACTTTTCTTAAATCCCGTCTCAAATTTTGTCTTTCTCCAAATCACTTTTCACTTTTTCTTGTCTCCATCTTTCTTTCTATCTCTCTGATCATACAAAAAGAAAAACAGAGGAGTTTGGTGCTGACTCTTTGATGAATGACTGCATGCCATTGTTTATGCATCTGCAGTTTTATAACGTGTCTTACATGAGTGTGCTGTTCTATTTCACAATGTTAAATTGTCTCTCCTAATTTTACACCTCGGAGTCATTTCGTCACATGATGAGAGTTTCTTTGATTTCTTTGATGTGAATGCCAGTGCTGCCTTGACTTGAGCCTAACAAATTACTTATATTCACACATATTTACACAGAAATCTAACATAATTACAAACAATACATTTAATGAAGTTTTTAATTCTGCTAAATTTCCTCTAAGCATCTTTTTAATATAAATGTGAAAAGTAACTAAATTAAACAAAACTATTGGCAAATGTTGTGGATTTTCATTTTAGTGATCAGAATATGAAGCGGTTTTGGGGTGTTGATATACTGACCAATCCTTATAATGTCCTATATATATCTTTGACGTATCTAGATGGCTGTAGTCAAGTAAGCCTGCTGAGACACTCTGCTGCAGTAGAAGTAGGCTAGTGACCAGGGGAAGGCCAGCAGTTCATGCGGGCTACATACCATCAGTCAGAAATAACCTCCTTCACTCTATTCTTTTCTTCTTCATTCAACCAAGAGAAAAACAAATCTACCAGTCTAACAAGGTGTTTAAGTGACTTCTGTCTCTTTATGTTTGTGGGTTTATTACGTAGACCCGTGCACCAGCTGCTATAGCTAGGCAGCTCCATCTCTGAGATGCCCTATTTAAACCAGTGGACTCCATTTTACAGCTCACAACCTGCGTGTCTGTATGAGCAGCTTGCTCCAGATTAGAAATGTTCCTACATGCTAATATGAAGTAAAACATTTCACCTCCCAATTAAAAACCCATTAAAGTCTAATCCAACGTAATAACTCCAGTTTTCCTTTGACATTAAGCTCCTGCCTTGTTTATTTTACTTAAGCTTTTTCCAAGTTTCATGTTTTGTCCATCCTGCAGACCTCGGCCTCCCAGCCACCAATCAGAACTGGCCTGAGGCATTTGGCTTCCGACTAGGTGGCACTGGGCCCAGCTACATTCTGTCTGTGGTGGAGGGCAGTAGTGCCTACCTGGCTGGCCTGCAGCCCGGGGACCAGGTGGTGGACATTGAGGGCCAGGATGTGACCAACCTCAGCACACCAGCACTGATTGCTCTGGCTCAGACCCTCAAGACGGTACCACCCAGCATTGGAGTGGTGTCCCGGCTTGAACAGGTCAGACGTCACCCAGTAATCCACATTTTGTGTGTGTGTGTGTGTATGTATATATACAGACCAATAATATATATATATATATATATACACTGTATTTTATTGGTGGAAAAACACAGAAAACATTCAGGTGAAAACGGCAACAAGGTGGCCAACATGCTCTTCCCTTCCTCAGATTGACATCACACCCGGCCCAGATGGCCGTTTTGGGTTCACCATTGTTGGAGACTGCCCTCTGATGGTGGAAGACTGCATGCCTAACGGTCCTGCTGGACGCAATGGCCTCAAGGCTGGGGACTACGTCATGGAGGTCAATGGCATCCCAGTGAAGCATCATGAAACGGCAGCGGCCATGATCAAAGCAGCTCAGGGTCGGCCTCTGCGTCTGGGCGTGCTCAGTATGGCCCGGCGGCCCAAGCGACTGAGCAGCAGCATGAGGGTGCTGTCGCAGAGCGGGGACAGCATCAGGGAGAGTCGTGCCTACAAGGCCATGGAGTTTAATAAGAAAGTGGGTGTGGAATAGATATTAATGTGTTTGCTGCATTTTTTATATCAATAGACCTTTTTCACGGCTGACATATTGACATGTCATAATAGGAAAAGCACAGGTGTATTTAAAACCATTAATGATGGCTGCATTTCACTTAAGAGAGGCCCTGGTATTGTGCATGCTGACTCACTGACATAGCTTATTGGGACACTTGATGGAATTTAGCCATTATTAAAGGAGAATTCCAACCAATCTTTATGTTAATCTTAATCGCTATAGATGCGTGTACTTTTGATTGAAAAAACCCCGACCTGAATTGGTGCAGGCAACACTGAGTAGCTGCAGCTACGTGAGCTAAAATAGCAGTTATTGGGGCAAGTTTTAGAGTGCCTTAACAGACAAAAATACAATTAATATGTCTGTACAACATGAACAGGGCCCTTACGTGACAACATGACGAGATTTTCAACTCAGACATTGTTTTAATTCACCTACCCTGTCTCGATCTTGCCGGTGGGTAGCTTGCCTGGTTAGCTGCTAGCTGTTAGCTGCTAGCTTCCGTCAGTGATGTGTGTTCAGCCAGGCTGAATTTCAATTTCAGCTGTGCTTTTCCTACTATGACAAGTCAAAATGTCTGCTGTGAAAAAGATCCATTCATGTCTGTGCATTTAATTACCCATCAGGTGGAGGAAGTGCTAGGAGAGGAGCTAGATGTGAAAGAACATCTGTTCGAGGTGCTCAAGCAGTACGCTACTGAGAGGGATGTGGAGACTCTGGCTGAGGCCCTGCCCGACATCTTGATCACAGAGGAACATCAACAGCTGATTGACAGCGTCAGGTAGCCAGACAGTTGCTCAGACAGACGTTAGTCAAACATGACTGTGTGTCTTGTTTTGAGTCTGCGTGACCAACTTTCAGTCCTTCTCGTGCAGTGATCAAAGGAGTCAGATGCAAGAGAATTCTTAAAACTGTTTATATCCCCTCGTCCCACACACTTAAACAGACTGCAAATAATACTCAGATTCACTGTGCAACAAAGTTCTGCTACAATGGTGACTTTACATCTTTTTTCAGTTATCTGTCACTGCCAATGATGTAACCAGGACAATACATGCATATTTTAGCCTGCAGTGCTGTTTCAAGTCTAAATATTCAAAGGGTACATGTGCTTGTGAATATAGGGTTACATTTTAGCTACATTTTTTGGGAGGTAACCAAGGTGTTTATTTTTAGGGCTAGTTACTGTGTAATGACCAAACAACCTAAACTCTTCTTCCATTTCTTTGTTTTGTTTGGGTTGTACATTGTTAAATATGAAGTGTTTAAAACCTCTGTAAATGCTTGGATTTGAAAAACACCTTAACTGTAATACATTACCCAAACATGGGAGCACAGTTCATTAACAACCAAGCAGGACATTCCAACTAATCCAAACTGTGCATCTCAATAAATAATTAACCTTTCTAGAAATGCAGAAAACATCCAAAAACTTAAAACTAAATCATCGATCATTTATTCTATTTAGCGGAGTGGGGAAATTAAGATTCAACAAGGCTAAATGAAATCTCTATGCAGATAATGCCCTGGCAGTGTTGTACATTTCAAATTCTTTTGTCATTATCATTGTTTGCAAATGCACGAGGGACCGTTGCAGTCCATTGTGTCATAGAGAGTTGAGCTATCAGATTTACTGCACAGCACAGCCTTTACACAACAATAAGGGCACAGTGAGGGAGCAAAACCTCCTTAATTATCTCATAAAATCAATAGTTAGGAAACTCCCTCTCTTAGCATTTTATTGTTAAATGTAGGAGAAGTGTACATCAAGAGCAAATATTTATACCTAACCTGATGTCAAGCACTGAATGCTGCCCTTGGGTGCAGCTTAAATTGTTCTGTTTCTCCCCGCTCAGGTACAGTACACAAGAGTACGGTTACAAATTCATCGCAGCATATTGCATTTCTTTCTCCTCAGCATTGATCAGAAAATCAAAACCCAAATCACAATAGCTCTCTTTTTTTGTCCGCCCCTCCCCTCACTTTCTCTCACTTTGACTTTGTCTGTGCTAGTCTCTTTCTTTCCCATTCCTCACTGTCAGCTGTGATGCACTCTTTGATACACACACAGATTTTGTTCGCGCATCACATCACTGGATGCTCTTTATTCCCTCCTCTGCATACGGCTCTCAGCCGCTACAGCCAGTTTGCTGCTGCTGGCTGAGACATGTACACATACGAAAACAGAAAAACATGCAGGTGCTTGGACGGCATGCACACAGCGCTGTTTCTCACACACACATGCATGCAATCCTTGCTTTGAAGTTGTATGTGGGAAGAAATTATGAATTGCTGTCTCAGGTGAGTACTGAAAAACAATTTGGCATTGTACATTTCAAAGCATGCCATCAAGTTTATTTAAGATTGGTCATGAAGTAAGCGGCAGTGTATTTAAAGCATTCTATAGTAGCTATCTAGTAACAATCCATTAGTGTTCAAGTTTTCCAGCGAGTAATTCGTTCTCTTTCCAGCTTGGAAACAAAGCTGTTGTCTTGTGATCTCAGTTTCCTCCGACACAGCTGTCTGTATCCCAGCTTTGATAGCACATTTCCTTCCTTAGAAAGCTGCCTGTGAAAATGCTTTGTAATGTTTGTTTTGCACAGGAGTCTCATTAATTATGCATTAACTGTATCCATAGAGGACTGAGAAATGTTTTAGCTATACTGTAACTCTCCCAAAAAGAGCCTCAGTATCTCTTTAGATGAATCTTCTTCAGATAGCTATAGTTACCCATAGTGGTCCATCTGGGTGTGTTTATTTCAGGTGCGCTGTAACCTTGACAGGCTTTGATATGGAGAGTTTTTCCTGTTCCCTTCCTCTGCCTGCTTTGTGTTGTTGTCATTTTCAGCCCTGTGCTGTGCAACAAAATGTTTTTTATGCCAATTAGGCTCTGGAAACGGCTAAAAAAATTTATATTCCAGGTTTGGAACAGCTCTTGATGTTTACAGCAGAATCTGGTGAACAAGTTTCTGTAGTTGGAGCCTGAGGACTTTTTCTCAGGGTGGTGTTGGTGTTAATGGCTGCAGCTGTGTAATGTAATGTGGTAGTTCTCTGTTCTTGGGGAAATGTGTTTCTGATTATATTTTTAAAAGGCATGTTGAAAGGCAGCTTTTTTCTGTTTTTGCCATGCAAGCGGCATGGCTGAAGGGATGGCAAAATCAGTTGGTCCACCACTTTGGTCCAGACTGAAATATCTCAACATCTATTGGATAGATTGCCATGAAACTTTTTACACATATTCATGGTGGCCAAAGGATGAATCCTGATGAATATTACTATTCTCTGACTTTTCTTCAAGGGCCACCATGACGTTGACATTTGTGGCTTTGAGAAAAATGCTGCAAAAACCTTTAAATTGCCAAGAAAGTTTTAACACACATTCACATCCCTTTTTAAGATGTATTGTAATTAAGGGTTGTCAGCATTAACACGTTCATTTTTTTAATTGCATGCCACCATTTATTTATTTATTTATTTATTTATTTATTTATTTATTTATTTATTTATTTATTTATATTTCACTCAGCTTCACGTCGTGCCTAACATTTTGACCCTGTGCTGCAGTGGTACTATGCAGGCTGTGGCTCACCTGCCAATCGGAAGGTTGGTGGGTCGATCCATGGCCCTGCAGTTCCACGTCCTCGGGCAAGACACTGAACCCCGAGTTGCGCCATTGTAAATGTGTGTGAGTGTTTATCTGATGCAGCAGCCCCGGCCACAGTGTATGAATGTGTGTGAATGGTGAATGGTTCCTGTACTATGTAAAAGCGCTTTGAGTAGTCGTTGAGACTAGAAAAGCGCTATATAAGAACAGTTCATTTACATCAAGATGCCATACTTCCTCGTAACACACACATCCTATTGCTGCATGATGGAGAAACACAGCAGAATGGCGCTTTTTACTTTCCAATATTCCCGGACGGCTCAGTAGACAAGTCGAAAGCCACATGTACATTGTATAAAGCTGAATTTAAATATCACAGACGCACGTCAAGCTTGAGCTACCACCTACAAGCTAAGCATAGTACAGTTAATGTGACTTAGGTTGATGCTAGCTCAGGCAAAGCACTATTTAGGAGAGTGCTAGTTGTCAACCTGTGCATTGTTTGTATAAGCAGAGTTAGTGTTACAGCTCAATATTGCTGTGACGTAGGGATAGGGATTTTAGGTTTTTAGTGTTAGGTATTGGAGGAATTGTGCAATAATGACACATTCACACATTTTTCATTTGTTTACAGTAAATAAATAAATAATAAACAAATACAAATCTTAAAGTCAAGTTCATAAAATAACTTTCTTTGTATTTATTTGATTCCCAATCAAGATACACTGGTAAGAATTGCTTTCCAATGCTGACATGTACTATAGAAATTCAGCGATTAATTGCAATTAAGAAAGAATAAATCGTTTGACAGCCCTAATTGTAATGGCTGCTTTGGTGAACCCCTTAACTTTTCCCATAATTAACGCAACAGTCAAGTAAATTATTTTTATTTTAATTCATTCGCCACTTCGGATAATGATTAAATACCTTCAAAACCAATGACCATCTGATCAGCTTCAGCTGTACTTTGTGTTTAGTGCTAATTAGCAAATAGTAGCATGCTAACACACCAAAATATACAGAGTGAGAGCTAATGTGGTGTTTTTATTTGTCAATTTTTGATTTTGAATCACTGGTTGTCGATGACTAAGATATAAAGAAACATGAGCTGTGTGCCAATGTTGTCGTTTGAGATGTGGAGAATCTGTGTGTCTGCCACTGACGCTGAATGTCTCTTTTATTCACCCACTCTCTCCTCCCCCTATTTCTGTCTTCTGTCAGTCTCCCTCTACCTCGATCACTGTCACACACACACACACACACACACAGACACACACACACACACACACACACACACTCACACAAAAACTCTCCACTTACCCCACCTCGGTCCAATAATCAGAGGGCACCTATCAGAGGATGTGAGGTGTACTTAACTGCTTACGGAAGTTATTTCTTCTGTATTGCTTTGTAAAACTTGATCAGCTGGGTCACGCTCTGTTCAGTCTGCCTCAGTCCCCTCACCGATTTGCCTTGCCCTCCCACAGGATGTGTTCTATTTTTGAGCAGCCTACTTCTTTTAATATATTCTCTCTTAGGTTTCTGACACATTTGCCAGTCTTGATTCTTAAATGGCTCTGAAACCCAAGGGTTAGCGAATGCTTGAACACTTGAAAGTTATGCAAAAGATTATGTATCTGGAGGGTTGTTAGAGTCAATCTTGGAACATCTTTTTGCTCTTTTGTTCATGCGGTTCTCTAGTATTATGGTAATTGAATGTAATTATAGTGAACTGAATGCCTGATACCCTATCTGTATATAGACTTCAAACATATGAATTAATTAGACTGATGCATTCTCAACCGAGGATTTAGTGCAGTCTTTTCTTTTCATTATTATTTGAATACCATACTGTATTTTACAAATGGTTTATGAATCAGTCAAGTTTTTTAGGGACATTTGGATAGATGTTGTCTTAGATGTCGCACAGACATGGCTGTCAAAGTTTCTGTGCATTCTCTAATGTGAACACTATTGGTTCTTACACACACACACACACACACACACACACACACACACACACACACACACACACACACACACACACACACACACACACATTATGCTGACCTGACTATGAAATTCCACTGGGGCCCTCCTCTCTTCTCCACTTCTCTCTCCCTCCTTACACACTCTTCTGTTCATCTCATTCTTTTCTTCCTCCTCCACTGAGGAAAGAGAAGATTTGTCACTCAGTATCTCTTACTGCAAGATGATGGACGATTCAGTGACAGGGATTATCTTTTAACTGTGAATGAGAAGACTATCCTGCCGTGACCTGGCTTGACCCTGTCATCTTTGGAGAAGAAACGGGACAAAAGATGGGGACAAAGAAAGAGTGCTGCCCCAAACATAAAGTTGGAGAACAGCTGATGATGCTACTTGAGGATGTTTTGGAGGTGTGGAGGGATGAGAACCACAGCTTCCCTCACTCTCTCTCATTCTCTCTCTTTCTTTTTCTGGCTGCTTTCCGAGCCTGCAGCAAGTGCTTTTGAGAACCAGGGCACCTTCCTTTTTCTCATCTTTCTCTTCTTTCTCCTTTGTCCGGGAGAGTTTGTTCAAACTAGATGGGGACTCATCGAGTTAGAGGAGAGGCATTAGCATTGCTTAACTGAGCTGAGGCACTTCCTCAAAGCCCAGAAGAGCCATGGGAAGGGATAGGAGCCTTTCCAGACACGTTCGGTATGGAACTTTTCTTTTGATCTCAGCAGTGTTTACTGTGCTTTGTGTTGTTTGTGCTGACTTGTATCTAAATTTGCTGAAGTATTGTTGTACAACTATTTATTGTGTGTTTTGTTATCAAGTTTGTATTGATTATTTTAAACTTTTAGTCAGCATGTAAAAATGTGGAACTCTGTACTGTCCTTTAAACTGATTCCAGCATGTGAAACATGATTAGAACACTGCAAGATTCTAGCAAAACTTTGACATCTCCAAATGACTAATGATATTTTTTCTTCTTGCTTTCTGTGGCTTTGTAACGTGTCTACAGATACGCTTTGTGTTTGCAAATTCATAAACTGTTCCAGCTGTCAAATTAGCTGATCAGAAGTGGGTCTGATAATAATGGTTCACGCTGAGTTTTCCAGCTGATTGCAATTGTCATTCATCCCTCTGTGTGCGCTGTCCTTGATCCACCCCCTTCTTCAGGCCTAATTAAAGACTCCTCTCGCCCTCCTTAAAATTGAGGGCATCCTAAGGCCTACATCCAACTTCAACGGAGGAAAGCTGTGAAGTTCCTGCTCACTTGTTTTGCCGGGTTAACAAGATATCACAAGTGAAATATTCTTTGACTGAGATCGTATCATGACAGAGAGGTGTTGAAGGTGATAACGTTAATGGAAATCAATAGAGCCCTGTCACTGTCAGAAATACACTTTCTGTTTAGTTTTCCCTATCCTCCGTTAGTCCGAGTAACCAGGGTGATGTATGAGTGTAGTTTGGGAAAGTTCTGTGGCCTATATTGCCTGTAATCACATGCCTGCTTCATTCCCAATAGTTACATGACCATGGCCTAGAAAGAGCTCTAGTTCTCCACCTTCTGTCTTTCATTGTCTCTGACTCTACCATATGTTAATTGTGTTCTCATATCTATCCCTGCAATGTTTTATGCCATTCTTCATATTGATTCATCACTTTAGACTCTTTCATCAACTTCTATCTCTTTCTTTCTTCATCACTCACTCTGCCCTTTCTTTGAGCTACGTTTATTCACTGTAGTACTGATTAATGTTGTGTTATTGCTCTAACTCAAGTTGTTATAGTTCTACTCTTGCTATACAAAACTGACCCTGGACAGTGCACTTCAGAGCAGCCGGCTGTCAAGTATGAGCACATTTCAACCCTCCAGGGAAGTGTTCTTTGCTGAAGAATCTTAGCTGCATGAACACACCCAACTCTTAATTACTGTCACCTACACCAACTATTTTCCTTGGCTTTCATTTATATGGATGACTTCATAGTAAGCAGATGAAGTTGTAGCAATTTAAGTGATTTCTTTCAAGACGAGTATTCACTTTTTTTTGTTTTTGCCCTAGCATCACATCCACTTGTTTATGTCCTAATAAATCATATCATCAGCATCAGCATCATCATCATCCAGATTGTGCTTATTTAAAAGAAGCTGAATGACAGATTATTTTAATGCGATAGTGATTGCATTATTTGACAGTGAATCAGCAGTTAACTCAAGACTTCCATTACATGATGGCAATATGTGTATGACTCCACATGCTATCAGGCTAGGATAAATACAACTGTACTGTTGCTGCAGTGCTATTTCACTTGCAGTATACAGACGTGAATTAGATGCAACTCTGTCGTGCTATAATTGGTCACAAGACTCTGAAAAATGGATAACTACATTCAGAAATCTAAATCAGTTGAAGGTCATTGCTCACTTGTGGTGTTAAATAACAAACGGTGCATGTGAGAGAGAGAGAGCCTGTGAACATTAATGAGTCAGATTTTTCTCTTAGCCTCCATCAACTTTGGATTGTAAGATATAATGGAGGTAGCTCAGTTTATGCATCACTCTTAATTTAAACCCACTACCTGCTGTACGTTTTTATGAAACTACCAAATCATATAATCCTTGCCTCCTAACAATGTTCCTCAAATGTACCGGCAAAAGGACTGTAACAGCTTTAAAAACCTCACTGCACCGCTGAGCCCTATTTTCAACAGTAGTTTTTGAGTTGTGCTGTGTATCTGCATGTACATTGGAACTGGTGCGATGAAAAACCAAAGCACTCTTTTCTCCTTTGCACAGTGGAAGTACCCAAGAGATTCATGAAGACTGAGAGATAGAGAGAGGCTTGTGTTGAGAATGGAGGCAGCATCATTTTGTAGGCGGGATGGGTGGGGGTAGGGGTATGTAAAATAGAGAATGGACAAATGTGTGTGTACATGGTTGTGAGATTGAGGTTGCTTGTGTATGTGTATCACATAAAAGAGAGAAAAAGGAAGAAGGCGTCCTATATTTAAAGGAAAATCGCAGCCTGAAACACTTTGTACAACACAGTCATTGGCAATAATTCTTCCATTTCTGGGTCATTGTATGTTATATCTTGTTCTCGCAGATAATTGGCCAAATTTTAAGCTCACGCAGCAGACAACACCTCTAGTATAATTGGGTTTTAGGGGAGTAGACATTTAAAGAAAAATTAAACATCAATGGTAGGTCAGGTTTTCGGAAACAAGACAAATGTGTACTGATGTTGAACTATCCTACACTGAGAAATCCGTCACAGAAGAGACAGCAATACCAATTTTTACACCAAGCCTTAGAGCTTAAATACAAGTCTCCTTTGACAATTTTTATGTCAACAACACTGCGTGTCCCCATTCCAATCTTCATTTTATTGACTGGACACTTTAATTTCATCTACATGTAAGCGGCACATAAAACAGACTGGAGTAGAGTGGGGGGCATCAACTCAAAAAATCCCCCCTGGAACAAACTAAATCTCAAAACTAATATCTAAGATATCTTATGGTGGGTTTTTTTGCTTTAAGAGGATAAAGACATTGGGAGTTTATTATGGGAGGAGAAAATAACACCGGTTAGGGGGAGAGGAGTACTTTCTCCCAGAGGTGGCTCTGGCTCTGAGCTTCCTCCTTTTCACATATTAGCAGTTAGCTCTCACTGATACTGGGCACTCATACCTGCAGCTGCTAATGTGAGAGAACCACACAAACAAAGCTCATCTCTTATCTCTTTTATTCTCTCACATAGATGCATACTCTCACAAAAACACACCCACAATCTAATATTGGACCAATCCCTTCTACCTGCCTCGGCCCTCCCATGAGACCATATTACCAATTAAGTGGATCCTGCAGCTGGAACAATAGTCAGTACAAGGATAATTTGGACGATGGATGCTTTCAGAAATCAGGATAAAGAATTTTTGAGTTTTATGGTTGGAATGCTGCTTTGATTTTGTTGGTATAAAGCTTTTCAGTAAATAATTTTCCTGAGTTTTTGTCTGATTTCACAATGTTTGCCAGGATCTTCATTCCCAAGAAGCACCGGGAGCGTTTTGACGAGGTGGTTTCCCAGAGCCTGATGAGCCGGCTCAAAGGACGGAGCTTCAGTGACCCTAGCCGCAACCATCTTCGCCGCAGCCGGAGTGAGGATCACCCCGAACGCCTCCTGGTCTCCACCCGCGCCAGTTCAGTGCCACGCACCCACGCAGAAGAAGGCATGGCACCCCCCACCCGTGGCATGCGCAAGACCACCTCACTCATAGCTGGGCACTCCAGTGGAACCACCACCAACTGTAGGTCTGTATTAAGTGTCATGCTGCAGATTTTTATTTGACAGTATTTTCATGGCTTATCCTGTTTTTATTAGTTCCTGTGTGTTTTGGCTTTTTATCAGCAGGAGTCCCATCATCACTCTATTTCCCAACCGGCTAAGCAGTGTATGTCATTTTTAGCTATCAAAGAAAACCTGTTTCCTAAAATAACATCACTTCTCCCTGTACGTCTGATCACATTTATAAACAACAGCAGCTGTGACTGGTCTTTTTCTGTAAGCATGGCATTTATGTGAATTAAGATGAGTAGGAGTAGAGTGAAAAATAGACTATTCAGTGGTTAAAACATAAACCTATTTAGAAAGTCATGTCTGTTTTATTGCTTTCTTCATCTGCTGTGACGTTGTTTCCTGTCTTGTTTTTATGAATTGATGATAGGTTGTTCTCGGTCTAGATATATATAAAGACTAAAAAACGTGATTACAAACATCCTATCGCTCTCTCTTGAGTTGTAGGAATAGAGTGCCCCAAGAAACTGCTTATCCCTTCTATGGCTTTGCCTTTTGAGGATTTTATACAGCTCCCCTGGGATACACTGTCCATATTTAAGTGGGGTTGTTCATGCAGGATGGGAATTTAATGTAGTCTGGTGAATATGGAAATCTGCTGGAAGTCTACAGTTGGATACAAACTGCATTAACTGTCTCATTGCAGATGGCATGCATTATTTCATATAAACGTTACCTTTATCATATATTACCTACGCATATCTTGCAATTACTTGAGGTAGAGTTGAGTATTTTTGTAAACCTGCTTTTCTTTTATTTCCTAGGGCCCTTGTTTAGTACTCAGTCTTGCCTTTAACTAAAGCTCAAATTTGTCTCCTTAGGACAGTGAGAGTGTGTAAGGGTAACATGAGTTTTGGCTTCACTCTCAGAGGCCATGCTCCAGTGTGGATTGACTCTGTCATCCCTGGTAAGTAAAAATGTGTGTGTAGTTCATTATAATTAATGTTTGTATGTGTAAATGGCTCGTAAATCACATGAGTATTTTCATTATTACGCTGTAATAAAACTGTTATTACATTTAACAAACTGTTATAGCTTAACAAAACTTCCAACTCTACCACTGTACTGTTCTTGTAATTATAATAAATCAAATCAGACATCTCTTACTCAGTTTCTGTTGTGCAGGAAGCCCAGCAGACAAGGCAGGTCTAAAACCCGGAGACCGCATCCTGTTTCTCAATGGACTGGACATGAGGTTGAGCTCTTACCCGCATTCACTCTAGAATTTTTTTTCTTTTTATTTATTTACACATCAGGAAAGTGAAATGACTAATTTAAATTGTGGGATTTTTAACTTCATTCCAAAAAATAATTGGCACATGCAATTAAAAGGCTATGACAGTGTGAATTTGCATGTGTTTTCATGTGTACAATGTGTCTGCCTGTAGGACCTCTTCCCATGAGAAGGTGGTGTCCATGCTCCAGGGCAGTGGTGCCATGCCCACTCTGGTAGTGGAGGATGGCCCGCCTACTTTTACCCTGTCAGAGCAGGACCTCGCAGGGGGCGGTGTTCCCACAGAGCGTTCCCGCTCACCTGTGCTCAGCTCCCTGCAGTGGGTGGCAGAGATTCTGCCCCCCAGTATCCGGGTTCAGGGCCGTACCTTTGGACAGCAGCTGGAGCACCTGTTGACCATCCAGGAGAGGTACACCATCTGCAAGGCTCTGGAGAACTTCTTCCAGCACAGGTGAGCAAGGGGTACGGCAAAAGATTGGAAGAGAAGGGGAGCGGGGTGAGATAGAGGGGGACAAAGGACGAATGTAATGTTTAAGCAGCATTTTGGAGATATAAATACACAAAATTGATCTAATAAAAGGGGTACTCCAGCGGAAGTTTCAGGACTAAAAGAGAGATTTTTCAAAGAGGCCAAGATATCATCATTTCATCAGACCCTGCCTCCTTGGTAAATGCCTTTTAAAGTTTGTAACAGAGGCTTTGTCCTGTAAAGTCCCTAAGCTAAACAAAGATAGCATTGAGCCCCAGATGACATGATACAACTAAAACTCCTTGTAATGAGTAAACTTGCTTTCCTGTGTAAAATTGGTGGAGTGCCCCTTTAATTTTGTGTCTAGTTTCCCGCAAACATGGGTTACCATATCCACAAGCTCAACTTCTGACCTCTGATTGGACAGCCAGGCGATCTCCGTCACATTGCCTGTGTTTTCATGGCAACAGGAATGTTGACACTCTGATCGTGGATGTGTTCCCGGTGCTGGATACTCCAGCCAAACAGGTGATCTGGCAGTTTGTTTACCAGCTGCTGACGTATGAGGAACAGGAGCACTGCCAGAGCAAGATCTCACGCTTTCTTGGATACAAAGCACCAGGTGTGTGCACACATTTGTCCTTTTTAATTCATGGTGTATTTGGTTTTTGAGGTTTATATATGTGTCTGAATGAAAATGGGTCTGTTTGTATGAGAAAGACGCTGTCATTGGGGATCTTTAATAAATTCACTGGCTCAGTAAAGTGCAATCAACCCAGGTGTCACAGCCCTTCATACACCTTTGCATCTTCCTCTGCATTGCCACATATGTGTGTGTGTTCCAGTTCCACCACCACCACCACCTCCTCCCCCTCCTCCGGAGCCTGAGGTTGCCCCTGAGCCCCATCGACGTAGCAGCTCCATGAGGGTGACAGGGACTACGTACAGGAGCAGTGTGAGGGGACGTAGCTCTGATGACCTGGTCATTGGCACACACTTGGGCCAGGGTACAGAACTTCATTATCTTCATTATCATTTATAGCAACAGTAACACTATGACCACCATGACACTCTTGATCCTTATCCCCACCATATTATTTTCCGAATTCACATTATCCTCATTGTGATTATGAACACAGTCCTGTTAAATCCTAGTTAGAATTTTTTTGGTAGAATCTATTTGCTATGTTTCCAGCATCCAATTTATTTGATATGGCAAGTGTGGCTCATACTAGTTCAATTCATACTGTATATTATATACAGAATAATAGTTAACATATCATAACATAACGTATTCCCATGTAGCCAAAATTGTTTGGTTGGTTGCTTCTCCCTTACTGGCCCAAAGATAGCCTGATCCAACTGGAGCTGAAAGTCAGCCCAAACATACATGGGCCAGGGCTAACTCGGCTACCTGGTTGTCACAGGCTTCCGCGCAGAAATGCTGCTGGAGACAGGGATGAGGTTGGCTCCAGGAGAGAGACAGTCAGGAGATGGTACTTCCCTTCCTGAGACTCCCAACAACCTCACCAATGTAGGTACCTAAATCCTCATGGGAAAAGATACAATGAATATCAACATAGGATTTACCTTTTATAGGGCAACTCTTACTCTGGCTTCTTTGTACATTTCTACCATACAAGCTGTCAGCGGTGTACGCTGAACTGGAGAACATGTATTCAACCAAGAGGTCCAAGTCTCTGAAGAGCCGTGCTCCTCCTGCTCCCGAGAGTTTGCTGGATCTGGAGCCTCCCTCGCGCACAGCCTCCCCTACAATACATGCTAACACAGGTAGCTGAAAGCATACATATAAACTGAAGTCATAGCAGGTCAAATTATATTTATTTGACTGTATAAAAAGACTACCTTGCAGATCTATTCTATGTGTGATTGAGAGTGTATATTTTAGTGTAAGAGAAATAGACAATGATAACAAAATGTTTAAAAAGTACTGCAGTGCAAGAATAATAAATCCAAAGGTAGCCAACCCATTTCTGACTCAACAGAATATGCATGCATTTTACATTTTACACACATGAGTTTTGTTATTTCATTTACATGAATTGAAACAACCCACTGCTTTTGTCATGATTAGTTTAAGTTCATTTTGGTACATTAGATCCTGTGTATGAAGTGTCAGAGCTGGCATCACACACCTTAATATAAAACATTATTTAGGATTTTTTTTAACAAGTTGCCATCTTTGATTTGATTTGTTCTGCCCATGAGGGATAGGGATGCAGAGTGCACATACCAGGGTAAGATAGGAATATCATCTTATTCAATCTACATCAGGCAGATCCAGGCTCTTAGGTTGCAGGTCATTTTAAACTGTCACACAGTAGTCTAATAAACATTGAACGTCATAAAGTAATGAGGATATTGTGATGGTGAAGGTGGAACTAGAAAACACACATTTAAAGACCCTCTTCATTCAAGAATGTGTTTTCTGCTATGGTTAGCTACTCTGTGAGACATGTACAGATTACCTGTTTTGTGCAGAACCTTCTCCGAAGGCAGAACTTTTTACATTTTGCAATTGTAGAGGGAAAGCCTCTTCTTACTTGCGCACACCAACGATTTGTTAACTTTCCTTTGTTAAATCTAGTTCATTATTGACACGGTTTTAAATTGGATGGGGTGGTGCGGGATTGGGGGAATCTCCTACAGATTCTCGAGAAAGGAAAGTGTGTAGATATTTTCAGTGGTTTATTGTAGATTTAATTGGAAAAGAACGACATTCAACAGTTTAATAAGGGTTAAGTACTTCTGGATGGGATTTATATGTGTACAATGCAGGGTGAGAAAACCTGACCACACTTTACTGAATTAAGGTACTTAATATTTTGTATATGCTCTACTGCCACTTCTTCTATTAAATGTCTCTTCCTTATCTCAGGTAGCCGTATGGGCCCCCAACCCCTACATCATGGCCGGAGCCTCTCCCCAGCCCCCCTACACCCCAGTTCTATCCATCAGGGTTGACAAGCCAGACTAGTGGTGAGTCCAACCCTTATATTAGCCTGGACAGTCCCCCTCCGTCACCTCCAGAGCCTTCGGACTTCCCATCTAGTCCCCCCACCCACCGCAGCAACAAGCGGCGTTACACCTTCTCCAAACCACCACGCTCAGAAGACACAGATCGCTTTCTGGATGCACTGAGCGAGCAGCTGGGACAGAGAGTGGCCATCGTTGATGACTTCCTGACTCCGGAGAATGATTACGAGGAGGTAGAGTCACATGAAGTCTGAAGCTTCATTATGTAGTGGAAAAAATAGCTGATAATTTGATGACTATTGATTTTTATTCAGTAGCCATGTTTATGTAGTCAGATGTTATCAGCTATCACATGTTAAGAGTATGACAATCTGAATCATGAACTTTTTATGTGTGCATGTTGCCCTTTATTGATTATTTTCCTATAAGTTGTAACTCTACAAAAAAAAACCCTAGAAGCTCTAAGACTGTAAAGACGTTTCAGACAGTCTAGTAAAATGATTATAGACATAATTTTGTTTGGTGTAGAGAAAAAGGGAATGTACGAATATCCTGAAGGCCCATACGGTTTTGTGAAAATAACCATGTTTCCATAGTTCCTGGTACTAGTGGGTTAATTCGGCATGGTGCACTGATTCCCTATTGTATGTAAGCCTTGCGTCAAAATGTAAAATAGGACAGACCCCTTGACATACATACACTGACAGAACGGGTACAGAACTTAATCTCCTGTAAAGTAAGTGACAAAGTGAAAGTAGTAGTACCAAATCTAGGTTAGAATCTTTTGCGTAAAATTCCAATACAAATGGACTCACATACAAGTGTTTTCTTTCCCTGTATATGGATGGGAAGTTTCTTTCAGTTATGTTTGCGGTCCTTCACTAATTACTTTGACCTTAAAAATAATTCAAAACGATCTGTAATCTATTTAAAACACAACATTATAATCTGTTGTTAGTTGCTAAGACATATAGCCAGGAGATCCTGCAGAACATGCCCAGTTTTAATAGACAACCATTATGTATTTTAGGTTTGGAATTTAAAACAAAACTCCCAATAAATTCATCTAGCTTGAGAAGTTTACTAAAAGCATTTCACAAGTTCCTCTTTGACATTAAGGGCTAATGAAGTGTAATTGGTGTTAATGCCAGGATGTTGTGCAGATGGGCTTCCCAGATGAGGAGGATGAGGATAATGACGAGGAGTTGGGGGTAGACGAGGATGAAAATGGAGGATTTGTGGCTCCAGAGCTCAGCAGCCCGAGTGATGTTCAAAGCAGCAGTGGAGAAGAGAATGCCTCCTCCCTCACCTACTCTTCCTCCTCCGACCACATCCCTCCACCCCCAATGACCCCTCCGCCACCCCCTCCTGTTCAGTTCAATGACCCTCCTCCTCCCCCTCCAGCACCTGCACAGTCTCAGTCTCAGCACCAACATCAACAGCTCAGCTACACCCCTGAACAGTCTCCAAGAGCATATGTACCCATCCGCCGGAAATCTGGCCCCCCTCCACCACCTCCACCCCGCAGTAATCCACCACCTAAACGGCACTCCTTACATAAAGTGCTACCAACAAGGGAGGACCTTCAGGTCCATGCTACCATACAAGAGCTCAAAGCCTTCCAAGAGAAACAAGTTTACCAGGAAAGATTAGCCTATGAGGAGCAACAAGCATATAAGGAGAGGCAGGCGTATGAGGAGCAGAAAGCCTTTGAAGAACAGCAACTGTTCCAAGAGCAGCAGGCTTACAAGGAGCAACAGGCCTATCAGGAGATAATCTTCAAGGAGAGACAGGCTTATGAAGAGCAAAAGGTGTATGAGGAGCAAAAAGCTTTTGAAGAGCAACAAATGTACCAGGAGCAACAAGCCTACCAAGAAAGACAAGCATATGAACAGCGCCAAGCCTACCAAGAACAAAAAGCATACAAACAGCGCCAAGCCTACAAAGAGCAAAAAGCATTTGAGGAACTTCAATCCTACCAGGAGCAAAAAGCTTTTGAAGAGCGTAAAGTTTATGAGGAGCAAAAAGCTTATGAAGAGCTCCAGTCCTACGAGGAGCAGCAAGCATGTCAAGAGCAGCAGATCTACCAGAGCCACCACTCGATGCCGAACCAGCCAACACAGCAGAAATCTCACTCACCATTGCCTCTCCAACAACTCCACCAGTCCTTACCCTCACTCCCCTCTCCAGACTCCACCCATCAGCACCCTAACCATCCTCTGTATATGATGCGCCAAGCACAGCAGCAGCAGGCCCCCCAGAGTCATCTCCTCCGACGTCAGTCCCGTTCAGCCCCACCGCCACACCAGCCACCGCCCCAACCAACAGTCCACCCAAGCCAACAAGGTCCATACGCTGAGGGCATTTACCAAAGCCATCAGGACATGAGACCACAGGCCCACCATTCATCTGCGGAGATGCTCCACCAGGCACACCAAGCCCCAGCCCATCATTCCTCAGCCGAGATCCTCCATCAGTTACAACAATCCCAGGCCCACCACTCATCTGCTGAGATGCTCCAGCAGATGGAACAAGTCCATGCACACTTCTCCTCATCAGAAAGGCTCCACCAAATGCACAAAACCAAGGCACATCATTCCTCAACAGAGGTTCTGCACCAAGGTCACCAGATGCAGCAAATGCAGCCCCACTACTCCTCAACCGAACTTCTCCATCAAGCGCACCAGATGCATCGGGGACAAGCGCACCATTCATCAACTGAGCTGCTTCATCAAATGCACAATCCCCAGGCCCACCACTCCTCCACTGAGCTGCTCCATCAAGCCCACCAGATGCACCAAACTAAGCCCCATCACTCCTCCACAGAGCTTCTGCATGAAGCCCAGCACGAGCCTGCCTCCCTCCCAGTTCAGCTAAACCGGGACAGCCACTCCCATCAGAGTCGGAGAAGCCTTAAAGGTCATCATCAGACCCAAGTGTCACAGCAAGGGAGACACCAAGAACAGCAGATCCACCAAACCCATCACCCTCAGCCCACCAAACCCTCTCCCCAAAGACCTCACTCTATCCAGCAAACCCACCACCACTCCAACACACCTCAGATCCACCACATTCACCATATGACCCCACAGCCACTTCCGCAGGACTACCAACCTCAGATTCATGTCATCCACCCTCCCCATCAGCCCCACAGGCCTCAGCCCCTTCTCTCCACCTTTCAGCCGCTCCAGCCACACCAGCCCACCATCTCCACTTTCCAGCCTCTGTCTCAACACTACCAATCCCAGCACCAAGTTCAGCCTTCCACTCAAGCCACTCGTCCACAGTCCCAGCCGTCACATCACCTGCTGCAGTTGCAACACCAGCCCCAAACCCAGTCCCACCATAAGCAATCCCATGGCCAAAGCCAGCCTCAGTCCCTCCCCCACTCGCTATCTGACCCTTCAGAGCACCTGGAGCCCCCTCCACCTCCACCCCTACCGCCACCCTGCTCTCCTCCACCTTTGCCCAGGCCTTCGCTCTCCAGGATGGACTCCAACCACATGAGTGTGAAGAGGCTGCGCTGGGAGCAGGTAGAAAACTCAGAGGGGACTATCTGGGGACAGGTGAGCATTGTGGGTTTTGGACACTGGAACCTAAGGGCTCTTTAATGTAATACCATTTTAGATTTAAATTGACAAATTACAAATATTTCAACAGTCATGAAATTGTAATTAACTATTTGTGCATGTCTTTGGTAGTTGGGAGCCAATTCTGACTATGACAAACTACATGACATGGTGAAGTATCTGGATCTGGAGCTGCACTTTGGGACACAGAAAAGCTCCAGTGAGTACACGTGGCTGTATGCAGTGCTTTAAATTTAAGCACAGCTAAAGATCATAAAATGATATGTAAATAATTATGGTTTTATCAATAAACCCCACTAATGTACATAGTATGTTACAAATACAAATGTTTAAATCAGAATGGCCGATGCATTATTATTTCTTAGCACATCATAATTCAGGTACTTGGATCTCTGCATCCTCGGAGTGTGATTATTTAGTCATTAAGTCTGCAATAGTTCACCCCTGAATTATATCGCCAAAGAAAATTACAACACATGAATCCCCAGCTCTTTTTTTCATTACTTTTCCAACCATTTCTCTTTCTTTTGACGGTAATTGTGGATTGTAATTCTATTTTGCACTTGTAATTTGCTCTTAACCGGCTACATAAAGATGTAAAATGTACACAAAATCTTTATTACCATTCACCACCGTCTTTTTGGACCTCCATAACATCTAGGCATTTTACAAACACTGATCCTATTTTTAGTGCCTGTTCCAGAGCCATCCCATCTGCTCGAAACCTTTAAGAAGAAAGATGTGATTGAAATTCTGTCCCATAAAAAAGCCTACAATGCCTGTAAGTATATGTAAAATTGTAATGGTATATTACTTTGTATTTCCATTAGGCCAAATTATTGGGCACATTTATGGTTAAAAATTAGGAATTTATAATGCTTGTTTATTTTCCTGTTAACCTTTAGCCATCCTGATAGCCCACCTAAAACTGTCTCCTGGTGAGCTGCGTCAGATACTGATGAACATGGTCACTGATAGGCTGGAGCCAGACCACATCAAACAGTTGCTACTCTATGCCCCAGATGCTGAGGAGGTAAAAAAGTATGAAGGATACAGACAGGACCCCAGCAAACTCAGTGAGCCAGACCAGTTTGTGTTGCAGGTACAGTCCTGGCAGGGTGTGGATGGGTGGGTTGATTGTGTCAATTACCTGTGTCTATGTGCTGTATTTGTGTATCATTACTCACTCACTTTTGCTTGTGCGTGTTCTCCATCAGATGTTATCAGTACCAGAGTATAAGACCCGCCTGCAGAGCCTCCTCTTCAAGTGTTCTCTACAGGAGAAGACGGAGGAGTTGAGGGGAGCATATGACTGTCTCTACAAGGCTTCAATGGAGCTGAAGACAAGCAAGAAGCTGGCTAAGATACTAGAGGTAGCCAGCTGTTAAGTAAAGTACATATGAGAGATAAAAGAATATGTTGCAATTGAAAATGTAATACAAATCTGTAAATAAGTTAGTTCTTTGAGAGTGTGTACACTTCTGCTTCTTACACTCCGCCTTTCATTAGTTTGTGTTGGCGATGGGGAACTACTTGAATAACAGCCAGCCTAAAACCAACAAAACTACAGGCTTTAAGATCAACTTCCTTACAGAGGTACATCATACACTAATACATATTCAAATCAAATGTTTTTTTCAAAGTAGCCTGGTTTTTTTTCTCATCCTATTATGCTTATGCAGTTTATAACTTTATTATTATATACTGCAGTTGAGCACAACTAAAACAGTGGATGGGAAGTCAACATTTCTACATATTCTGGTCAAGTCGTTATGTCACCACTTCCCTGATGTTTTGGATTTTTCCAAAGATTTGACCATGGTTCCTCTTGCTGCCAAAGGTAGATAAATTGTTTTGTTTTACCTCTGCGCCATAGCTTGAGAACATTTTTAAAGTGGCTGAGCGTACTTTCCTTCTCCTTGTTTTTTCTGTCTATAGTAAACCAGAGGACTATCACATCAGATCTGAATGACCTTCATACAACTATCCAGGACATTCGCTCAGCCTGTCAGAAGATGCCTGTGACTGCTGAAGACCGCTTTGCTGTTGCCATGAGTGTATCCTTCACAGAAGTGCCAAAGACAGCACTAAAATATGTAGACTGATGAAAAAAACATGAACGATTAACTAATGTAGTAGAAGAGATGATGTGACTTTTATGCCCCTTGACTCCAGTGTGCGTAGAACTTCCTGGAAAACAGTCATCCAGCAGTCCAGTCTCTGGATTCCCTGCAACAGAGGGCTATGGAGGAATTCAGCAAAACTGCATCTTTCTTTGGAGAAGACGGCAATGGCACAAATACTGAGGCCTTCTTTGGTATCTTTGCTGAGTTCATTGGCAAATTTGAGGTGAGCAAGAAAGATTGATTAATTATATACTGTAAGTCCTGCTGTCCTACTTCTACAGTGTTACAGTGAAAAACTACAGACATGTTCCCCTCTGTAGTTCCTTCTCAGACTTCCACCAAACTATTCAACATAATTGTTTGAAAAAGCTTCATATTTCTTCAATCAGCTCCCAATACACAACTTAAACGATTGCAGATAAACACCTCTTATGATTACCTCATTACGTCCTAGATTTTCTACTCTGCCAATGTTTTGTCTTTAGAATGCAGTGTGTTTAGTAATGAGCACAGCCTGCATTTCATCAAATATGTATAGAGAAAGTCTGCCAGGCTGCATTACTAATAATGAGCTGCACACAGTGACAGAATTAGTATGTTGACACTGAGTATTCAGCACTGTGCTGTATCCTGGCAGGCTCCTCAGGAAGCCAGGTCAGAAAAATTTCAATTTATTTTATTCAGCAACTCAATATGAGCACAGCATTCAGATTTATGCTATTTACATTCAGTTTTTATGAGCACTTTTTTATACAGCCTTATCGGACAAATTCTAAGGGCACCAATATTATCCTTAAAATCTGTTGTAATATACTGCATGTCTCTATGTACAGTATTTATATGGAATATGTGTTTATATATTTATAGTGGAATATGGGTTTATGTTTTCTGTATGCAATTTCAATTATAATTACACTTATGTGAGCTTACAAACTCTGTTATTTTTTTTTACCACAGAAAGCTCTCAATGATCAGCAAGCTGCAGAAAACCAAAAGAGTCCCAGAAGTCCACGAATGGCCTCCCCACTGGCCTGGTAACACACACAGATGCAGATGACTACATACAGTAGTTCATACAGTACATACACATGTCTACAGACACATTCACACATACTGTATATACATGTACACATAACTGTATATACATGCACATACACACCACTCAATGCACAATTCTGAGCAAAAAAACAAGATTTTGTGTGTTTGTGTTTTTGGTAAAATTAAGGGAGGGAAGCTTTGACATGAGGCAAAAAAAAATGGATGGACAATTTAGCATTATACCAGTGGTATAGTATATACTATATATCCTTTAAAAACAAGTTTTTTGTTGAAGTCTAAAACTGCAATTTCTACAATAAGACTGCTACATAGAAAACAACCCTCTGTTTGTTTGGCTGTCAAGGTATCTCTACTATTGGAAAGACAGTTACTCAGTAACATCCTGTAGTTGAAGTTTTCTTTCTCTAAGCCTGAGTGTAAGTGTGCTATTACAATTCTACTGTAAAATCTTTGTTATATGTATTCAAGTTATAGATTTAACAAAAATGAATATTATCCTGAAATAGATATTTAATTAAAATACATTCACATTCTCTTTGTGGTTTGGAAGAAAATCCACAAAAGCAGCTTTCCTGCTTTTAATTTACATGTTGTGTATTTTTGTAAACTGCCCACCACACTGAATGTAACATAAGTTCTTTACTGACTTATTTTCTCAAGTAAATACTCTTTGAAATCATCTGTCTTGATGACAGATTGTTTCATGCTCTTCTTTGTATCTGTGCCTCACTGTCAGCGGATTTTCCAAATCCATACCATGTCAGTTATCACCACATCATTTCTTTTTTTCTAAATGTTATTGTTCTAACCTCTAATGTTATTAACGTGAATATATGAGACAACCCTCAGTGCAAAGTTGGCACCTACTATTTGTTTTTATAAAAGACAATTTTAACTGTTCCAAGGATCATTTTCCACTTGTTCACACTAAGTACTGTAGAAGTGGGATGATGTGGCGCTAATAGCGGGCAGTGTGCAATATGTGAATGTTGTGTTCCACTGTTTGAGATTATACTAAACATTATTACACTATATCAAACTATAATAAAATTATATCATGTCTGTACTGTACAGAATGAACGTGGATATAAATAAAACAGATAAAGATGCTACAATATATGAAGCACTTTGTAACTTTCATGTGTTACCCAAATATTTATTTTATTGATTGTGTCATATGGAACGACCATAAAGTAATACTGGTCAGAAGACAGCAATGTCATTACGTTTATTGTAGCAGATGCAGCATTTTGCATACAAACAACTAATAATACAGCTTCTGAGATGTGCCAGTGCTCTGTAAAACATGAATCTTAGTTGTCAAGTGATATTTTTTATATAGTAAGGCAAATTATTATAAGGATAATGTGTGCAACTAGTAAAAGCTTTGTTTTCTAATGCTCCAAGTTCATTTTTTCTGCTGAAATTACAGAATGTAAACCTCTAAAACATTAATATCCATTTACGGTATATGTGTTAAGTCTGTATTTTGTATTGTATCCTAACAATGTTGACAACTATAAATAGTGGAATGAAATCTACTTTTGCCTGGATGTCTTTGTTTTTAAGATTTGTGGTGTAAAAAATAATTATGGGATACCAGGTTAACAGGGTTATCTTACGAAGAAATCATACTGTATGCACTCATGTTATATTGACAAAGGAAATTATAACACGTACACTTGTTTCTACATTCCCTGCAACTCTCCTACATTGTAAATAACGTCTTTACAACTGCTGCTGACACACCTGGCAAACTCTCTCTCTCTCTGTCACTCTCTCTCCCCCCTCTCTTTCTGTCTCTCTCTCTCTCGCTATCACTTTCTCTCTGTCTCTCTCTCACACACATTCCCCTTACTTTGTTTAATATTATATTATCACTGCCCACATCATCTGTGTAATTGATGCATTTGCTAAGCAGTCACTTAGCTCACAATTTGTAATAACAAATGAGCATGGAGCTTGTGTTATTACAACACATGAGCTGTTAAGAGTAATAAATCATTTACATTTTAACTAAACCTTGCCGTATGAGGTTAAAGTGGAGTTTGATCTTTTGGCTAGTGTAGGAAACTTTTGAGAAAATCAGATTCCTGCGACTGGACTCATGTAATTTGTGACATGCTGTATTGTTTGGACCAGACAACTCAGCTTAAGGATAGACAGTGTGACAACTTACTGTGAGGTGAGTTTATTTACGAAATAATACCATTTAATACACAGCCTGGAGATAGTAAGAGACTGAGTTGTAGCTTTTGCTGATACCTGCATTGATGTAAGACCTCAATAGCCTATGTATTATATTTGTATTTGCAACAGTGCTACACAGATGTGTTAAAGTGCTATTATTAGTATTTATCGTAACATGCTGATAGAAGTGCAGTTTATAATGAAACATTAAGCTGCGTTCCACTCATCAAGTTAATTGCCTATAACCTATAACAGTACAGCAGGTTTAAGAATCTTACTGTATATCCAGTAACTAACTGACAAATGTAATATTTTGTAAATTGAGTGTGTCTCAACTGGTGATCAACTCAACTCTCAACTGGTCAGTGTTGGAATATGTTCTTCAAGCATGTGTTCACAATCTTTCAAGTTGACTACTGTCTTAAAGCACTGGTCAGGTGCCCATATGTACGTTTAAAGGGGAACTCCATCTAAATTTACAATTCCAATATGTTATTTCCACGGCCTAGGAAAGTTCAATCAATATTTGTTATTTTTGTATACACAAATTAGCTTTATTCTATTTTTTACTTGTTCAGTATTTAGTTTTGTTATTATGCAGTAATATATTGTCATGACTTGAAACTATTCAAGACTAAATAGCCTAAACATTTGATTACTGTACTCACTATCTACTACTACAGCTGAGGACAACAATTTATTAATTTCTGATATTCCAGATGATCTTTGACAAAACAGAAAGCCGCCAAGGGACCAGCATGCCCCCTTCCCCATCGCCCTCTCCTGGAGGCACAACTACCCTGGGTACTGTGGATATAGTTGTGCTGGTAGTCTACTTTCTGCTGGTTCTTGCTGTTGGCCTCTGGGTAAGTACAGGAGAAAAAACAGGTCTCTGTTCTAATACCTTTACTACTAACTGAAGAAAGACACCTTGAATGGTCAACATCTACAACCATTATTGACTTTAACTTAATGAAATAAAATATCACCAAGGTTGTGCCAGATTTGTGGTTGTGCCATAGTTGGGGATCCTGCTGTCTTCTCAGATGTTATGAATCAAAATTTCCTTCTGCAATTGTATATTTAAGAGGTTTTTCATTTTTCTACCAGTCCATGTGGAGGACAAAGCGCAGCACGGTGGATGGATACTTTTTGGCTGGGAAGAACATGACCTGGTGGCCAGTGAGTTAAACAATTATTATTTCACATTGTCAGACTTATTGAAACTAACTAAAGCACATTAGTCAAGAGCATTAAAAAAAAAAAAAAAAGTTAGTTTGAGGCAAAATTATATGTAGTTCAACGTGAAATACTGAGTGCATCCTAATTCTCACTCTCTATCTATATTTAGGTGGGTGCCTCGCTGTTTGCCAGTAACATTGGCAGTGGGCATTTCATTGGCCTGGCAGGGTCAGGAGCCGCAGCAGGAATTGGGGCTATTGCATACGAGTGGAATGTAAGAGGTTATTTATATGCTCTTAAGACATGCTAATGTAAAAACTAATTTGATATGAAATGCTGTTTTGTTCAAAGTTCATATTTGATGATCAACAGGGAATTCTGATGGTGCTGCTGCTGGGATGGCTCTTCTTGCCCATTTATATCGCCTCTGGGGTAAGGGTGTCTACACGTGAAACATCACACACATACACATTACTTTATATATAATCACCTTTAAACTCTTTTTTCTCCAGGTGATGACCATGCCAGAATATTTGCAGAGGCGATTTGGTGGTCGCAGAACTCAGATATTCATAGCTGTCCTGTCCTTATTTATTTACATATTTACAAAGATATCGGTATGACACAAATCCACAATATATCTCTAGTGTTTCTATGCTGAAACTAATAAGTATTTTTATGCATGTATTTGAATGCTGTTATATTTGTGTTGGTATCTTGTATCTACACCCCACATGTCCTGCTATCTGTGTTTCTGGCCAGGTGGACATGTATGCTGGTGCATTGTTCATTCAGCTCGCCTTACAATGGAACATCTACCTTGCAGTGGTGATGCTGCTGTCGATCACAGCTCTCTACACAATAGCAGGTTACCTTTCTCCTTCCCTCACTATTTTAAAAACCTCTTGCTTAGAAATTAGATATAAGGGTGCCATTAACTGCTTGTTCTGTGTGTCACTGGCTGTTGTATAATTTTTCCTAGGTGGTCTGGCTGCAGTTATCTACACAGATGCTGCTCAAACAGCCATCATGCTGGCAGGAGCTCTCACCCTTATGGCCTTCAGTAAGTCAGATCTGACTAAAATTATGTCCTCCCATCACTAGCCTTTGATAGTACAGTTTGTCTGACCCTGCTGTCCCCCTGTTGAGGCTTTGTGGAAGTTGGAGGCTGGGATGCTCTTATGGACGGATACCTCAACGCCATCCCTTCTGTTCGTGTCCCAAACTCAACTTGTGGCATTCCACGAGATGACTCTTTCCACATATTCAGAGACCCAGTGAACTCTGACCTGCCTTGGCCCGGGGTCATCATTGGCATGTCCGTCCCCTCCATGTGGTATTGGTGTTCTGACCAGGTACCAGTGAACATTTTTGCATGGCAAGGTAGAGAACAAAATGGTAGAGAACAAGTGCCGCAATGTCACAAATGTCCAAATAGTGTATAAAAGAGTAATATCAGATATCACAAATCAGGATATAAAAAACCCTCCTAATCCTTTATTCATTAAACTGGATCATGTGCTGCCATGTCTAATCTCTACAGGGATATAAAGCATATAGGGGCCCAGAGTTAAAAACATAAATAACATTTTTTTTAATTTATTTTGCTCTCAAAATGTCACAAGGTCTTTCATCTATAAAAGATGAAAGTGTAATTAAGTGTTTTTTAAAGCTGGTTTATGATGTTCTACAAAATTCCTCTAAAGCTGAGTATGAAAGACTCTTCATCTGAAAGTCCCTATCTTGAGGATTTGGCATGTTTTTCTCCTCAGAGAGGTTAAAAAAATCCTTTTATACAATATCAGAGTAATAGTTTACCAACGAGCCAAACATGATACAACAGAAAGACTCAAGTAGTTCTACTGAGCATTCCCTGTCTTCTCAGTTCAGCACATAAAACCTTTACCCTAGATACCTGCCAAACTGAGTAATAACTGCAAGCTATTTGATTTCCTTATCCATTCTGATTACGGTAAATAGGCCCTTGTGAAAACGTACTTAAATACTGTTGCTTCTCTTAACTATTAACCAACTGAGGGTCAGCTGTGGTTGTGATTCTCTGCAGGTGATCGTGCAGCGATCCTTGGCTGCTAAGACCCTGACCCATGCAAAAGGTGGCTCGCTCATGGCTGCTTATCTAAAAATTCTGCCTTTCTTTGCTATCATGCTGCCTGGCATGATCAGCAGGATACTTTACACAGGTACAGTATGAAATGTATGTTTTAATAAATTAAAATGTGCTTGATATATGCTTAATGTGATACTATGTATGGTTTCTGTTAAATAGTAATAATGTCATAAAAATTGGATCTTCAATGCTGGACAGCCTGGTTACATTCAGGTTATGTTAATATGTTGAGAGTTTTAACGTTTAAAATTGATTGAGTGTTGTGTGTTTGAATGATATCGCGTAGATGACGTGGCGTGTGCCGACCCTGAGTTATGTAAACAGATTTGTGGTAACCCAGTGGGTTGTTCAGATACAGCCTACACCAGACTGGTCATGGAGCTGCTGCCTTCAGGTGAGAGATTTCATCTCCTTGTTCCACCTCCTGTACTGCCTATGGATGCTGTTTACATACAGTCCCTTTCATGCCAATCTCTGTGTTTTCCCTACCAGGGCTGCGAGGTTTGATGATGGCGGTAATGATTGCTGCACTCATGTCCTCTCTGACCTCCATCTTCAACAGCGCCAGCACCATTTTCACCATGGATCTATGGAAGACTTTCAGATCCCGTGCATCCGAGTGGGAACTTATGATTGTGGGCAGGTACAGTGTGTAACCACCTGTGGACAAGCGGGCATAACCCAAAATATGTTCCTGGATGCAGCATGTACTACTGAGGCACTGTTTCTAAGCCTGCAACAATAGATTTCCTTATTTTTGGGGGGCTTTTGCCTTCATTTGATAGTATAGCTAGAATATTGACAAGGAAGGGAGAAGAGAGAGTGAGGGGACCACATGCAGCAAAGGGCACTGGTTCAGAATTGAACCCACGCCGCTGCACTTCCCTGGTGCTTCACAATAACATGTTTTAACATGTCAAGAAAGTTCAACATTTTCTGAGAAACACTTTCAAAGGCCTCTCTCTTCAGGACCACCATGCTGTTTGCTTTTTCTATGCGTTCTTAAGTTACTTGGTAATGGCTACATCATGTAGAATATGTCATTCCTACTCAGACCATCTACAATTAAAGTATAAACCATGTATGGCATTATAATGCACTCTGGATAAAATCATCCACCAAATTGCATATTAAATTATTAAATTTTTCTGTCATTACCCAAACCATAACCCCTCTTTCCATGAATGTACAGTCCTGTTCATCCCTTCCCTACAAGATGTCCTGTGATCAAATCTTCAGCATGCCGTGTCTTTGCAGAACTGAACTGAATTACTTGGCATTAAATCCTTTTCATGTGTGTGCTGCAGGGTATTTGTGCTTGTGCTGGTGGTGGTGTCCGTGCTGTGGATTCCTGTCGTCCAGGCCAGTCAGGGTGGGCAGCTTTTCATCTACATCCAGTCCATCAGCACCTACCTGCAGCCACCCGTCTCCATCATCTTCCTCACAGGCTGTCTCTGGAAGAGGACTAATGAGAAGGTAAGGTGGTAGAGCTTCAGACTGATCCAACTGGTCAGATTGATCAAATCATTTTGACAAGAATATTATTTATTCATTGAGAAGAAAAAAGTAATAATGCAGAAGAAAGAGATCCAGCATACTTACTCCCAACAACAGGCTGTACACATAATTATTATTAGGTAGTACAGTATAATCAGAAGTAATAAGTTTATACATCTTTATGTGAAAGCTGTTCTGAAACAGCTGTAACTCTGTGATTGGGCTATTTGTTGACTCTCCTCTCCCTCCTTCCATTCATTAGGGTGCATTCTGGGGCCTGGCTGTCGGCCTGTTGGTGGGCTGCATCCGCATGATGTTAGACTTCATTTACCCTGCGCCCCTCTGCTATGAGGTGGATGACAGGCCCGGGGTGTTGAAATACGTCCATTACCTATACTTCTCCACGTTGCTGTCCTTCATCACCCTAGTTGTGGTGGTTGTAGTCAGCCTGGCTACAGAGGAACCCAAACCGGAGCAGGTGAAGCCACTAAATTTTGGTTTTAAATTTATTTTCTGTATTGTTTTAGTCAATTATATTGCACTCATATTGATGGTGACAAGGCACTGGAAGACTTCTTCTTGACCCACTGATTCAAATGTAGAGTAATTAGATTACATTTTTAAGTTTTATTGTAAGCAAACCATTTTTTTTTTACTAGCCTATTGCTATGGTTCATTAATGCCACCACACAAGATACAAAGAATACAAGGATATGCTCATTTTAACATCCCTCTACAGCACCACTAGGTGTCAATAACACTTCAGGGTACATTTAAGACAAACGGATATTAGTTTGCAGTACCCTGTTTTCAAAACTGTGACCAAATGTATCATTATTTGTGTCCTTCAGAAAAGTATCTATTTTGTGCTGACTGAATCTGACTGAACAGCTTTAGGACATTTTCAGACATATACTATCCTTTGTTGTCCTGTTGTCCTTTAATGTCAACAGGTGAATACATCTCATTCCCTGAGATCTTTGAAAGTTAATCTTTTGTATGTCTTCTTTTGAACAGATAAGTCGCCTCACCTGGTTCACTAGGTTTGACCCAATGGAGCCCAAAGAGCAAGTCTTCTCAGTGGAGCGGAACACAAAGAGCTTAGAGGTGATCACTAGTCAGACAAATGAGATGGGAATCACAGGAAGAGAGCAGGAGAGCAGCAACAGAAAAGCATGTCATCACAGGAAAGGTGGGTCTCTGTCCTGCGTTGCGATTACACTTTTCCATTTGACCATTTGTCATTCAATGAACACGCCCACGACCATTCAGTCTCCACTCTTCTCTCCCTCCTGAACTCTCCAGACTCTTTATCCTCCGTGTCCAGCATTCAGAGCCAGTCCAGGCTGATGTCTGCACTCTACTGGCTGTGTGGGATGAAGAGAAGGAAAAAGGAAGATGATAAATCTGTGACGCCTCCTGCACCAGCCATCTGTACTCTGGAGGAAAAGCCGCGTCTACGACTCATTGTCAACGCCAACCTCCTCATTTGCCTCTCTGTAACTGCCTTTATCGTCGGCTACTGGGGTTGACAGACACTCTCAATGGACACATGGTGTGTGTGTAAAAAGTTGTGTGCAGAGCTTTTCAGAGTATGAGAAGATATTCTACTTGCTTAGTTTTTGTCCTATAACTGACAATGCATACATTATGTATTCAGTGATTCTATTTCCTTCAAAACATGTTTTACTCATAAAATGGATCATATGAGAACGTCTTTCATTTATAGTGCAGATTTACATCATTGATGCCTGAAAGATTGCTTATGTCAAATATTTTGATGAAAGCTCCACTTAGTGTCTTCAGTAAATTAATCACAGCTCAGTAATATACCTAAACTGGCTATGATGATTGGTGCAGACAGTCTTTTGCACACTTTGTGTCCCTCTTTATTACATTTTGACAAAATGACAATTAACTAATGAGAAAAAGTTGACAACACTGTACAATGTTGAACAATCTTTAATTATCAATGTAATGATGCATTGTATGATGCATTATGTGCAGAAAAGCCCACATACAAATGCTGGGAAGAAATAAAAAAAAAAACAAAGAGCTGAAAACACCCTAACAAGCTAAAGACAGTCAGTTGTAGTAAAATTATACACAAAGACAAATTTGGCTGTATTTGGTCATAGCTTTGAGTGGAGTGATCAGTTACAAGCTATGTATTGAAAATACACTTATCACAATCAATCAGTTAGAAAAATCCAGAAAAACAATCCCTTTAAATGATAAAAGCTAATCTTTGAGAATCTAAGTAAATCAGGTCAGTTGGAATCAAAATAGAAAACCAAAAAAAAAAATAAACCTCTACCCCACTGGATTACTAGAAGGAAAACCCCCTGAAATACCAAAAATACAGCATATACTGTGGAGAAGACATCACTGAACTGCATTTTGTATTGCACAAAATATTTGGTCATTAAGAACCATAATTGAAGCCGAGCAGCTCTAAATCTTTACTTAATTTCCTTTGGCCCATTTCCATTTCTTTGGTCCTTTACACTAGTATGTTTAGTGCGGTGCTGAAGTGTGTGACAATTATTGAAAAGCCCTTCTAAAAAAAGCCAGTTGAAACGGATAAATTGGAAAATGATTAACAGATCATCAGTGGCTGGCACTCAAATATCTCCACACAACTCTGAATAAAATAAAATACTAGTTGTCGGGTCTATGTGGTGCTAAAACCAGATTCACAGATTTCTGTCTCCAAAAACATTCATAGCACTGAATCTATAGTATCGACAGCAAGATTTAAAAAAGGAGACAAGTGAAAGCTTAGCACCTGTTGAGTTGAGCTACTATACAGTATATTCAGATTAAGTCCAATAAGCGTTCTGCCGTCCAATCTGCAAATACCCATCAGTGTTTAGAACAAAAGGAGAGTGATGTAAAGCTAATAGTTGGACATGAGTTTTGTGGTTTTGAGGTCTCTGGTTTGAATCTCAGAAAAACAGAAGAAAAGGCAGCCATTTTTTCCTGCAGAAAGCACTCTGGCATCCTGTGAGTGGAGTGAGAGGAGCTGGAGTGAACCGAAGCGTTTGAGTTCCCTGTCGATATTTGATTCAAAAAAATCAAAACATTCAAATCTGTTACATGAACCAGCTGTGTGAAAGAAGATTTTGATGAGAGCGATCCCTCTTTTTCTTCACAAAGCGGTGAACTCTGTCTGGATCTGAGGGTTTAGTTGCTGGGCTGGGGTGGTGGCAGGCTCTTGACCAGCAGAGCTCTCCCCTTGTTGGTCCGCAATCACCTCAGGGATGAGGGCTCGTCCAATCCCCTTTGGGAATAGGCCTCCGTCTGCATAGGACAGTTAAGGAGACTGATCAGCAAATTAATCAGTTTATATCTTGTCTTGAACTTGAGCAATGAACTAAACTTATATTAGCAACACACACAGTTTCAAACTGGAGAGCGTACACGCCACCTTTGCACACTCCGTAAGACACCAAGGATCAATATTTCTATTAAAGTTGCTCTAAGTGATGTAACGCGTTATTTAAGCTACAACATTTTTTGTCACATACTGCTAACATTTTCTCATTATCTGCAAGCTTCCTATTCCCTGAACACACTGTAAAATAACACAGAAGGGAGGAGGGGGGGACGGGATGATGGAGGGGTGAGTTAGTTTTGTTTTGTTTGAAAATACTTTGAACGTCAACATGAAGTAATATAACCCAACATCGCTTAGAGCACCTTTAAGTCAACATTGCAATTATAGTACCAGTTAATGTTTTGAGGTGGTAACTGTTACTATATTGGTGAGGATCCTTGGTGTGTTAATTTTTTACATAGATCTGTTCAAAGAAAATGCACAAAAATGATAACCGCACACTGTCAGTTTAAGGTCTTTAGTATGTTTGATGTGTGTAGTTTACACAGAAAACAGTTTAGGGGCATGTTAGTTATTACAGAAATCTGTTAACAGGCAAAAGCCATCCAACCATCCAGCATTGATGATGGTGTGGGAATCACAGGAATGTTAGTTTTGTTGGACAGCAGAGTTAAAGTGCAAGACAAATGCATACTAAATATAAGTATACAGTATAGGCATGGGCCAGTGACCGGTTTCAAGGTATACCGGGGTTTGAAAAAGTCAAGGTTTTAAAACCACCAACATTCTCTGTCATACCGTTCCTAAGGTATAAGTTGTTTTTTATGAGTGGTCAAGGATAGAAACTGCAGTTTGGTAATCCCTCTCCCTGCCAGTGTGCGGTTTGTTTAAAAATAAAATACTTTTTTTTTTACCCAAACACTTAAAAAATAATTAATTTTAAAGCTGCAATTTCAATACCGTAATACTATGATATTTTTGCCGAAGGTTATCATACCATCAGAATCTTACCGGCCCATGCCTAATACAGTATATGCACAGCAACATAGACATGCAGTTGACACAGAAGCAACACATCAGCCAATCAGATTCTTACCATTACCTGCCTTGCAAAGCTCATCTTACAGGCAGACCAGCAGCTCAGACATCTGTAATATTTACATATTTCCTGTCATGCGTCAGATCACCACAGTTACATTTAGTGTGTGAGGCACTTTGACACAGTGAAACCAAAAGCCAGAAAGATAAATAGAGGAAGAGAAGAAGATGAAATTACTCAATACTGAATAAAGTATTAGCAGACGATCAGCAAGTGATTCCAGTCGTTGCAATGCCTACACAGAAGAATAAATCATCTTTAACAATGTTAAACATCAGTAAAGATGTGTTCCTGTTCATTACATCTGGAATTATAAAATTATTTTATTAAAATGGTGCAGGAGTGTCGACACAGTAAACTCTTTAATTCTTTGGCTGACTTTTATGGTGGGATGTAACCAAGTGCATTTACTCAAGTACTGTACTTAATCTTGAGGTACTTGAGTATTTCTATTATGCTACTTTATACTTCTACCCTACTACAATTCAGAGGCAAATATTGTATGTTGTACTCCACTACACTTATTTGAAAACTTAAGTTACTTGGCATATTTAGATAATACTAAATATGATCAATACATAAATTATGTATTGTTATGGGTTAACCTACCAAGCAGTTTATGAAGTTCCACCTTTACCAGCTGCAACATTAAAGTGAATAACACATTAATTAAACAATAATTGTACTATAATTATATAATTTATGCAATTCTGCATAAAGGGTATTTTTACTTTTGGTACTTTAAGTAATTATTTTTCACCAATACTTACTTGTGTACTTTTATTTAAGTAGGGATTTGAATGTAGGACTTTTAACTGAAAACTGAGTAAAGCAAATATTGTACCCTTTTTTCATCTATATTTATTTTACAGCTAAAGTTACTAGTTCCGTTGCAGATTCTGATTTTACATTCTAAACATCTGAGCTTATAAAATATGACAAACTGCTAAAGGTTAAACAACAACAGTATATAAAGCAATTAATTAGCTGCATCGCGACCAGCTACATTAAACATTAAAATGTTTCTTAAATAGGAATACTGTATAACACTTACAGGAGCCTTTCACATGAGTACTTTTACTTTGGTACTTTTGATTCCACCTGAAAAACTTACATACACTTGATCATATAGTACACGTTCTGCACACAAATATATAAATATAAATATATAGAGAGAAGCTTTTTCCACCAATATTTTTGTTACAGTATAAATACCCTTTTTGATTTCTGCTGCCTGGTTTACATTTTCTGATTCTTTCTGAGCATTGCTGGTGCTATTCAAATATCGTAATATTGCACACGTTTCATATACTGTATAATGTTGTATACGAATATTGAAAAGCATAATTTGCGAGGCACATGAGACTTTTTACCTGTTATTATCTTGGAGGCGGAGCCGCAGATGCCATTACCGTCGTCGGTGGCATTGACTGCAGGTTGTGGGGGCGGCGGCATGCTGGGTCGGGGCCGTGGCCTGGGTGCCGGCCTGGAGGGGCGAGGGAGAGACCCAGAGTGGTAGAAAGACAGCGGGATGGAGTGCGATCCATCATGAGGCGGAGTGTCAGGAGGGGTGGGAGTGCGGGGGGGAGAAGGCTCTGACTGAGGAGGTTGTGGGGGCGGGTGGCTCGGGGCATGGATTGGGCTGTCTTTGCCGAGCTGGCGCCTGGGGGTGATGGGTGGGTGATGAGTGGAGCCGGATATCTGGGTGTTGCTTGGCTGGGAGGCAATGGCGCTGGACTGTTTGGGCGGGGCTGGGGCCTGCTTCTTTGTGCCTATAGAGGAAAACATAATTACATGATATTAACAATATTGATGGTATTAAAATAATTAGTAGAGGAATGTACATTTTCTCACCTCTGCGAACCATGTGTGGACTGGGCCCCCTGGATCCACCTTGAGATAGGGGGCTTCCTACTGTAAGATGGACTGAACCATTCCTCTGGGGAGGAGGGGTGGACAAGAGCTCACGGGCTGGGCTGTGGGAATACAATTAATCCAAATGTTAATCCATCATGTCATCTGTACTTTAAAAAGGTCCCATGACATGGTGCTCTTTCAATGGTTTTATATAGACCTTAGTGATCCCCTATTACCAAATCCGAAGTCTCTTTCCCAAAATTCAGCCTTGAGCTACTAGCGCCAGTCCCACAATGAGCTTTCCTTTGTATGTGGCATTTCTGAGAAGGAGAGATGTGTGTGTGTGTGTGTGTGTGTGTGTGTGTGTGTGTGTGGGGGATGGGGGAGGCTGAAGGTGTGGCCTTGTTTAACTGCCACTTTGCTCATTTGAAAGCCATGATGTCTCTCTCTTATGGGTGGGCCAAATTCTCTGGGCAGAGAAAGGGGAGGTAACCTTGCCCCTTATGACCTCATAAGGAGCAAGATTCCAGATCGGCCCATCTGAGCTTTCATTTTCTCAAAGGCAGAGCAGGATACCCAGGGCTCGGTTTACACTTATCGCCATTTCTAGCCACTGGGGGGACCATAGGCAGGCTGGGGGAACTCATATTAATGTAAAAAATGTTCATGCCATGGGACCTTTAACAAAGAAGTGCTGGAAGAACTCATGCAAGCAATATATAAAACAAACTGCATATAATTCCATTCAAACGCTAATTACATTTGATGAAGGTTATCACACGTGGAATAACTCACAAAACAATGTAAAGACAAGTGTGGAGAAGAGGATGCAAAATCATAAAATCAGTTTGTTCAAAAGAACAGTAATGTGTTACATGCAAAATTGGACATTGCCACAAAGTTGTCAAACACTCAACAGACATGCAGGCAAGAAGGGGAGTAGATCTCTAAAAACGGATTGGTCAATCATCACAAAAAGCAGGGAGGATTAAAGTTGCCTGTAATCAAAACCTCACATGATTTGTGTTGCACTGCATTCTTGATTTGTGAAAATGAAGTCAAATTAAAATCAGAGGACGTAACAGACATTGTTATTCTAATGATTTTCTAGTTAAGGCCTTTCGACATGGGAACTAAGACTCAAAGACCAATTAAACACACGACAAACATAAAGGGCAGATGAGCACAACATTTACTGATTGGCTGCGAGCAGGCGGTGGAGTATTGTTGCTACCTCAGCTCGCTCTTCCTTACCTGCTTTCCTCTGCGCTGAGTTGGGTTATAACCTGAGGTTGCACTGTGGCTACTTGGACCCCACCACCCAGACCACCACCAACCCCACTACTAGCACCTCTCAAGCCAGGCTGCTCAGCCTCTGTAGTCGGGGACAGGAGCTGGGGCAGGGGCTCAGGCTGGGCAGGACCCCCGACTTCCAGAGGGGGCAATGGGGGTTGGAAGGTGGGTGTGGTTAGCTGTTGCTGCTTTCTATTTACAGTGTTGGTTCTACGTGGAGTGGGCTCCGGCTGTTTGTTAACAGTGCTAGGGAGGGGGGAGAGGGGAGAGAGTTCAGGAGGGCACACTATACACCATCAGACAGAATGAAAGAGCAAGAGACCGAAACAGACAGGAAGAGAGAGATGGTGCAGGAGACAGAAAAGACGCCACTTCCTGAGTTCAATGAAATCTTTTCAGAAGGAAGAACCCAAAAAGGATATAAAACCACATGACAGCGACCTTTTAAATAGAACTTTGAACAGTGACATCTCTGCAGGGACAGAAGAGACAGATGCCACACCATACAAACAAAATGCAACAGAGGAAGCCCACACAAAACATAAAACCAGCAACCTACAGTGTGACCCAAGCTTTAATTGGGAAACAAAAGAGATAACACAAAAGTACACAAGCGTAACACATGAGAATTATAGCTCTTGACAAAATGGTATCCCACTGAAAGAGCTTTCAGCTTTTTCATCACGTTTGGTACCAATCTTGAGGAAAACAAAACAGATTAACTTGTGCTGAAATCACCTCAACATAACAAATGTGGTCCAAAAATCACAAGAAAAACAGCATTCCCTTCTTTTACTTATCAATAATTGGACTAATGGGAGCTACATTAGACTGTGACACAGCTTTGAAGTCTGGACTGGGCAGATCTTCCGTGGGTGTTTCTGTGACTGTGATGGACTCGTTGGCCACTACATAGAGAGCCGACAGGACTGGGCCCCGCGACTCCTGCCTGCTCAGTGTCTTGGGACGGGATGAGAGGGTGAGGGGCAGGCTGAGGTTGGGGCGAGGCAGGTACCTGTCTTTACGGGGGGTGTGACTGTCCCCATCCTGCCCCACTAGGCTGCCTGGGCGTTTCCTATCCAGAACGGGATCGGGGTCTGCCGTGGCTGAGTGGGTGGGCATGGCAAACATGCCCGACACATTGAAGTCCACCTCTGGAGTTAAGAAGGTTGGAAGCAAATTGAGAGACAAAAATTAAAATGATGGTCTTCTAATGTAATAATTTACAGTAAAAAATATCAAGGGTATGAGATGAACAATAATTTGATACAGACATGTATGCTCTTCTCAGGAGGATTAGTAATAACTTTATTAATCTGACTTTTATTTGTTTAATATTATAATAATAATAATTTCAAGTGTTAACATGCTAACAAACTAAACTTTGATGTGTTCTTGGTAACCATTATATCTGCTAAACATCAGGATGTTAGCATAGTCATTGTGTGTCAGCTCATATCACCATTGTGCCTAAATACAGCCTCACAGAGCGGCTAGCACAGATGTATATGTTTAGTAATGAATGCTGTACTTCAATTGTTTGGTGGGTTCAGTTTCTCTCAACCCATCTCAGCTACTTTCACTTCATCGTGTCACTAGGTTTGGAAATCACTAGATTCTAGTGGTTTCCAATTTTTGCCCAAAAAGCCTTCTAACAACCGCTAAGTGCCAGCATTAGCTTGTTAATTGTCCATGTCTGAGAGAGCAAAAGTAATGGAGACAGCATATACAAAGTTTATTTAGTCAAGAAAACACATTCCTCACTTAAAAGTGATGCAGAAACATTTGGAATGAACTTCCAAAACCTGAAGCTTCTTTGAAAAAAAAAAATTAAGGTGGTTGAAAGAAATCCTGCTTATTGGCACTGCATTCAATGTATTCAGATAAAAACACCACAGTCTTAGTTTTGGCATTTATTATTAGGAATTAGTACACCAACAAACATTGGAGTACATTTCACCCCCTTAATCTCTTGTGTTGTGTGATCTTTCCTGTTCTCTTAGGTGAGAGAGATAAGAAGTACTTTTGCAAAAACAACAGACCAAGATGTTTTACCTTCGGGGAAGAACCAATCAGCATGCTGGATAACGGGCTCAATGATGGCGACCACATGGACAGATGTGGCTGCTGCCATCTCTGCCAGCGTCCTGAACACAACCAAAGATAGACAAGGACAGGAAGAAGCTTTATCAACCTCAGCTTTATTTTGTATTTGGAAAGGTAACATGACGTAACAATACACAGTTCTTACCCCTCAGTCTTTGCCCATAACAGGTTGGGCCCAAGGACTATGGCGATGTTGCTCGGAGTCATCTTATTAACCTCACTGTTCTGAGCCAGTTTAGCCAGAAATTTCACCAGATACCTGAAACAGAGACTCCAATTACTTTAAAAACCTCTAAGCTACTGAAACTGTTCCTTCATTGCAGGCTAGTTAGCCAACTGGTAATCTAAGCCCCAAAGCAAACGGATGGCCTTGGTGTGGATAGGAGTTGTAGCAGCTCAAACAGAGTTTTTTTAATTTTTATTTTGGTCCTGATGGAGGTCTAAAGTGGTAAAAGTGACCAATATTTTACAGTATAAACTAAAATTATCACCCTGCAGTTGTATGCCTCATCCAACTTGCAGTTTACATCCATGTCTCTCCAGACTCATAAGACTTTAAAGCAATTTAATAAAAAGGTATAAAGTGCATTTTATCTTCAACTGGGCATCACAGAAGATCTATACCATCACCACTGTTTCAAGGTGGACACCCATGCTTAGGGACGGACGGACAACCCCAAAACATAATGTTATTCCTGTTTTATGTAACAGGAATAATATTTCTCTTTATTTTTCATAACCACTTTTTAAAACATTTTCAACCCTTCAGATTTGTCTTGGGACCCCAAGTTGAGAATCTTTGTTAGAAGCAGAAGTGAGTGCTCTATTGAGACGTCTAATAAGACACCAACATGACTTCCTGAACTAGGTTGAATCTTCAGAATCACTTATGGAAGTGAGAAACTGAACAGAAATCAACGCTATACATTCAGTTCTGTTGATTTACTTTTTGAAACTAACAACAAAAAAAATGCAACAACGCATTGTGGTGATGCTCTTACCTGAGGTTTGCTTTGTGAGTCTTTGGCAAACGGTCACATGTCACCCACAAGGCCTGAAGCCTCTTGTCAGGATCAGACACACTGAGAACACACACAGACACACACACACACACACACACACACACACACACACACACACACACAGCTTGTAAGTACCACAATATCTAAAGCAACCTTGGAGCACACTGCTTCCGATGTATGTGTTTAATGCTTATTAGCACAGAATGAGCTTGTTTTACACAATATTAAAAGAGCCATATCTGTGTGTCTTCTTACTTGGATGCCTGTGTCCACTCATCGTACAGGCCAAAAGTCATTAGAGGTTCAGGAAGTTCCCTGAGGTAGGATTTCAGGGCTCCTGTGTATGAAAAGAAAAGCTATGAGAAAATGATCTAGACCAGATGGTTTCAATTTTTTTACGGATTTGTAGAAGAGGTTGTACCAGCGACGGCATGGGGATCAGAGTAGAACTCCTCAAGCTGCGAGGTGGAGCAGTCCAGCGCCGCTTTGAGCTTTTTCAGTTTGGAAGCTCCGGCAGCTATTCTGAAGAGACCCTGCCAGGAAAATGTAAAGAAAATGACTGATTAGTGCTTTTTTCAAAAAAGTACAGGTGACCTTCACCTCATCCTTAAATTAAAGAACTAAGTCTGGGTTGGTATCAGTAAAGGAGAAGTAAAGCACACAAACTGTACCATCTACTAATAAGTTTCAAGTTGTTTTTGTTAGCAATAGAGATGTGTCTCTTTCGGTATGAGTAGCAGACAGCTGTACAGCAAGAGTTTTGTTTGCGTTAATAAAACTGCCCTCCTTGGGAAGTCCAGTGATATGGTTACATTTTTAAGAGTGCAATAGTGAGCATGATAATGCATAACAGATGCCCGCACATACAGTGCTTGTTCCCTCAGCCTGTGGCCTGTCAGGCAAATTGACCACATGTTGGACACAGATGTTTCCAGACTGTATGTGCCATTTCTAGAGAGTAATCTCCTTCCAGCTCTGATAGAGTGAAGTTTTATGGGTATGAGTTTTTGTCCAAATTCTGGTTAATTAACCCTCAACTTTGCCCTAGTTTCTCCTACTTTTCTGCCATCACTCTATTCATACCTCCTCCTTCATGCCAGTCTCCAGCAGCATCATGACGCAGGCCTCCATAGGCAGAGCAATCTCACGGTTACTCCTCTTCAGGTGCTCCTCCAGAGCCATGCCGAATGCTGGCTTCTCCATCCAGCAGTCTGGGAGAAAAGTCAGTGTCTTTACACTTAGTGTAGACTAGTGTTTGACAGCATTTCTGTTCTTTGTCTGTCAATTATTCTTCTATAGTTATTTTATAGTTGACAGTTAAAATGTAATAATGCTAGGTGTAATGACCTCTTCTTTTATCCCACTGCCTTGCTGTCACAGTGATCCTTTCCCTGTCTGAAGTCTTTACCATGCACAGGCATTCATATTAAAAGCCTAGAAATGTTCTTTCTCCAGGAGAAATCTAGCCAAGTAAGTCAAGTTTCTTCAATCCCAAATTAAAGAATTTCTCATTAACATACTGCATGAAGCTGATTGTAACCTGGTTACTTAAGGGCATGTAAACGCACTATGGAAATACAAGAAAGAAACAGACAAGAAACTGAGATTTGATTTTAGTAATTTTGTTTTCAGCAAATGTTGTGCTCTATTATATGGTTTGCAGATTTAATGAATGCATGTTTGATGTCTTGCTGTTCACCTTGCTGCAATTGGATAGTTGGTATAGCTGCCTCCAGAGCTGCCAGAGACCTCCTGTGGTAGTCTGCCTGTGCCTCTAATAACTGGTAGACATACACAAACAAACAAACATAATCACAGTTCATATGAACAAACCTTTGGCATACGGTGAAGCAGGGATTCAACAAATAATAGTTATAGTGGAATGGAATACATTTGTATCACATTTGCATTTTAATTCTAGGTCTTTTACACTGAGGTGCACCCACCATGACAAAATAGCGTGCATGATCTCCTTCTTTGGAACCAAAGTTGTACAAGTCTGCAGCGAGCTGGTCCTATAGGATATATATATATATATATATATATATATATATATATATATATATATATATATATATATATATATATATATATATATATATATATATATATATATATATATATATATATATATATATATCTCAAAGCATTATGGCAACCATAAACCATCTGCTTTAATTTGCACAGAAACCTTTCATTAAAAAGCAAATTAACTGCAGAGGACAAAGCAATGACCTTTAATTATGTGGTCCTAATAATGTGCATAGCGTGTTTTTTCCTGTTACAAGGCTTCCTTTGTTTAGCCAGTTCAAAAAATATGATCCTAACCTGATGAAGAGACCCTGGCTGGAATGTACAGCCATTAGATTAAAATTGTCTTGATTAAATACTGTGTATGCAGCATACCGAAGTGAGTGAGTAATAAATTAGAAAACTGTGAACAGCGAGAGAGATTTAAAACAAGATCTACCTTGCATATTTCTACTTTGTTGAGAGCCTCATCCATCTCGTCTTTAAGGGAATCAGTCTTAGCTGCCATAGCCTGGTTGTTGGACTTTGTTGCTTGGAACCACCTGAAGGCCAAAACATTATGTAATCAGAATCAGAAATACTTTATTGATCCCCGAAGGGAAACTCTGTATGTAGACACTTAGTCTACCGTCAGCATGAGCATATTTGATTTGAAAAGGTTGCCTTTATATCTATGCTAACTTTTGTTCATTTGCAATTAAAGTTAACATTTAATAATAATAGAGCTGGATCAAGACTAAGAGCCAGTGTACCTCGTCTTGGCCGAGTCATAGTCCAGAACCAGTTTGGCAAGTTGTTTTCGCTGTTTTAGTATATTGGGAATCTCAATCTGTAAGAGAAACATTGAGGATCATGAGTGTACACACACACACACACACACACACACACACACACACACACACACACACACACACACACACACACACACACACACACACACACACACACACACAATTTGGTACAATCTGAAGATTAAACACGCAGTGTGTACAGATCCTGGACAGGTTTTTTTTTTTTTTACAATTTAAATACAGATCCGTGCAGGTCATAAGGGATCACTAATTTATGAAAAGAGTGTTTTCACCTCAGCCAGTTGGTTGAGAGGATCTAGGATGTCTCTCTCAATCTGGACTTCATGTTGCATCAGTTCAGCCGCTAGCCTGCTTTCAGCCTCCCCACACACATCCATCATCTTGCTGCTCACACAGAAATGTATACAAATATGACTGTCAATGTCTCACAGTGAGAAAAAGGTAAATGTAAAAGAAAACACATACAAGAGGCCCCTTGTTAGATCCTTCGACTTAATCAATCACTTTCAATGCTGTATTATGGTTAATTGAGATTAATGGAATTTTATTTTTGAGATAGACAGGCATTTCACCCAAACAGACTCTCGTCTCCCAGCTGACTGCCTCCCTCCTGCATGGCCTGGGACAGCATCGTCAGGGGCAGCTTTTTCTGCAAGCAGATCAGCAAATAATGTTTAGCCTACTTTAAGTATTGTGGGGAACAAATAGCCAAAAGATAACCCAATGATAAGTGTCTATGATTTAGGTAATTAGTGATTTATTTTTCAACCATGAATATTAAAAGCTATTGGGAGTTTGACAAGGTAACATAAAATTGATTCACTCAGAGTTTTTTCAGTTTTATAGTGTGTGTGTGTGTGTGTGTGTGAGGTAGGTCTGTTATTGAGTAATAGTGAAGCTGGCAGGAGGCCAGTGCTGAATATTTTCCTCTTGAGATCCTATGTTTTATAGCACAAGATAGCAGGCCCTTGCTAATACTGACAATGGTGTTACAGTGATTCACCCTTATTTAATTTCTGTATGAGCTACAGAGTGACTCTGACAGCAAAGTGTAAAACTTAAAATAGAGATCTGACTATGTAGGGTGTTGCTACCATGCTGAGATAACAAGATGAGGTTATGAAATGCCTATTCAAAGTTGTCTACAAAGTGCAACTGGCAAGAGAGACTGAGTGCCACTTACATGTCTCTTCTCTGTGTCTGTGCCCAGCTGACCCTGCAGGCAGGACACCAGCCTCTTGTGTGTGTTGTGTGACACCAAACGCACCAACTCCAACCGCCTCTCGATCTGTATATGCACACAAAATGTTCTTAAATCTGCACAAACAAAACAGGCCATTTGTGACTGTACACACACACACACACACACACACACACACACACACACACACACACACACACACACACACACACACACACACACACACACACACACACACACACACACACACACACACACACACACACACACACACACACACACACACACACACAATTTCCTGTTTAACTGAAGCAATCAAGGTGAGAGTTACAAATGAAAAACACAACAAGCTGCACCAGCGCCTATCCATCTCTAAACTTTCCATCCTGCTCTAGTTTTGAAAGATGAAGAGGATGTCAATGCTATTTGTCTAGCTGTATTCTGCAGCCAGATGGAAGGAATCATGGCAGATAAGTAAGAGACTGATGTATTGTGGTCTTTACTGCAAACAGGGAAAGCTTCTTTTCAACATTTGAGGACTCCATGCAGAGATGAGGAAGAACAGATGAATCATTCTGACTGCAGGCCTTATCTACTGGTAATAGTTCATGAGCAGTAAAGTATCATATGTAGTTTTGCATGTTTTAACCCCTTATCTACATATCATGTTTGCTTTACCTTAGATATTCAGATTGCTTTTCTATTTTCCAGGCCATTGGTTTAAGTTAATTTCACTACGAATATTGAATACCCATTCAATACATTTTTCCCCAAATAGAAACACTATGTAATGGTTACTTCACCGCAGGAACTCATTAGAAAAATAATGCACAAGGGATTGCTTTGACCAAATTAATGTAACTTACAGCAGAAATAGTGACTTTTATATTGTAATTGAGACAGAAAATGTATTCAATCTGAAATGGTCATATATGTATGATGTTACCCAACCTGCTTCATAAGGTCAGTGTCAAGGCCGATTTGGATGCAAAGCATAAGTGAATTTTGGTGAGATAGTTAATCCTTCACAGTTACTATTTAGAAATCCATTTCATTTGTGGAAGTTATATTTTCCTCACACAGTAATACAGCTAAAACATGCATTATAGAACAATCCATTAGGATTGGGAAAAATGTATGAAGTCATCTTTAATACATTTTCTGAAAAATCAGTTGAGGATACTGTTTTAGACAATCCAGCAATATAAAAACAGATCAAGTTACTTAATCACATTGAAAATGTCAAAATTATTTAAAAATCCATTACAGCCATAAACACGTCCTGTTAATTGATTTGCAACATTACCCACACTGGCCTAATACAAAAAGATGTATTACTGCAGAAAAACATAGTATCCAGGAGCTCAAAAATCAATACTAAAATACAAAAAACACTGATGTTCTAAACATAAAAACCTGAATTTTGTACCACTGAAAGAAGTTGCCAATTTGCATCAAACTCTGTGAGCTTAGATGTCAGAGGGTTCCTGAATGCACCACAAGTGAGAGATATATATATATATATATATATATATATATATATATATATATATATATATATATATATATATATATATATATATATATATATATATATATATATATAGTTTTCAGTCTCTGCTTGCAGTTTTATGACCATGTGACAATAACGTTACTCTGACTGCTCTGAAGTCTGAAGTCTCAGATCTGTGCTTGTTGATTTCTATACGTTACTAAAATTAACTAAAGCCAGTGGCAGAATGGTTTAAATAGCCTAATGACTAATGCTTTGGGAAATGCAGTAATGTCAAGTATACAAACATTATAGTTAACCTGCAAAAGTGTACAAAACACTAGTATAGTTTTAAAGCCAATTCATTTAATGTAATATGTTTCTTGTTTGAAATGTCATATCCACTTCCTCTTCCTGTTTGAGTGTTAATATCTAGCTGTCTCACTACAGTCCCTTGTTTGCTGTCTCTTCTTCCTTTAATTTTATTCTTGCTGATTCGCTGTTCCCTTTACAACATGTTGTGCTCTCACACACACACACACACACACACACACACACACACACACACACACACACACACTTTTCCTCCACTCTCTCCCATTACTCGTCTCCTTCTTTCCTGCAGCTGTTGCTCCATGCCAAACCACAGCTGGACTTGGCTTCCTTGCCTGGACCCAACTGATTCGCTCATCATTCAGCTGATCCCCAGCTCTGATTAATGCATGGAAGTCTAGCTCTAACTGGTGACAGACCGACTGTATCCAGAACTCAAACACTCTGTGCCAAGATGGAAAAAAAAAAAGAGGCCAGAGTGATTTGAGTGTGGGCGCAGGCTGGATACAATGGTTGATTGCATTCTCTCTGCAGAGTTTTTCATGAGTGTACAGAAATGCAGTATGTTTTGTACCATTTACATTTGAAAAGTCTCAAAGTTGAACTATCCTTCTCTGTTAATTGTCTGCTTCTTTTTACCTATGGCATTATAATGCATTATGAAGTATTGGCATAGATTAATTAATGGAAAAATACTCCTATAAACCTCCTTTTAACATAACCGATTAAAGAAAACAGTCCGTTAATCTTAACCTTCAATTAGCCAGCTCCATGTCTCAAGCAGCTGGATTAATTCTGCTCACAAAAGGAATTCTGGCCTCAGGGAGGAACTAAATTATGGAAACAGTCTTGCACGCACGCACAAAGTCTCCTTTTGGCGACATTATTTAAAATTTGGAAAAACTTTAATTTGGAAAATAGCAATAAATAGCAATATATATCGCACAATATTGCAAAGTGTCAAATTGCAATAATATACACACACACACACACACACACACACACACACACACACACACACACACACACCGAGTTGAAGAGGAAAAAAAAATTAAAAAAATGCAGGAAAACTCCCCGGTCATAGGCCCAGACAAGCGCGCACACACACACAATCCCTTAGAACTGCCTCTCCAGTTATGGCGCTGTCCAAAGGTTTACAGGATAGTTACTGCCATCTTTTTTATTCCAGACAGCAATGAGACTAGTGAGCAGGGCTAGCTGACAACGTGTGACCTGCCACAGCAAAATGAGTGTCTAGTGAGTCACTGAGGAACCTGCGAGGATGGATACAGTTTTGTTTTCTGGCTTGGAGCTGCTTTGGCAGACTGGATAGCTGGTGAACGGATGGCTGATCTTTGGCAGTATGATTGGTTAGCTAATCACAGAGCAGAAACAGGATCTCCAAATAGTCATGTCTGCTTAAAGAAATAGTTTGACTCACTTATTCTCTTTGTAGTCTAGAGTTAGATGAGAAAAATCAAATAACCCAATATTTTTAACTAAATACACCAAGGTCCATATTGCAGCAAATATTAGATGAACTGAATATTAAAAGGCAAATATTAGAACAGCTGGTAAGTCTGGTAAGTTTAGAAAATTAAACCACTTTACCGTAATGCTGCCGTTAAAACCAGGAAACTATAACACGTGTCAAATCAAGATAATTAAGTTACAAAGCTAATCTAGCTGTTTCCCTGTGTTTCCAGTTTTTGTGCGAATCTAAGCTAACCAATTCCAACATATGAGAGCAATATGGATCTTCTCATCTAAAACTCTGCAAGAAAGCAAATAAGCGTGTTCCCAAAATGACACTCAAAATGACAAGCCGGTGTTCTCAACGACAAGGAAACGAACACTGTAGTTGTCTGCTGAGCTCTCTCGCTGGTTAGCTGACAGATACCTGCTAACATACAGTATCAGATATGAATATGCTCCAGTATCCACAACAGCAGCTCATTTTGTATCCCAATCAAATACTAAGCTATGGGACCAGTTCCTGCCTGACTCTCTATGCTCTATGTGAGCCTCGACATGTCTAAGCAAGACAAATGCCTTGGCCAAAGGACTATGGAAAAAATGGAAAAGAAAAGACTATTACTACAACACCATGGAAATCATAGTGTCAAATTTCAAGTTGGACAGTTCAAGGAAGGGGTTGTGGGAGCGAGTTGGGGAGGGGGAAAGGAAAAAACTATTCATTCTCTGCTCATGTTTAGAAAGAGGGGAAACAACTTTCCCAGCTATTGTGATTCAATTTAAATGCAGACACTGATTCTCAGCTCTAAGAATCAGTAAACTGTGAGCTACACATTTATTTATCAACATGACAATAATCAGAGTACAGATTCTGACTTGGAGCTCAAGTTGTTATGCTAAAAGACAGCCAAGCCACTTCAACTATGCTGACCGCTTGACAATCACATTCCTCACTGAGAGCTGGAGCTAAAGGAATGTCTAACGCAGCACAAAGCTCCTGTCGTTCAGGTCGAGGACCAAAGACGAGAGAAGCATTCTCTGGAAGGGTTGGGTCGGTTTGTGCGCTGTGGTTTTGGGACAATGGTGTATAACTAAATTTAACTATTACTGCTGTTAAAGCAAAAAACAAGCCTTAACTGTCTTGAGTAAAGCAAAACAAATACTTGCATTTTTGCTTAAAGAAACAATCTGTTTGCTCATCACCAAGCGTTTGTGTTGTGTGTTATTGTGTGAGCAAACCACATGGGGTTCATAGTTCACTGCTGCATGTCATAAAACATTGACTTCCATGATTGAATGAGAGGCTTCACTTTTTCTTTCACAAAAGCTCCATTCTACTGTAAACATGCTCTGCTTTTCTTAGGTATCTTGTATTCCTTTACACTCTTTTCCTAGCAGTGAGCTCGTATAGTTTCAGGAGTCAGAGTACTCCCATCCCCCCACACACACACACACACACACACACACACACAGAGAAAACCTCCCCAGTAATGTTTTCATGCCAGCAGTTGTACTCCAAGACTGCAGAGAAACTTGGCATCAACAAGCTGCTCAAGCATGATGGCTTTAACAGAGCCTGTGAGGAGAACTTGTAAGCCTTTTGATAACTTCCGCATTTTACTGTTCCAGAAAACGACGTCTTAAGCAGCCGTTTTTTACACTGAGAGTAGTGTGTATCACAGTATTTTCCGTGGCAATACTGTATCACTACACAAACGCCAAGTATTGATCTATTATTATATATGAGTTGGTCAGTTTGTCTTCTTGACAATCCTATTTTGCAGCAACAAAATTGAAGTGAGATGAACAAACAGAGAAATCTATATTGCTAGATAAAACAGATGTTGATAAAGTTTCCTTTTGGGGACATTATTTGAAATTGGGAAAAATTTTAAGTTGGAAAAAAGGAAATCCTTTGCAATATATCGCAGAACATTGCAATATGTTTCAAATCGCAATAATATTGTATTGTGACATACTGTAAGTATCGTGACAATATCGATGTGAGGCCTCTGGTGATTTCCACCCCTACATGCTATCGGCCAGTAAGCTATGCTGTGTCTGTTTTTTTTTTTTTTTATTTGGATGTGCGCAAGTGGGCAGGGGGAGAGAGAAAAAAAAATACTTGGGGAATAGCCAATCCTGCTTTTGATTTCAATAGCCAAAACGAAAAAGCCCATTTTTTGTTGATTTTCAATTCTTTAATCGTGACAACCCTACCCCCGACAGTTGTATATGAACAGTGACAGAGACGAAGAATGTCATATTCACCTGTAGGAGGTCATCCTTTAGCACCTCAGTTTTCTCAGCCCTGTTGAGGGAAACACAAATATGAAGCCAAAGGTTAAATACTGACAATACATTTTGAAATACAAACACAGACAGAAAAACACACCTTTGACATACAGAGATAAGATAATACCATCAACACCTAAATAACATAATGCAAATATAAATGCAATGCAGATAGGGGCGCACTTGTCCAATGGTAAGGAATTTTAATTAAATGCATATTAAATAGATCTGCAAAGATTAATCAATTAGTTGTCAAACTATTACATTTATCAGCAATTATTTTGAGTAATTTCTTGTAAAAGAATTCCAAATTCTCCGACTTCAGCTTCTTAAATGTGAATATTTTCTAGTTTCTTCACTCCTCTATGACAGTAACACAATATTTTTGAGTTATGGACAAACCAAAACATTTGAGGACGTAAGAATGGACTTAGGAAACCACTGAACAACATTTTTTAACTAATCGATTAATCAAGAAAATAATCAACAGATTAATCGACAATGAAAATTATCGTTAGTTGCAGCCCTAGTATTAAATGAGTATTTTGAACTTGTCTCAAACTCTAGTCTAATGGATCACAAGTTACATTTTAAAAAATACATGACCTAACTTGCTGTTTAAACTCAGATAAACTGATGAGCACACAGCAAACAAGACCATCAAACAAAAACAGAAGAGCACTTCCAGCCCAATCTTGTGCCTGCAGCAAAGTTACACAGCACATACTATGCTTAAATCCACAATAAGATGTCACACGATAGACCTGCTAACAATGAGAAATATAATTTCTGCACACATGTACAAACCCACTTGTGCCTGTGGCTTTTTTCCATGATGGACCTGTTGGATTCCTCCCCCATGCCCAAACACAAACTTCCTCTTGTGTCATCTTTACCTTATTTGTTATGGCAACAAGGAGAGGTGTGTGTGTGTGTATATTATATATATATATATATATATATATATAGCCACTTGACAACTCAAGGAGTTGTTAAGTGGCTTGTTGATGTCTGAAACACACTGAACACATTGCACATTGTAGCAAGAAGAGTTTGCAGAAAACAGGTCAGAATCATTCCAAATTGTTTAGACCTCAAAAGATATTTCCACCCATTTTGGAATGTTGCTGAGCTTGTGAGACCAGCAAACGAGCTTATCGCTCACCCTGTCGATATCTAACAACTACACAGACCACACAGGTATTACATCCACACACCAAATCCCTGAAGACCTCCTCTCCCTCCTCTACCAGAGCAGGCCCACACTATAGATTTAAATCTCACAGGGATCAATTAACCCTCTCCCACACAAGAGCTATTACATAATACTGCTGTAAACAACACCCTACAGATACAGGCTTACCTCACTAATGCCTGAAATATCCTCACCATTTTTGGAAAACGTCTTTGGCTAGTGCACACTGTCGCCAGCTCATACAATGAGTAGAAATCTTTTCACTGGTCAAAGGTTTGTTTTGTTATGATTCTACAGACAATTTTTCATTATATGTGTCTGATAATCATTTTTAAGACTCTTAAATGTAAATATTTTAGTAGTACTAGTATTATTGTAATATTGCTCACTTTTACTCACAACATGCAACGGGCAACGTAGGATTCCATTCACTACGCTAACTAGCAGTGGCGCTGCCGGAGTTGTACCATGTACTGAGACCAAAAATGCGTTGGCCCACCTATCTACAGCTATAGGGAGACTGTGATAGACCCTATTTCAACAAATGGTGGCGTATTCCTTTAACATTTGTGAAATGTTCAGGTTGCACTTCTTGTTTTGAAGAAAATATTGATACTCTCAGTATATACTGTAGCTTCTTGAATTGATGTCTTGACTTTTGATATATAACAAAACTGCTTTTTTATGCTTGTTTCTTCAACATACACATCATGTCATGAACAACAGAGCTTTTTCAGGCAAAGAGGAAACTCATAAAATATGTTTAAAACAGATTGTATATACCAGTTTATAAAATGGGTACAAACAAATTACTTTCATGTAACACTAATGCAGGCATCCAATATATATTTTCATACAAGAAAGTTACTGCTTGTTACTGTTACTTTACCAGTTAAACAAAAGGTTGAGAAGTACTATATACGTATATATATATATATATATATATATACACACACATGATTGCATTACACATTAGGCTTTAGTGGCTTCTGAAGGAGAAGCTACATGAGAAATCTTTAGATGCCTATCAATAATGAATCAGCATTGATTTGACTGGAGTGCAGCTTAGCTCTGTCCAGCAACTATTGTTCTAAGAATAGACACAATGCTGGAGCCCAGACCCTCAAAAAAAATTTGAGCAAAACACACAGAAGCAGATAAAGTAGAGACAGTAACTGTTGGTTGTAAAAAAAATACCTTTTGATTACTAAGCCAGTGAGACAATTCATCAACCACAGAGTACTAACAGTAAAATCCTGTTTAAATTCATGTATTATATAAGTATTGTTAAAAGTGCTCTGTGTAAGCTTATCTCTCCAAAGTGCTCCAGAAGTATGCAGGGAATCATAAACATTGCAATCTTAAACCACACTGCAACAACTACATGTAAATCGAACTGCTTCCTCTTTTATAAAAAACACCCCTCTGTGGCTGTGGAACATCCCCAACCCTCCGCTGTGTCCCCGTCAACAACCATGGAAATGCTTACTCCACAAAACCCCTCCGTGCCTGGCTCTTCCTATGCCAAACAGAGAACCACATCATCACAAACCATCATGGGGGACACAAATTCATTGGTTTGTGAAATAAAGAAAAGGTCATCCGAGTGCTATTGTGGCAATCAAAAGTCTATAGTCAATAATGCTTTCATATGTGGAAAAAGATTTTTGTTATAGTTCACGATAACAGTAACCTGAGGGGTGGAGGGGATGTGGTGGAGACTAAATCCATCAGGTTTAGGCAAAATATTCAGTCTCAAAAATCACAAGGAGCAGCTTTATGATGATGTAAATGTATACTTTGTCTTTCAGTGTGTGTAATCAAACTGATGTAGAGCAGCAACGATTTGTAGATTAATGGATAAGGTGTTCAACAGAAAAATAGTTGGCAACTATTCGACTATGAAAATCAATTAGTCGTTTCAGTCATAAAGGGAAAATTGAAATAGCCTATTTCAGTAAACTAAATAGCTTTGGGTTTGTGACCTTTGGTCAAATGTATCTGAGAAAAACAAGGCCAGTGAATACAGGCTTGGAAAGTCATTTTGAAGAAAACATTACGAAGATCATCTGCAGACACCATTAATTCAGTAATAACTGGAGTCTCAATGGTGATGAAGGGAGAGGATAGGAGTAGATGGTATATATATATTTTTGTGTGTGTGTGTGTGTTATTACCACACATCAGGAAACATGTGTTTGTGTGCACACCCTTTCCTAAAACTGCAGAAATAACAGTAGGAGCTTAAGTAGACCTCTACTGAAGTGAAAGCTGGAGACTTTACAGGGGCCCAAAGCGGATGAGAGCCTGCAGAGCTAAACAGTATTTCTTCTGCAAGCCCAGAACTGCTACCTCCAGGTATACTAAGATATATACAGAAAAAATTAAATTAATCTTATTAGAACAACTAATTGGAAACTATAAATATCAGTTAATCCCCTTTGCAATTTGCAAACAAATATTTCCTAGTTCTAGCATCCACACTGAGGGATTTTGGAACCTTTCTCAGTTGTATTTAATTCTTAAAATATAAATATTTGTGTATGTTCATCTTGGGCTCACAGAACGTATGTCGAGCATTTTTCTACTTTCTTTGCATTTCATAAAATGATTAATCAATAACGAAAATAATTATCTACAGCCCTAAATCTAAAGAAGTCACTGACTTATTACTTTCACAGACACACAATATGCCCTACATAAATAAAAGGAGAATAGTAATACTTAATTAAACGACATCTGGAAAACCATTCACCTTTTTTGTCTTAAAACAAATCAAGTTCATGTGACATGTGGACAGGTGTAGTTTCTTTTTGACATTACTCAACTTTAAACAGATGCTTTACTTTCCTCAAACTTAAACTATAATACGCACAAAACTTAGCCCAGCCCAGCCCAGCCCTTCCGCCAAGACAGATGATAACACTAAATATTGACAAACCATAAGTAGCAACAGTGTTGACCTGCCAGAATATCAACTTGAAATAATGCATGTTATTAAAACACACACTCACCTTCCAACTGTCTGGTTGGCAAGTTGCTTCATGCGATTAAACTGTTTCTTCATGTTTTTTTCTTGTGTGTCTCCTGCAAGTGTGTAAAAGTTAGCAGCACCTCGGAGCGCTGTCGTTCACCCACAGTTTATCTAAAAGTTGCGCTACGTCGCAGCCATTGTGGCTGAAAGGGCTGTGCTCCGACCACTTTTACGCACTACAACTGGATGGTTTTACTGACTGAACTCGGTAACATTTGGCTGTCGGTAGAAACGCAAAGAAGTTAGTTTAAGCAAATCATGACAAGCCGCTGGATCCCCATTGACACGAGTTTCCGACTTCCTAATAAATTGGTTCGGGTGGAACCAGTGCGGCTGGTAGGAAGGAGGAAGTGCCTTTACTTCCCTACTGTATGCTGCATGGCCCAATGGTGACATGTGATACCTTTGCAGGAAAAAAAAGAAAAAAGCATTGACTCAGCTATTGGTCTGTAATGGACTTGTCCAAGTCAAGTTTCAATAGAAAACATATTAAAGTGTTAAATTAGGCTGATAATTAAAAATTAATTGCCTAAGTCATGGGACAAATTGGAGCAACATGACACAAACTTTAAATTAAACAGGCTACAATTGACCAAAAAATAAAGAAAAAAGTTGCATTTACTCCACTGTTCCAGTGTCAGTCTGGGTCCATTTCAGAAGTGGCTAAATACATCCCCTCCGGACTGATTGGAGATCAGTTAAATTCAATCATTAAACACCGCGTCAGCACTCTGGTGTTCAGAGTCATCTGCTGCCATCTTGTGGCTGCTGCTCTACAATGACAGACGCCTCTAAAATCAATCTGTGGTTCATTTCTCTTTATTTCTGTTTCCTAATTATTATTTTTCTTCTTTATGTCAACATAATTACACTATAATGCTTTTTATTATCATAATTAGATGCCTAAACATCACTGATGAGTCACAATCACTGGTAGTATCTTAGATTTTGTGCTGTCACCCAAATGAAATCATTGTCAGAAAAGGTTTTATTGCCACAATAAGCACGCTTATGTGGAATTTGCCTTGGTGAAAGGTGCATACATAAACAACCTTGTTGTAGGGTTTATGACATTCAGGCTCATATAGCTCAAAGGCATACCTTTTCAGACAAAGGGCACACCTTATCTGCTTAACATAGCCTATATTACGAGGTCAATATTATATGGGACCTATGAACTGTTTGTCATGGGACTGAGGGTGACTTTATGATCCCAATAAATGGAGGAAACATTCGGTGTCTGTTCATTCATTCTATTTGCATGGAGCAGTCTTTGCTGCAAGTACTATAACTCCTTTGTCGACGTTTAATCAGAATCAGAATCAGAATCAGAATCAGCTTTATTTGCCAGGTATGAGGACACAAACGAGGAATTTGACTTAGGTTGGAGCAAGCGCTCTCGGGCAGAAAGCAACATAGCATAATGCACAAGACAAAACACAGTTCATGTGGTCACAGACGAACACAAGAAACCGAGGCAGTCAGACGGATGTGGTGCAGGATCGGGGGGGGGGCCTTGAGGAGAGATTAGCCGGTGCACAGGAGATAGAAGTCCAGCTGCAAGTTGTTTTCCCACTCAGGTGTAGGGAAGGGGAGGATGTGGGGATAGTTGACAATTTCAGTCCAATTTAGGTTGAGTCGATGGAATTTGTTCAAATCAATGTTCATCAATAAATTGCTACCAACCTCAGCGTCATACGAGAGTCCAGCCCATGAAGCGATCCAGCCAGTCCATCTACTTCCCTCCCAGGCCGGTGGTTACCCGAAGCAACTCCACCAACTGAGCCCTGATGATATCAATCCCCCTCCGCGCCTCCTCAGACCGGTCTGAGATGTTATGAGACAGTTCACTGGTCTGGTCAGCCCTCAGATGTAAAACCTTCATCCTCTCAATCACTCCATGTAAGCACTCCTTAAGTTCCCCAGACAGCTTGTGGGTAAATTTGCTGGCAATTTTCCGATAGGTCAGGGAGACTCCAAGTCCGATGATCAGGAGCCCCACCAACAGAATTCCACTTATCCAAATATCTTCTACGTCTTCCACAGTTAGAACATCCAGGCAGACCGCTTGCCAATTCTCCCAGGAATCGCGAGCGTAGCCTGCAGGGAATGTCCCACAGGGGCAGTACGGCTCCCCGGTGAACCACGTTTGGGTGAAAAAATCTTGTTAATAGCGCTGAGTGACCAGTTAATCAATTCCATGTCGAATGTTCCAGGAAAGCAGCAGGCAGGAGACGAAAGAAAGGAGAAAAAGTTCCACACGACAAGGTAGACAGACTAAAATAGGAGCCAAGCTAAGATAAGAGGGGAGAGGAGGAAAAACTTGCCAGAAGCAGGAAGAAGAACAACTAGTGGCAAAGTTTCACATTTCTCAAATCAAGTGAGGATTCAAAGCCACACAAAACAGCTTTGATAGAGAATATACTTTTCTCTAGTGATTGAATTAGGCTTGATTAGTCCCTGTTTTCCTTATTGCGTATCCTGGGTATACACTTTTCTGTCACATTCCACTCAGTAGTGTAAAGGCTTTTAATCCAGACTTGTCAAGAAAAAGAAAAACGACGCCTATAGCCAAAATTAACAGTTATATAGCCTTCTTGTTGACAGAGAAAGTAGGAGAGGCTCTTTAAATGTTCACATTTTTTCACATTTTCTCCACATTGTGGCACCTTTGCACATGTAGATCGTCGTTGACATCAGGTGAGCGGCCCTGTTCCCAAACTTAAGTTAACAAATTAACTTAATTATATGAACTTCAACCCAAAAGATCTTCAATGATCCTGAGGATTTTTTTTTTTTATATCTTTGCCTACTTGTATATCTCAACCACTTTGAAAATCATTTTGTGACCATAAGCAATTCTTCAGTTATTTTTATTACTACAATTGTTATGGTCAGCTTTTGTGTCCCCATCCTGCTTGTTATCCTCTTCCCTTTTTTCCTGTGTTTCTATCTGTCTTGCGTTGTCTCCACCTGCTGTGATGAGAGGCTGTTACCTGAGGAGCCAGGCTAAGTGGGCGTGGCCATTCACTAACTCCAGCTCTGTTTCCAGATCAGCTGCAGCTCATTTCCAATGATCATCTCCAGCAGTATATCAACCCGGGCTGACTATCTCGTCAGCGCCAGATAGTACAACCAAACTTGTGGTAACTTGGCTCAGTTTATTCTTGGGATTCTGCGCCTAGAACCCTGTGTTTTGTGTTCAACGTTCATTTTTGCCGTTTTATTCAGATCATCTCTGAACCTGCTGCTTCTCTGCTTTCCTGCTAAGCTGCCTACCAACCCTGCCACACCCCTCTCGTCACTCTCACACTGGACCCTTTGGTGAGTCAAGACTAGGCTCTCACCACTTTCTTCTTCATGTCTCAGTTCGGCCCTATCTGCCTTCTTCCAGCTTTAGTCCTGATCTACAGCACTTGTCCCAGACCAACTTGCTATACTTGTACATTCCTTTTTGACTGTTCTAATAAACTCTTTAGCTGTATCTCAGTCCGTGTGCCTGTCTTTGTGTTCTGGGTCAAGCGATAGCTTAACAATAACTTATAAATATAAACACAAATTCAATAAGAACAGCAAACAATTCAAAATTACAGTTTGCTTTTGTTTCCTCCAAGTGAGCTACCAAATAAAGATGTCAGCAATTGGTCTGCATCTTATTTAATAAGTCTTTGCAGGCCATAGACGCTGTATCCTGCTTGACCCTACCATGGAAAAGCAGCATCTGAAAACAGGTTTGTGTAACTTTACAACAAATTTCAAGTTCCAGTCACTGACATAAACTAGCTAAGTTTTAAACAGTTCACAAACTTCTCGGCAAATTCATCAAATGTTTATATTTGCTAAGTGTAGGCTATTCTTGAAATTTGAGAGGACTTGCGATGATCAAACTGTTAGATTAATAAGACAAAGAGCCAATGAGTTCATGGCAGGTCAGAGGAACCACTCTACCCCAAACTGTCTCCGTAGTACCAAAGTCCGTGTGATTAGCAGGCATAGAGATATTTGTACGCACACCTCAGGTCACACGCTCAGTGTTACATCCTCAACTCGTACAACCAGACCTCGCTGATGAGAAGATGGAGATGGGTGAAGAAGGAGCGTCTCGTATGTCGTCAGAGTCCAAACTGCCACCAGCCAGGCCTCATAACAAATTTGAAAGTGTCTGGGCGAGCTGGTGCAAACTACTTTCTTTGTGTTTATTGGGTGTGTGTCCGTCATAGAGAATGTGTAGTCAGCAGTGAGGCTTCTACCACCTGTGGTACACGGTCTGGCTGTAGCCATCATGGTGGCCTGCATGGCTGGGATCAGATGAGGATAAGCTTCAATATTTTATACAGTTTATTGTGAATAAAGAAAAGTCTTTCTTAGTTTTCTTAGTCATCATAGAATTCTCTCCTGTACAATAATTAATCACATACAAACTGTCTTTTCTTTAGAAACAAGATTTATTTTTAATGTTTTAAAAAAAAATTCCTGGTGACATTTACTCCCATTTGGATCCCATTTCAACCATCTATTCACCCTGGCCATCTATCTGTGTTGGGGGATGGAGATGATCATGGAATAATAGACCTGAGTTATGGCTGAATTGATGTCAACAGGCGATGACCTCAAGAGAAAACTTTGACAAAGCCTACGGGACTGCGTTTGCTCTGCTGAACCCAGCCAGAGCCAGAATTGGACTTTTTCACTTAATTATTGGTAATTATGTTTGTTTTTGGCCACATTAAGTGTGTAACTTAACTCTTAATTCTCTAATAAGTGCTGAAGTTTGATGGTTATGAAACAAAGCTTGCACAGAATATTATGCTTAGCTTACAGGTTAATTTAATATGATCGTAGTTCTGCCACACTACTATGGGTGAAGTTGAACACAGTTCTAGATGATTAGTAAGCTTAGTAAACATATCTCTCTTGTGCAGAGAAATACATTTTGTAGTGCCTTGACTGTGTTTTCTTTAAGGACAAGGACATTAGGGAAATCTAGTTTTCAACCAGGTGCAGTGACCACAATTACTATACGGACTTTAGAAAAACTCTCAAACTTATTACATTTTCAATTGAGAAGAACGTTTAAAAAAAGCTTGAGCTAAAACTCAATTACTTCAGATTTTCAACCACAAATGCTGCCCACCATTAAAAGGAGACCAAATGGCAACCTTTTCAAAACCAAAAGACATCCCTGCTTCAGCTTTGTATCCCCGGTATCCTGCCCCTGGTCTCTATAGCCGGAGCAGTGAATGCCTGTTCCACACTGGAGGGTATCATGCTGTTTCCATATTGTACCCGTGGGCCTCCCCACAGCAGTGGCCCACATGGGAAAGCAGGCCAGGCGATGGGATAAACCAATTACCCCCAAAGTCTGGGTGGACTCCTGCCGGTGCACCATGCAGCAGTTCTGGGCCGAGCCCTCCTGGGCTGGTTCCCCTTGAGAGCCTGCTGGAATTCCCAGAGATGAGAATTGTGTAGTCTCAAAAGCCTGCAGAGAGGTTATATTTTGCGTGGAAATTTGACATGGTGGCCCCCCTGGGACAATACCCAGGGAGGAGACTTCAAATTGGGCATCTGCAGAATGAAAAAAAACATTTGTGGAAAGCTTGTGTTTTGGGCAACATTTATTAAAATAAAATGTTTTGTCTTATAGATACTTAGAAATGTAAAAACACAAAATGCTTTTTTCATATTGCCAGTGATTTCTTTTATCTAACAGTATTTGTGCAAGAAATCTCATTTGTCTAATTTATGATGTGTAATAAAGCTCACAAATGCCTAAAAACACTCCCAGAAGTAAATTTGAATGTTTTTAGTGGTTGAGATGTTGAATATATATATATGATGCTTGTCAATCAAGTTCTAACTGAAACTGAAAGACAAGACATACACACAAAAAGGAGCAATAAAGAGAAATATGAAAGAGCATAGAGCAGAAATACACAAGAAGTGAAAATGTGAATGGAGTGAGAGTAAAAGGAATGGATCACCCCTCATCTAGCTTCTTGGATTCACAAGCCCTGATGGTTTCTAGATGACAGCAGCCGTGACAATGGTCATTATGTCTGCCGGAGGCCTTGTCACTGCAGAGCCATTGTGTGGGCCCCATTCACCACACAGTCATTTACACTTTCATTGGCAGCTATTTAGTCCTCATAAAAAGTTCAACACACCAATTTGTGAGCCCTGCTCAGCCAAGGAGAAGTGTGGAATAGGCAAAGAAAGCAGTTGCTTTAAAAGTCAATTAATTGTTCCCCTCTTCTGGGAGGGGCCGAGGGGGAGGATCCCCAGGCTTTGGGGCCTCACATCTGTCCATTGGTCTTCTCAGACCGTGATGCAGGGGCCACATGACTCAATAGAAAAGTCCAATTCAGTCTGTTCAGAGCTTTTCACCATCTAAGAAGATTTTTGTGTTCAATTTTATTGTAGGGCTACCCAATTATCATAAGAATCTGATTACAGGGGAAAGTGTGGGATGCAGAAGGATGGCCAAAATAAGATTGTAGGATAATTATTAAACCCCAGATTATGAAGCATATGATGGGAAATGGGGATGTTGGTTCATTTAAACCTTCACCCAGAGGCTGGAGGGCTTCAGGAAATTTAGATTTCTATGCACTGATCATGAACTCTGTTCGCTTTTAAACACTTCCTCAGATACACAGCTAAATTAACTAACCAGATTCTCTGTTTAAATCTGCAAAATACTGTGTTGGGAACTTTATTTGGTATCAATTGTGCTGCTCAAACAATCACAATAAGCCATGTATATTTGTATCTGATGATAAAAACATGCCAGAAATGTTCTCTTGTATAGTTAATTTAAACAGGGTAAGCTAATCTTGCTAAATCAAAATGTGGAAATGTTTGATTTGAAGTTAATTTTGTCTTGCCAGCCTGGGAAAATTAAAATATTAAAATATCGAGTCTTACTGACAAAAAACAGAGACTTGCAGACCTTTTCTGATTTCTCATGTCCACTCAAAGCTGCTCTTTTACCAAATGTCTCAATTATTAAAACATCTCATGTAGTAGTCTCTGAGTTAAATTAGTAAAAATTACTACTGACACATCCAATGCCAGTATGGTAACTGTACTGATCTAAATTATTTTAAAAACAGAAGTATGTAACAATATATCAAATGATCCTTTGAATAAATGCAAACAAATATCATTACTTATACAGTGAAGGATTTATTTTGTATTACAAAACACAATAATCCTGAATTAGATGCAAAGATATTTAATTCAAAGAATGCAATTGACAAAACAAAGAGGATTTGAAACTTAAGATGAATCAGAATAAGAATAATTTCACAATCATGTATGTACAAGCCTATTCATTATAGGACAAACTGGCAATTATGAATGGCTGTGCTTTAATCTTCCCTCCCACCTCAGTTAAGGGGGCAATTGTCACACAAGAGCCAGCAAAGTGAACAACGGTTGATGTGGGGAGAAGCACAAAGAGAGAGCAGCAACCCAACCCCTTCTCGGTCTCTCAGGACTGAGGGCAGTGATGGGAGGGAGACAAAGGCCGGTCCTCTCTGGGCCTCAGGGCAGGAGGCCCTGCTGTTTGCCTCTGCTCTGCTCCTCCAAATGTGTATTTTACCAGCAATTCAACAGCTACGTCCATGCTGTTGATGCTGGATGCCACCTTGCCGTCACATGACAACATCACAGGGATCCCACAGTGTCAGGACAGGAGTGAGGATGCCTGTGGATAAAGTCTGGACGGCTTCAGTATAGGGTTAAAACAACACACTTCCTCAGTCAAAAGGGAAGTCACAGGAATTCCGCCGTGCTGCCCAGGCAGTCTGGTAAACAGACAGGAAGTCTTTGTATCGTGGGGCACACCCTAACCAAGCTTCCCCAAAGTGTTCTGACCCTGTGAAGAGAAACTCTCCGTCCCCAGGCTTCACGTGGCACTGCAAGAGTGTGTGAATGTGTCCACGCCAAGACAGGACGGACCGAGGTGACCCAGAGGCAGCTGCTTGTTGCTCAAACACTCCACTGCGTTGCCAGTACACCCTTGCTGCTGACACCTCCACCAATGACGTCTGACGTTCAGAGTCGTGGGAAACTCTGTTGATGAGGCCTCGGACCACTGAAAGAACAAAGAGGAAGACCATGTTTATACACTCCATGCATTGAGGAAATAAAGTGAAAAAGTTGTGAAAAACCAGTGTACTTTGGATGTACAAATTAGTAGTTTCCTACATGTTATTTTTTCTGTTCTCTCTTTTCTGTCTTTGTTTTCTCTATTTACACCTTAACTGGTCAACTATACCTTATCTTTAAACAAACATGGCAGGTTTGTGAGATTGAGGCACGTAAATGAAGCCCAATGGACAGATTACTTCTGCTCTAAAGCACAGATCTCTCCTTTTCTGCAGCTCCTCCTGACATCTGTTTGACCCCTCTGCACTGCCAGCAGAGCTACTGCTTATTGAGCACACTATCCATTCAACATTAACATGTAAGAAACATTTTGTGTTGTAGCAACTTGTGGAGCTAATTTGATGTACTTTATATTGTATTGGCATTGCTGTAGCGTATGACTAAATCATATTTTATAAAGTGATCTCATGTTTGTTTTACATAAAATCTATGGATGAATGAGTATGAATATTTTGTAGAGGAGTAGAAGTATAAAGTTGCATAAACAAGTGGCATAAAGTGGTACATGCAAGTAAGTTCATGCATGTTTATACTATAATTGAATGAGTGTGTTACATTACATTCAACAAATGAGAGTTAATGTTCAGCTTTTCACACTTCACTCTCATTTATGCCAATATATTTTATGCCATGCATCCACCATTATAATCATGCAAATCACATTCATATTCTTTTTTTACATTTTGGCTACTATACCTTACATTATTTATATGTCCAATATATCTTAGTAGGACTTTAATGCAGCTCTGTCAATGTGTCTATATTGTACAGTAAGTAACAGATCTTGGGTTTGTAGAATGAGAAATATTATGTACTCACCAAAGTCACTGTTGCAGATAGCCATGAGGAGTTCTGTGTCATTGCAGGGTCGGCATGAAGCTGTGAGTAGAGATAATCAGAACAGAAAATGACAGTTAAGATGATGAAAACCTGCATCAAATCTGTCAATCATAATCACCCTCTCCCAAACCATGCATTACTCAGTATAGCTCTATGACTGACTATGATTAATAGCTGGGTGTCAATTCTCCTCCCTTTCACTCCCAGGCCTAAAGTCTGACACACGTACTGGCTTCATACCTCTCCCTCCTCACATCAAAGATTAAAGAAACCAGGGGTTCGATGAAGGAATGCGGCTCCTGTGTTTCTGCTCTGCCCACCACGCCGCCTCCCAATCAAAAAAACTCACGAGTCCTGACCCCGTGTTTGACACCTATTGTGTCCACCTAATTGAATAACCTTGTGCCAATACAGGAGACTGCAGGAGTCAAACACTTCTGCAAGACTGGCAACGCAGAAAAGATAAACCAGCAGCTGTCTATTGTGGACACAATGACATCACCACATTGGGACAGGCCTGCACTCTTGGATAAATGCTAATAAAGAGACATGAACAATAAAAAGGCATTTGTGGAATCTGCAAAGTATTTATGGTCTTGATTCATGCCCCTTGGCCCGGTGCCCTTCAGCCCCTCTGTGGTCTTCTCTGTCTTTGCTGCTTTGTCCCGCCAATAGAAACCAGACAAAACACACACTGACCAGCAGCTGCAAGCTCCAGTCAGCATGATTGGGGTTTATAATTAAATAATCACAAATTTTCCTTGGAATTAGGACAGGCCACTCCATTACATTCCACAAAAGTTAATGCAATAGAAGGCTTAAAAATTTTATTTAAATTTTTGGTGCAAATTTCTAACTAGAAAATACATTTGCTGCAGAAAAATGTTTGTGTAAGCTGAAAAGCTAACTTACTGAAGCTAAACTGGATTGCTGGCATAAGCGCGTAAGAAGAATATGAAGTGGTGAGAATAGTTGGAAGAGTGGGAATGGTTTAATTAGTATGATTTTAATTTAAATGTTGAATAATACCAAAAATGTTTTTAAAAGGGGAATAGATTTTTTTGAAAAGAAAAGTCATAGTATAGCAAGTCCAAAAGTTATAGTATATATCAAAAAAATTATAAAAAGTCATGTTATAGTTTTGCGAAAAAATTGTAATATTGAGTATAGTATATCTAAAACAAAGTCAATGAATACTAAGTTTTAAAGTAATAGCAACCCATAGATTAAAATGTAAAAAAAATCATAGTGTATTATGTAAAAAAAGTGATAAAATGTCATAGTATAGCATGTCGAAAAAAAAGTGATAAAAAGTAATAGTACAGTATGTTGAAAAAAGTGGTAAAAAGGCATGGAATAGTATGTTGAAAAAAGTGATAAAAAGTGATAGTATAGTATGTTGGAAAGGGTAATAAAGAGTAATTGTATGGTATGTCAAAATGTCAGTATTTAAAAAATAGTCATAGTATAGCAAAAAAACATGCGAACGCCAAGGAAAAATGCCGAGTCCTGACTGGGAATCGATCCAAGGGTGACCATCTGACGTGCCTAAAAGTCATTGTATAGTATATCAAAAAAAGTAATGAATTTTCACAGTGTAGTATGTTAAAATAAGTCGTAGTATAGTATTTTGAAAAAAGTGATGAAATTCTTAATATACAGTAGTATGTCAACAATAGTTATGGTATTGTATGTTGAAAAAAAAGTGAAAAAGTCATAGTATAGCATGTCAAAAAGTGAGAAAAAACTGATTGCATAGTATGTCAAAAAAATGGTGTTGTCATTGTATAAAAAATTGAAAAAAGTCATAGTATAATGTGTCAAAAAAGTAATTGTATAGTAAATTGAAAAAAGTTATAGTATAGTATATCAAAAAAAGTGATGAAAAAGTTACATAGTATGTCCAAAAAAAGTGATGAAAAAGTTACATAGTATGTCCAAAAAAGTGATAAGAAAGTCATAGAATAGTATTTCAAAAAATTTAACTATAAATAGTCAGAGTTTAGTATGTCAAAAAAAGTGATAAAAAGTCATAGTATAGTGTGTCAAAAAAAGTCATTGTATAGTAAATTGAAAAAAGTTATAGTATAGTATATCAAAAAAAGTGATAAAAAAGTTACATAATATGTCCAAAAAAGTGATAAGAAAGTCATAGAATAGTATTTCAAAAAATGTAACTATAAATAGTCAGAGTTTAGTATGTCAAAAAAAAAGTGATAAAAAAGTCATTGTATGGTTCGTCAAAGAAAGTTTGGAAAAACATCCAAGTCCTGACTGAGAATGGATCCAACGGGCAACATCTGCAGTGTCTACTTGTTGGTGCTATTTGCAGCATTACTGACCACTGAGCCACCATGACAACAGATACTATTATACCATTTTTGTAGAAAAAGTGACAAAAAGTGATTAAAAAAAAGTTATAGGATAGTATGTCGAAACAGGTAATTAAAAAGTAATAGTATAATATGTCAAAGAGAGTGGTAAATGAGAAATGGTATAGTATGTTGATAAAAGTCCAAAAGATTATTGTATAGAATATCAAGAAAGTGATAAAAAATCATAGTAATTAGTATGTCTGAAAAAGTTTTAAAAAGTCATAGGATAGCATCTCGAAAAAAAAGTGATAAAAAAGTCATAGTCGAAATAAGTCGCAGTATAATATTTCAAAAAAATCAATGAAATGAAAGCAAAAAAACATGCAAACTCCACACAAAAAGTCCACGCCCCAACTGGGAATCAATTCAAGGATTGTTGGTACTAGATGCAGTACTGCCAACCACTGAGCCACTGTGACACAGAATAGCAGAAAAAGTGATTAAAAAAAAGTCAATATAGTATGTAGAAAATAAAGATTAAAGAAAGTCAACGTATAGTAGGTCAAATAAAGTGGGGAAAAAAGTCACATGTCATATTGTGTGAGTCAGCATTCACACATTAAGAAACAATTTATAAAGGGTTTATTCAGTGTAATTAATACTTAATTGCATGCACTAATACTTAATAAAACAGTTATAAACCACTAATAAGAGCATATTTTGGGTTCATAGGTTGTAGGAAAAAATCTTTGTTGATATTTATCTTTTATTTGAGGCAGCTGTATGTGTTTACAGTCCATTAATAAAAGCTTAATAAGATATTATTGATAAAGTCATCTAAAGGTAAGTGGTATTACGGTGGTTTAGAGGTCTTTTTTTTTTACAACCTGGCAACCCAGGGGTTGGCCTCATCAAATGTCTTATAACTGTCCTATGAAGCTTAAGTTAATGCTTTATTAAATTAATAATGCCATTTGTTACACATTCTGCAAACCATTTTATACGGGTCTAAATGTATATTATTTAGATTGATCATCATAATGCTAAATTAGAGAGAGTCCACTCACCCTGAAGCCCGCTGTGGCCCACGTTGGGTCCAGCAGTCCTGTTGCCCAGCAGCTCATATCTGAAGCCCATCGTGCGTCTGCTCCAGGGTCCATCACTCTGCGGTCTGGACTGGAGGTAGATTACGGGCCTGTGCGGGCCATCTGCACTGAAACAGAACACCTGCTGCTCGGGCCGCCCGCCCTCTGTCACCAGCAGCTCTAGCTCCCCGGCTCGTTCTATGAACAAGCTGGCTCCACGGAAAGAGGTAGACGGTTTGATGCAGACAGTGGTGCGCTGCGAAGAGGACAGATTGGGCTCCAGGACCACCCGGAGAGCCTGGCCAGGGTATATCCACCTCACCGAGCCCTCTGTACAGCGCAACTGCACCTGGAGGACAATCCTGGAGTCCACACCAGCTGCAAAACCGCTGAATGAGCGGGAAAAAAACAAGAAATTCACACATTCATGTGAAATTCAAATTGCTGTCATATGCTATAGCATGGATCACATAGTAATGGCTTTATCAATGGTTACATATATATGTATACAGTATATATATATATATATATATATATATATATATATATATATATATATATATATATATATATATATATATATATATATACACTAATGCTACAGTTCAGTTATTTATTATAGTATATTTGTTATAGTTATTAAGTTTATCCTCTTTTGATATTAATGCAACTTTAAATGCTAATATTTCATAAATGAATGTTTATATGCTTATTACTAACTTATAAGCATTTTTTATCATCAAGTCTGCAGTTAATGTTTGTTCAGATTGTATGCAGATACTTTCTGGACGTTTTCACAATACCGAGTAGGCTAAGCCAAAAGTTGTTCTTATTAATGTCTTTTAACGGATCTATAAAGCATAAGTTAATAATTCAATAATTCAGCGTTGTCTTTCAAAAGGCCAGTTTGGCCTTCAATATGTTATGTCCCTCTTTCCCCCTCTTCAAAGTACAATCATCTTGCAGAATTGAGAGAAGTGGCTTACCTTCCAGTCCAATTGCACAGATCAGCCGCACAGTGCTGTAACTGAAGAATCAGGATGCACATCAAAATAATCACATTCGGCAACATCTCATCCACATGAAGATAACAATTCAGACTGAAGTGGACGGTAGTGCATGGCTAGAAAGTCTGACTGTCAGTAATCGAGAGTAGACTACTTACACTGTGACTGTGAAGCCTCATGGGATTCTCTCTCTCTCTCTCTCTCTCTCTCTCTCTCTCTCTCTCTCTCTTCCTAATTAGGACTGATCCAGTTGTTGGGGAGTGCTGGAGTCTGCAGGTCTTTGTCTTTTTTCTCTAAAGAGACACTTACCGTAGTTTGAAACCCTTCAGCCATCTGTTAACATCAGTGCGCCTTTCTGCACAGTAATTCATCCACTTCTAAGAAGCTGTCAGCGGTTTATTGTTTTATTTTTACAGAAGGGGCTCAGTAAACTTCCCATTTTATAGTCTACATTTACACAGGAAAATAGCAAAACTGAAATACAACACTTAAGTAACAAGTATGAAAGTTGTGTCTAATTTGACCAACCCTTCTCCAAAAGTAAACAGGTTTTATTACTGACGAGCAGCTGATTTGATTTCTGTGTTTGAGCTGCATCTAGTGGAGGGATGATGCAACACACACAATGAGGGGGCTGTAACTCAACAGCCGCAAATATTGTAGATGAGTGCCAGCTTTCACCAATAATTAATCCAATATGGATGAGTGGTTTCACTTCATTTTAACTTTCAGGGTCTTTCAGGGTGCGACAATAGTTTGGGACCGTTTCACGGTCTTGCTGGTGGCGACATCTTGTGGAGGTGAAGACTTTGGAGCGAAGAAGCAGGCCTTTTGCATAAAGCTTGTATATAGGCTACATTTAGGGCCGCAGGCAGCATCAGATCATAGGTTTGAGGTTCTTGATAGGTATGTTGTTGGGTAAATTACACTCATATGGAGAAGTTGTTCAGACGTTGTCACAGCTGCAGCAAAAGCCTTTACTGCTCGTATCCCAAAACCTTGAAGTTTGGATAATATTGAACCTGTCACAACTTTGAAAATTCACACATATTCACAACACAAAAGAACGAGCGCAGAATATAACCGATTAGGCTATGATGCATTGCAAAGTTGCCAATGTTGCAGTGTATTGTTTATTATTTTGCGTCAAAAAACATTTCCAGAAATCTGCTCTTTGCCACCAAATTTAATTAAATCACATCACGAAATTCTGGTAATAGCCTAACAGCTTAGTCAGTGATCATTGGTGAGCCAGAAACCAGACGGAGTTTTCTCACAGGAGTACCGGATGGTCAGATTGGGTCATGTGTCCCAGTGACACAAAGCAAAGTCAAATGAATGGAGGCTTTGTGCCTAAAAGAAGTGGCCTCTTACTGGCGCAGTGCAGCCTGGATCTTCCACATAGGCTGTAAAGGTCTGATGGACTAAGGTGCTGAAAATTGGTTGATGTCAGAAAACACAGTCAATGATGGGGAAAACCACGGCCCCTTAAAAAATGTCAGCTTAACGCATTAAAAACTCAACTCGACACAGGGTCACAGTTTGGGACTTCCTGTGATTCAGTCTATGTTGTTGTGCATACAGCAATCAAATGTCTCACTGATGTTAATAAGTAATCCTATTCAAAATCATTTACAGTGTAAAATGAAAACTGTTAAAACCAACTCACTGCTAGATTGTAAACTTTAAGGGCCCCTGTAAATCTTCCCGTCTTTATCTGACCACGTGCAATAAATGACAGTGCTGGTGATGGAGTAAGAAGATAATGGTGTTGATGATGAAACGAGAAGAATATGCTTTTGCGTTGTATTTAGTAATCACGTCCACCAAAGCTCCAGAGTTCTGATATATATATATTTTCATTCTCGTGAGATATGATTCATAGCTTTTTAACTGATGCTAAACGATAAGAGAAATTCAAGTAAATATCAAAACAGATTACTCAGGATTTCTTGAATTTAAAATCAGGCCCTCATTGATGAATGAACTCCTCATACAAATTACAACAGCAAAACCACCTATTTTTAATCAATTAAAAAGAGAAAATTGTATCTCTCGGATGTGCTAGAATAATTCGTCGTAAAGAAGTAAAGCCTTTACAAAAATATTTCATTCCCGCCGTCTAATCATCTTTAGATTAGGGTGTAGGGACGCGTGGGTAATTTATTCAGGTCTTCAATAGTTCAATGGTCCTGCAATCAAATATAACTAATTCTAAGAGATTGAGTATTTCGATTATGTGACGTGGTCCTGCTGCCTACTAATATTATTAATAATTAGTTTGGAAAATGAAAAAGTAGGCTTTATGTTATAGCCTTCATTTCACAGCCTTGTTACTCATGTGGCCTTACAAAGTGAAAGACGGGATTGGAAAGTTTCTTCAAAGTCCAGACGCACTTTGAAGCTCGGATGAAACTTTGTAATTTTGAACAGTCATCATCAGATGGATATGTTTTAGCAAATTAATGTTGTGGGATTATTCCCCAAATTAGCGTCTATGATAAAGTTGTTTATGATGACATGTTAGTAGAGTTTCTGAAAATAGACAAAAACAGATGACAAGATAATACTGAGTGTAAAAAAAAACAGAAGCTCACCATGTCACTTTCATTTTTTTATTTTCAGCATATTAAATATCTGTATGCACACGTTTGAAAGTATAGAAAAAAATATAGTATTACAGTAGCTTGTTAGTTATCTTCTTAAACAATTATTTACGCATATTAGCTTCTTGACCTATATCCAAAGCATATTTATCTTTTCTCTCTGAAAAAACCTTTCTCCGTTCTGCTCTCTCTCACGGTTACTGTCAAGAAGTTCATGGTGACATCTGTCACGGTCACCGTGTCCAGGTTGGTGTAACTGGGGGTCCAGGACGATGCTGGTCGCGTGGACTTATCGTGGATGGACTCGGACTGTGTGGAGATGACAGCCGGTTGCTCCCGGGGCAGACAGCACTCTTTCATCTGATGTCTGCGGTGTTCTGCAGAGCTGTTGGGCCGAGGAATAGACATCCTGCTCAAACATTTAGTCCTGTCTCCCCCCTGATCACTTTTCAGCACATCTGGACTGAATGCGCAGCTATAAGACAACCCTGCGTGTCTCTGCTCGCCGCTGTGTTTGGGTGTTATTGTGGTCTTCTCCTGAAACCTCCTAGTAAGCTGGATGAGGCTGTGATCTGACGTCTCTCCGTGATTAAACAAGCGTCGGGGCATTTTGGACAAACCGTGGGACACCGGCTCCTCCAGTGACCTGCTCCGTTTGGTGTCCGGCTCTGAGCTGCCTTCATTATCTTTCTCATAATGTAACTGCAACTTGGGCTTGCGTCCTCTCTTTTTGGGGAACCGCACGGCTTCTTGGACTGTCAGAGAAGATGTTGGAGTCGGTCTGGGCCTCCTCTCTGGCTCTGGTGGTCGGACGTGGACACTTTCCCCTCTGTTGACCGCGCTCGGTGGGAAGATTGTGGGAACCACGGTGCGTAAACCCTCCCGGGCCCTCGGTGTTATGACAGGCTCCGGGATGGGATAGGAAACCTGGATCCCCCTGGGAGCCTCTCTTCTAAATTCATACGCCTTTTCTTTTGCTTTGGCCTGAGGACAGAGCAAATAACGTTCATGAGAGGAGGCTTTCCGGAGATGAAAATTTGAAGTCCTCTGAAGGAAATTTAAAAGGTTTAAGAGAAGCAGCTGCAGATCTGTTTGGTTACACTGATTGTCCAAGGCCTCGTCCTAAAACTGCTTCGCTTTTTAAGGAATGCATGTCAGCTACATAAAACTATATAATAGCATATACAAAAGACGTTTAAGCAATGTGTCTACTCAACTTAACCTCATGAAAATCACAGGGTGTGTAACTAAATGAAGGATTTTCTTTTGGGTTGCAGTTGTCATTCCGCCAGTTTGTGAATCACAGTCCAACAGTTTCAGAATGAATATGGATGTAGTTGTCATATTACTCATCATCTCAGAAAAGGTGAAAATATGAAAAGAAAACCACTGAATGCGCATCAAAAGATGCACCCACCTTTAAGAGAAATGTCTCAGGTTTGGGACCCCTCTTCTTCGGCCCGAACAACTCCCTTTCGCGCTCCCTAATGCATAAAAAAATCATTAAAAGATTAAAAGATCACAACACATTAACACATCTATTTCATTTAGTCTATTTTTGAAACGGAAAATCTAATTTTCAAAGTGAGGGCAAAACTCTGCCAATGGAGTGAGATGTTCCCAGTTTTTAAGACAGTGTTTTATTAGAAATATGTTTAATCAAAATAAATCAGAATATAACAAACACGCTGTTTGTGATAAGAAATTCTAATCGCACATTGCAACTGACTAAACCACAAACAGAATAATCCCGGAATCACTTCCTTCAAAATATATTTAAAGATTCAAATGTTGACTAAATGTCTTATTTGAATGAGCATGTTTGTGGTACAGAAAACTCGGTGCCGTCTTGTTTCGGAGCGAGGCCTACTGCTGCGCTGTCAAACCCTCACCTCTCCTCGAAGGCAGCGAAGAGACGTGCATCCAGAATGTTTTCCTCCGGCTCCCAAGTGCTGTACCTGTGTCCCAACAACAATGAGGAGAGGTGTCTGTTACCGCAAATCACCTATCAGCACACCCACACCCCCGCACACACACACACACACACACGCGCGCGATATAATACTTTAATCAAAGCGATCGCGCTGCAATTCCAGACTAGCGGACAGTGACGCATGGTGAACCCAGCCATTGCTAAAGCTAGTGTGGACTTTAATACACTCCAGCGGGCTAAAGCTCAGACATTTACAACCTCATGACGTGCACACGAGCCACCAGGCATACAGTGACACGACAATGACCTACTGCACACAGAGCATGCAGATGAAATGATTAAAAAACATCCACAAGCTGAATTACGACAGTCTGATGTGGTGTAGTTGTACGAGCGGCCAGGATGGAGCGCTGTCCTTCGCAGCCTCGGTTAGAATATACTCACTTGTGAGACCAGCCCTTCCATTTCACGAGATATTCCCAGCGACCCTGCAAAACAGATCCGTAATAGATTCATGTTATCAGAGAATTGCCTGTAGGCTCCGAAAAAAATCAAATGGTTGCGTAATAGGTGTGGAGACACAGCCTGTTGGTAAAAAAAAAACAAAACAGCGAATACCCGTCTGATCCGCCGTTTAATGATAGACTCAGCTGCGAAGACGCTCTCACCAACAGCCGAGAGCTCCATGATTCACCATGCACCTCGTTTATTTCTGTCTCTTTTATTATTTTTGGCTTCCCCGTGTCCTCTTCGGGTTGTTTAATTCCGCACATCCCATAATACGCAATCTGGAGAGGACGTCATCACGTCTTTTTCTGTTGCCAGGCACCGCGGTCGGTAGGACGGATCGTGGTGGAGCACATTGGCTCGGTTGTTGCTACGTGCTCCGGGTTTCTGAGTGAAGGGGCGGAGTCCCGCTGCTCTGGCTGCTGTACAGGAATGTCTAGCACAGTGGGACAATCAAAGTCAGAGCGGTCCACGGACCCCCCTGAGGTCCCCGAGGGGGTACATGTAGAAGAAAAACATATTTTAATTTCACTTGTATTAAAAAAAAATTGAAATTAAATCAATGAGAGAGGAAATTGACCGGTTTAATAAAATGTTTCCTCCTCACGTACAACCCATTCACAAAACACATTTGTAAATATTAGTCAATAGCCAATATGTTAAAGCAGGAATGATTCAATAATAACATTCAAATGAATATCCTCATTGATATAAATGCCTGCATAAAATTATACCAAAAGGGAACATGAACGGTCAGATATGTCCCATATGGTAAAAACTTTACAATAACCATCAGACACACTTTGATTTGGATAAGTTAATGATTGATTATTTTTAAATAATGTGTTTAATACAATCTGTTTTAATTACAATTTCAGCTTTTCAGGTGCTAAATAGCAACAGAAATTAGCCCACAAATCACAACGTAATGCCACACGTTGCGTAATGCCCATGCATATTTTACGCACGCTGTGTCTGTCCGTGAAGCAGCAAACAGTTGTTCACCTTTTGCGCACAAAATTCAGTTTGTAGCCCACAAACATTGCGTTTATAACACAATGGACTACCAAAAAAAAAAACCGTATCAAAAAGTCGGTCGGTTTAAATGGTTCAGGGGCTATTTATTTTGTTTTAATCTATTGTACGTAAAAAGTAAAGGGACGTCAGTTAATTTAGAATTATTGGATAGTTATTAAACAACCAAATCACATGAAATGCAAATATGGTCCAAAACGAGCTCATTAATGTCGATTTCTTCACTCAAAAAATAAACAGAATATTCACAGCCTTTATAGTCAGCAGCTTTTATTCTAAAGGGCTAAATTTCATTAGTGTACTTTCTGAATGAGTTGTGACTCTCGTTAAGATGTAACTGCATTTGATAAATTGGTTGGTTGGAGTCAGCGTTAGTGAAGTTAAGTTTTGGCTAAATTTACATTATTAAACCAGCTGAACTGTTTCTGGTATATGTAAACAAAATATTGAGAGTCAACTTTATTTCTGTAATCAATAGAAGAGTGTTTTGTACATTTATAGACAACAAAGATGTCTTGTATTAGTCCATCTTCTTCGTTGTTTCTTATGTAAATGAGGGCCCTGAGGGCTTGATGTTTCTAAGCTTTCGGTTATTCCTCAGTGACGACAATAAGATTATTACTTTTTACATAATTTTGATAATAATGATAATTATTGTTAACACTATTTTTTATTGTTTTTTTATTTATTGTTTCTGGCTGGTTACTTCACACAAAAAACGAAGCACTTATAATGTATTTAAACATAAAATGTTTGTATTTCTGCAGTCAGTAGCAAATTATAATTTTATTATTATTATTATTATTATTATTTTTATTATTATTTTGAAAAAAGCCTAACAGACAGCTTTTCTGGAAGCTGAACACTATGGTGGCGATTTAAACATGCACTTGAAATAGTAATCACACAAATTAACCACACATGCAGAAAAGTGCAGAACTTTAGCTTCATTTTGTGCAGGCCTCGTGTGCAATTCCTTACATTCATCAGCTACATTTTTAAATGGAAAAATAGAATTAAAAAAATAAGACATTTGGCCCAAATCTTAAATTTGGCAAAGAGAAACGTCAGCGTAACCTTGCAGTCTTTCTACCTGCCAAAGCCTCCAGCTCATCATTACCCTTTCAACTGAGCTGAAAGGTCAAATAGGTTACAATTTGAAAAAAGAATTCAAATGAAGTAAAATGCTCAATACACCATGGGCACAATACTGGAATATTTTAATACTCCGTTTTTCTTTCTCTGTTCCAGTCTGTCTGTTCAAAATGAATACGTGTGCAGTCAGGCTGTGAAACATGTGCAGGCCTGTGAGAGAGTACTCATTGAATGGATAAAGCAGGTCTAAAGTCCTCGCAAGCCTTTTAGTTGATGCTGTGGGCCAGAAACTTCTGCTGACCAACAACAAATTATTTGGCCACTCAGGCCATTTTAAAAGACGTTGCAGCTTTCACGTGGCTGATGCAGAGAAAATGTGACATAATACCAGAAACCCTCACAGCTAATTGACACGAATTTACCAAAGATTCATAGTAGGCCTATAATTGAAAATATTGCCTACAAATGGATTTCTCTCCATTTCTTCTTGATCAGCGCTCTTTATTATGTTGTGAAATCTTGACTTAATAGTTACATTAAATGACGCGCATGATAGTAAATAGGCAGGCCTTTAATTAATTGTAATAATTTGTGAGGTTAATTCGATTTTGGATCATTTACTGGAGATGTGAGAAATGAAATCGCAACATAAGCAGGGAGGCGGTCTGTCGTCTGTCCTTCTTTATTCTCTGACAAGATACTGAATGATATATTTGCTGCTATCTGTTTAAATTCTCCCCGTTGTGGAGCAGACAAAGGCGGGCGCGCCGCGGACAAAACATGCGTTGTGGCTGCCGTCGAAATATGAACCACCATTTTGATAGTCATAGACCGACATTTCCTGTCGGTACTAGAATGGCTAGAGCCTGCACGGATTGTGTTCAGAGAAAAAGGCGGCTGGCGCGTGCAGAGCGCAGGCAGCTTCACACTGACTGCTGCGCTGCTGCGGTTCTCCATATTTGGCTGTGAGTCGACGAAAAGTGAGTCTGCGGGAGCCGCAATGGCGACAGCCGTACATGAATAAACAGTGCTGGCTCTGTGAGAACATTATTGGCTCTCTGGTTTCTGGGCAACTGCTGCACACAGCTCGCTGTTCACTGTCCTACTTTACCGGGCGACATTTTCTGCTGAAGGTGACTCACACAACCACAAGCGAGAAACCTGCAGCTTTGCCATACTTCAGCGCATGCTTTGAATTAGAAAGCATCCTTTACAGCAGCCTGATACACAACACCAAAACACCAGCTCTCTTTTTTAACACTGTAACTATTTTAGGTTTTTAGGTTACACTCCTATGTGTGTAACAGCTCTTTTGTAGATACAATAAAAGATCCTCTGAGGAAATCTCAATTGTTTTGTGTATTTGAAAAGAGAATACAGGTAATAACATAATTAATGGAAGCGCCTTCTATTTTTTTTTTTTTTACTTTAACTTGTCACCTCTTTTTTAGATCTATTAATGTTCTGGGAAACAGGCCTCCTCCAGGTCACACTGGGCTTTACATTATCCAAACAATCCTGCTGCTGACATGATCATGTGAGGCGTCACTGTGCGGGGATGAAACCGACACTGTGCAGGCTGCTGGTGGGTAAGATGATAAAGGGGGAATGTGAAACATCACACTTGGTCTATAAATATGTTCCCCCGCTCAACGATGTTTCAGTTTCCTGATGCATGACTGCCTCACATAGTTGGTTCAGGCATATAGAGATCGCCTTGAGACAGAGAGAGAGAGAGAGAGAGAGAGAGAGCGTAGCTGTGTGTGCTCATGACTTTTGAAATTCCGCTCATATCAACTAATATCGACTGAGTTCCGCGTGTCTTTGTCAGACAGTCTTAGACAGTCCCCCGTGGGCCTGTATGGAGTAATCGATTGGATTTTCACATTTTGCTCTAAATAGACTTCAGGAGCTCACACAGCGCAAACAACAACGGAAATCTGTTCGTTATTTGTTAATTAATATATTTATTTGGATGTATAAAGTGGCCACTGACAGCGATGTTTGAACTTTAAGTTAACCAGGCCTAATTAGGCCTGATTAAGAGTTAACTCTTAACGTGCACTTCGGCTACTCCTCATAGGCCATTTCCAACGCGAGATCCCAGAGAGGAAGAGGGAGAGGAGATGAAATGTCTGTTTTATTAGTGAAAATGGGTTTAGGACTAATGTACAGTTAATGTAAAGGTAATTCTTGTAAAATGGTAGCCTTATACAAACTGATGAACTGCCTGATACAGATCCATACAGACAGGCATGTAAAGGTGTCAGGTGTGTGTCACTTTTAGTGTTCCAACCCATTTGAAAATCATTTTTTTTTGGCATCATGTTGATTTTATGTACTTGTAAGCCAGAAAACGTATGTGAGAAATAAGGGAGTTCAGAGAGAAAGTTTATTAATTTAAAAATAAATAGGTAAAAATTATGGAAAACTGCCATCCTTCCAGCATTTCAACATTTGTGTCACATTCGAAACACAACAAACACACACACACACACACACACACACACACACACACACACACACACACACACACACACACATCCATGGGCCTTTCTATCACTCAAAATAAGAATTATTCTCTTTATAAGCTTGAGATTCCAGCATAACAGCAACTTGTAATTTTAAATCAGGCCTTTTAATGATCCTAAATCAAGTCAATTTTGTTTATACAGCCCAATATCACAAATCACAAATGTTCCTCAATGGTCTTTACAATCTGTACACCATACCACACCCTTTGTTCTTAGATCTTCACTTTTAATAAGGAAACCTAACTGAGGAGGAATCCCTCTCCCCTGGACTGACAGATGTACAATAGATGTTGTGTGTACATAATAACCAATATAATACAATTATAGACAATATTGACAAGACAAGACTGAGAGAGGCCTATACATTTGGCAATGTCATGAAATGCTAGCTGAGATTTGTACAAATGTGTATCAGAAGCTTTGCACATCTGTATGTTTTTAGGTCTGAACTTGCCTCTGTATTTTACTGTATAACAGGGAGAATTGGTGTCATAGTGAAAATGGCCCTTTATGAGACAACACAGCCCTTCATAACAACTTACCCAATGATCTGGAAATGCCATGAAACCTATTGTAGATACATTATTTTTAAGTGTCATACTGATGGCCTTATTGTGGTGGAAGGAACAGGCCGAGCTGCAGTAGAAAAATAATGCATGGGTAAAGTTTTAATAATACAAGTGGCCGGTGCAGTTATGCAATACAGAGGGCCCTTTGTGCAGGATCATTTGTGATTATGCAACACAATCTGTTTTTCTATTCATGGTTCACAACCAAGTTAGTGTTTCTAGTGTTTATTGTTTCATTCTTTCTCTGTATGAGCAGAAAGGCTCCGTAACAACTGCAGGGCATGAACAATGATTTTTTTTTAAATTATGAAGTTTGCCAATTGTATGCTCAATTTAACCAACCAACAACATATCAGGGGTCATGTCTTTCTTTATTGTAAAACATACCATCCAGTAAGCTGTATCAACAGCAATAAGTCAACCCACTCTAGGTAGAACATACTTTATATCAATCATTTTGATTTTAAACCAAGTGCCAGAAAGAACAAACAAAACAAAAATATCTTTTAAACTGTTCAATGGAGTCATCTGCAGCTTCTGATGCAGAGAGCAGCTTTGTAATTGTTTTTGAACAACAAATTACATGTCAATAAATATGCTTCATTTGTTATCATAGCATTCTTACTAGTTTTGCAATAAATGTGCATAAAAGGCAATTTAGACTCAAATGCAGGTTACATCCAACAGCTTTGACATTTGAATTTTCAGCAGCATAATCAAAACAGCTTGCACTTATTGGATCACATGTAACAGTATACAAAGGCAGCCTCCCGACACATTCAATCTGTGTAACATACTCATAATAGAAGCTTTTCTTAAGCAAATAGAAGTCAACGTGTTTTTCAGATCATATGATGAGCTTCAAAAGCAAAATGAGATGAACATTGCTAATCTGTGTGACATTAGGGGACTCCTAATGAGACTAGCATATGTATTTTTAAAGTAACTTCAGCCATTTCTGAGGTCAACAATAATAAATCCCAACATAATTATGGTAAGAATCTATATGTCGTGAATGGGAAACGGGAAATCACACATAAATGACACCATTTTCTTAATAACAAACCTCTGAGTCACATTTTCTTCCACAAATGTTTGCTAAAGGTGAAATGTGCAACATAGCAATAGATTGGGTTGCAAGGGCATATCCATTGACGGCTTTGTTGCTTCTCAATGGCAAGACAAAAAAACTGACAAAAGAAGAAAAGACCAGGACATTTCTTTAAAGTTGATGACACAGCCGAGCGTGTCCCACACTGTCTTTAGACTGTATTCAGACACGCCTGCTTTTTACATTTGCAATTCATCATGGCTAATAATTTCTCAAACAAGCCACAGACAAAACATGTAACTAAATATGCCAATTCAGTCTGAGGGTACCTGTCTGGAGTAAAAAGTGAAATAAGACTTAAAGAGAACAGCTGTTTCTCCACTTGTAATGACAAACCAACATATGAAAATGTTATTAAGTGCTTTCAATTTGATCTTTGATCACCATTACTCAACAACATCCTCTCTATTTTCTATCAGGACCAAAATAAGTGATATTATTCATACAAAATATGTATAAACTTTCATACATCTCAGGTTATAAGTTTGGTACAGATATGAAACAACAGCAAAAGTATCCCATTAAGCTCCATATCACAAAGTGAAACACATCCACCTGAATGCATTCGCTCAAATCCTCGAGGGCACTTTCTTGGCTACGACGTCACATAGGAGTTACGGTATAAAACAGTATAAGAAACATATTTAATTTGAATGATAAATTATTAATTTCCACATATACAAATTCTGACGTTTTTACATTATGTACATATTAACAGAATTACTCCAATTCGTCAATGGTAGTCCCATTTTACAAACGGTTTATTAAAAAGAAACATATTCCTTGAAGGTGATGGTGAGACTGTTTGTTGTGATGTCAGTGATTATGATATTTCCCATAAAAGGGGAGGGTTTTTCAACAGAAGCTTCTTTAGATTTCTCTGTGGATTTCTGTGTTTCTTCTGTCACAGCAGGTGTGTTTGTGACAACAAGCTCAGGCTCCGGCCGTATTTCCAGCTCCACCTGCTTCTTAGTCTTTGGGCAGCTTAGGTCCATTGGCTCCTCTTGGCTGCCAGAGTCCACAACCTCATAAGTACATGTACTGCTGTGGCGTGGGACGCTACAGTGGAGGTCCATAGGTTTGTCCTGAGGTGGCAAGATTACAGTGCTGGGAACACTGAAGCTTCTGGAAGTCAGGTAGGTTTTGGAGACATTCCTGTCCTCAACATGATCTGATAGCTTTCGCTTGCGGTCGTTGGGGAAAGAAGGGATCCTGATCTGGTCGATGGATGTAGGGGTCGCGATGTTTGTGTCAACAGCCCAGGACGTCAGGGGTGAGCTAGCGGTCAACTGAAGGGGTAAATCATCCGGTAAATCCGCCTGGCCGCGAGCCACTTCGGTGTTGTATTCCTCTGCTGTGCTTGGGGAAGGTTTGGAGAAATGTCGGTCCTTTGGGGAACACTTTAAGGGATGCTCTGCGGCAGGGAGGGAGCTGCCGTTACAGAGCTCTTTGGGGATACCGTTCTCCGGGTGCTCCATCATTTTGGTTGTGTGTGCTGGATTGTTCTCTAGAGGTTTGGTGTTTTGGTGTTTCACTTCACTCGATGATTCCCCTTGTTTACCCTTTGCTCCATGAACCTTGTTGCCGTCCATATATTTGCTCATGACAATAACAATACGTCCATTCTTGTTTTTGTTCTTGATTATCTTCATTTTGCTGCTATTAGTGCAAGGCGTGGTTGCCTGCTTAGGATTAGGTTTTAGGGCTTGTTCACTTTTAGCATCTTTAACAGCTGGTTTCCTAACCTCCACTGCCAACTCTTTGACTTTGCTCAAGCAGCCTGTGTCTTTGTCTCGAACCCATTTCTGCTGCAGTGCCAGCGGTAAGTTCCAGCCAGGATTTGCTGGTTTACTGGCTAGTTCCTGAACTTTTACCACCTCTTTGAGCCTGGAAGCCTGCGCATCATACATGTTTGGGTCCGGCTCATAGTGGTGGTGCTTCTTACTGTTGAGTTGGTAGATGAACTTCTTCTTGCCATTAGTTGGCTGGTCAGCTGGGACCTCCTGGCTGCTGGGCTGGTACTGATGGTGCTTCTTGCTGTTGAGCTGGTACTGTTGAGGCTGAGACTGAGGACGCTGGACCGGGACGGGATCGCACTTGACGCTAACCTCTGCATCCTGAGATGATTCCTCAAAACCTGCAGGGATACAGGATCTTCTGGCAAATGAGGGTACCTTGAAGTAAGAGACAAGAGACCAAGTTGAACATTTTAACTGTTTTCATTTAAATCTTACTGTCAAGTCAACAACATAATAGTCTGACTCCCCAATATAGTCTGCTGGTATAAAGCCTGCCATTGGCCACCTTTTTCAGCCTGCATCCCAGAATAGATAAGCGCTGCAGCTACATTTTAGGCCAATTTAGTATTGTACTTGTTGGGGGCTCAGATTTCCTGATTTTTAGCCCTTTCTATATATGAAGCTCACATGTAGGCCAAAATTCAGAGAAAAATAAATAAACTATCCAATCAGTGCTCAGGTTAAAACGACCTCCCTCCCACCATCTTGTCCCCTCCCCCTCCTCCTGTACAGGCTGACCCTTCAGGCCGTCAAAGGGGCACTGCAGTGGAACGCTCAAGACGCTTTGGCTGTGACCTCAGGTCAGAGAAGTGCCACCAGACATGTCACGCTTTATCCTTGATTGCTGGCCACGTGTGACTCTGGCAGAGTGGTATGCCTCTTAAGGAGTGACACTGCATAGCAATCAGCTCAGAGTCTCTCAAAATATATAATCACATTTGGCTCAGAATAAGATCCTGTAAAGGCCTGACCTAAGATAGTCATAACACAACACAAGTGCTACTTTCAGCCATTTATTTCTGTCTTTTGCAAACAGGGACACAAAAAAGATTATCCTAATACAGATTCACTTTGTGCAAAAATACCCTACAATAACATGCTCTCTTTAAAACTTGTGTTTTGCATATAAAGCTATTCTGCATAAAGCAATAATAAACATGTGTGCACTTAAGCGATTCTTGCATAACCTCAGGCAACAACCCGTTTCATGATGAGTGTGCAGACAAGTCTAGCTACAGAACCCCATCCTCTCTTTGCCTTTTACTCCATCTCTTTAAAAGAACTCTATTAATACCCACCATCATAATGACTGCACCTGACAGGCCCTTTCCTCCTTTTTGGTTTCTCAGAGTGAAACTTACTGGAATGCTTACAAAAGCAGGACATTTCCATTTCCACAAATACTATCGTGTCTGCAATAACCTGTAGATGATGAAGAAGAAAATTACCTGGAGTAAAAGATGTTTTGGTTTTGGCCCCCGTTTGCGATATCCCATCATCTGCTCCTGACTCTCTCTGTGAAAACAAAAGATAATACAATTTCCTTTATACCATATTTACCTTCTATAAACAACATTTAATTAGACTGACAGTGTTTCACCTTTCTGCATTAAAAATCTAATTAGATCACATAGAAAATTACAGGTTTGACATTTGGAGTATTCGTTAATTCTTTTCTACCTAGTCAAGGTCAAAAATGGAATTTAGATTTGGTGGACTAATGAATGCCCACATGTGACCTGCTGAAAAGCATTATGGTCCTTATTTGCATTGCTTTCCATGGTAATCGGCCATTCCATATTCTCATTATACTGGAGAAATTCAATTAAGGCTACAGCAGGGAAAATCTCTCCTTGTCTTTCAAACATCCTCCCTCCTCCAGCACGCCCTTCCTTCTACATTCAATCTCTAATTAGGGTCATGAGGTAGGGATGAAATTGGATAAATACAACATTGTGGAGTACTTCTGGGATACATGCTGCTGTTGAAAACATGCAAACCACTATGCCTTGTGCAACACAACGCCTATGATCTGACTAATAACAAACATGGAACTGTTTTTATAGAAGGAGGAGTGAGGAAAATGTGTTATTGTTGTAGTGACTAGACTGAGCACTTGGGTTGTCTATGAAATATTGCTCCCTGATATAAACCTTGACTCATCATTGTATCATAAATAACCACTGTTGGGTGAAGGCCGGCTGCACACAGGCTTCACCGACTTGCATAAACCCAGCCCATTGTTGGCCTCTTGCTACAGATGTTCAAACTATCTGAGCTGCCAGAAAATTGCCATAATAAACAGGCTACAATTTAATGCTATAATGTGTGCGATTTCAAACAGCGTCCAACGGGGTGACCCCTATTCACAGAAGATTTGGCAATTACAGCCTCCCTCGTCGGATCCCCTCCCCCATCCTCTGGGAGCAGAGAGGAATCCACACACACGGAACAGAGGCAGCCCTCCATGACCATCAGCCCAGAGCCAGACACACACACACACACACACACACACACATACATAGCCAGCCAGGCAGGCAGGCTGTGGGGGAATATGAGAGCAGTACACTAGAAACGTTGGAGAGCACTGCGTGTCAATTAGCCTTTCCAGAAATGTGAATTCCTTTCCCCAGCCATCGTGTCTTTACGCCAGTCCCACAAGCGACCTGGTGGCCTACAGAGAGAGTATCTCACAGGCCTCATGGGTCCAGCAACCCAGACAAGATGTTGTGCATGCGCCACAGGGCTAAAATGACAACATTTGTATTCATTAACATCTTAACCTCTGAGATTGACATTGATGTGTTTCTGATTATCTTACAGGCCTCTATTAAGCCTCTTGACCCAAGGTTGAAAGCAGGTTGACAATGTATGCATCCAAAGTGAGATATTTTGTGTCCACAACATTATATAGCAAAATAACGGTAGCAGTTGCATGAGATGTGTCAAAACTAGTGTTTTTTCTTTGGTGGAAAGCACTATACGAAATTTAGCCTGACTGGTATAGTGATGAGGCAGCAGCTTGGCCTTCTTGCATAAAAACCTCAACAAACTACAGTCTAAAAACCATCTGTAAAAATACAAGTTTAAAATAATTTATGCAGTTTCAACAACGCAGGGATTGCTTTTCCAATTTCATTGGTCCATCATGCAGAGTCTGGCAAAAAAAGGCCCCTTATTCAGTTTTTTGTGTGAAATTGGGTCATGGCATGCATTGAGTCTTCAAATTCTTGACGCAAAATCACGTAATAAGATGATAAAATATACATCTACAACTATGATCTACATCCACGCACATTTCTGCGTGCCGATCTTCCCATTAGTACGATTTAGGAACTCTCACTACCACATCCACAGCCTTTTCCCCAGGAGACTGTCCTGTGTGTATGTGTGTGTGTGTGTGTGTGTGTGTGTGTGTGTGTGTGTGTGTGTGGTGTGGAGGTGGGAGGGGGTGATAGAGTTACTAGAGCGCCCCTCCTCCCATGCCCATTTATGGTCATGGCTGAACTGGAGGCTGCGCGGCCTCGTCCGAAGTCCATCTCTCTCACCTGTGTTGAAACGCGAGGAGGAGACGCGGGTCAAGGATGTTTTCCTCTGGTTCCCATGTGTTGTACCTGAAGAGAGGAGAGAGCACCTGTCAGAGAGCTGTTACGTTCAAACTTCCTTTTTCCAACTTACACACGTGCAGGCCTTAGCCCGTCACCCACGAATACACATTCCCACATCTTCACTGTGCTGTCAGTGTAGACTGGACAGGTAAGGCAAGCCGCCAGTTTAACATCAGATTTGTTTTGTGTGCAACAACTGTGGCTACCAGTCACATTCCCGCTAAAGCAAATCCACAATGAGGACATGCATCTGCAGAGCCAAAAATGTCAAACACAAATAAGTATGTGCTCTCCAAAGGGAGCACCAGCATACAGTCGGCCATTTTAGCACCACTGTCTCGTAAATTCGCTGGCGGAGCAGAAATAATTAAAACGGGATTACAAGGCTATGCCTACCCCCTTCCCTCGCATAAATTAGTGAAGGCATCCGCGGATACACTGAAACACGCTCTCTCAGCTTTCTCTCTCTCACACACACACGCACACAAACGTGCACGCCCTTGATGAATGGCATTTTTAAGTAACAACACTTGATTTTGTTGCAAAATATAAGCATTTAACATGTTAATTATTGGGAGAAAATGTTGCATTAACACTTACTTGGGAGACCAGCCTCGCCACTTGACCAGGTACTCGATCTTGCCCTGTGATGGTGGAGAAGGAACATTTGGTGAGGCTCATGTCAAACGCAATATTTCAACCTCCTGAGTGCATATGCAAAAATGCTCCCTCTCACGTTACCTTGCGGATGCGCTTCTTTTCGATGCCCTCCACCGCAAAGACGTGCTCTCCGGCGGCAGGGAGCTCCATTCTCGCCTGAATCCGATCGCAGGGGACGGGGGGGTAGGTAATGTTGGCTACGCACGGTCGATGTGCCTTCCGCTAGGTACGTGCAGCGCGCTTGGTAGTCTTCCAGTTGTATCCAAACTGTATTCCCTCCACCTCTCCTCCTCGCTCGCTCGCTCGCGCTCTCTCTCTCTCTCTCCCTCCTTTGCACACTCCACAGTCCTGGCTACGTGCATACAGATATTCACAGTGCGGCTGCGAGCAGTTCTTTTCGTGCAATAGCTTCAGCTCGGTGGATGACGTCAGGAAGGAGGGGGTGGAGACCTTACACAGAGGTTGGGGTTTGTCCCATGCGTACTTGACTGCGGTGGGGAATATCTGGAAATCTAAATCAATCACAACGTTACTGTTACAGCACAAAATCCACTTTATCCAGTTGTATTTTTTCTTTCGATAGTAAGGTCGTGGGAATCCCTCCTCCAACAACTGATGTAGCCAATTCACATGAGAAAATACTTTAAGTTGTAGCGTTTTATTCAAATACATAGCACGTGTGGATGTATAGACGCATTCACAATAGATATGCATACATATACTTATATTGAAATTAACACAACTGTTCTTTTATTACTTGCCTTAGACATGTTTTATGCAGCTACACTGCACCTGACGGAGCTGAAATTACCAGTTTTGTCAACCATCTCCATTTATGGGTAGCATATACCTAATGGTTAAATGGGTAATGCACCAGTAAAATCAGTTTCTCTATAACACTTGTATAGCCTAATAGGCTAACAGTAATAAAAGACCTCTATACGTGCCAGCCCTGTCACCCAATGTTTATTGCTCGAACTGAGGCACTGATGAAAGTTGTGACAAGTTCCCCTTTTTATTTCCGATCCCTTAAAGCAGCACAGATGTGCAGACGGAGGCTTCGATCTGCTGACAGAGCCCTGCAAATATAGGTCACACACACTCTGATCGTCAAACCAGTGCTATGTCCTTTGGGCTCAATTGCCATTCATTTGACACACAGCAGAGGGTTGCTGTGCAGCCTTCATCCTACCTGTGGCAATTTTCTAATGGTGTCAGAACGCTTAGCCTGTTTCCCCTAAAATCAACATGACAGCCTATTCTCGGTTTGGGTACTATTGGTTGTCTATCTGCATCTTGACAATTTAAATCCAGAAGCATAAACCACACCACCAGTGGGTATGTACTTTGTGCTGTAAATGTCATCCGCAGTAAGTCATTGGATTTATGGGGACTTAATTGAAAACATGACAGAAAACGCGCCGTCGTGCATTAAACGCATGTTTTTTGTGCGTACATTGCTATTTGTGCGCATGATTGTCATCAAAAAGGCGCAATTTGTTTGAGTATGTGGCACAGATCGTGTCAAAAGAGAAAGAAACAATCTACGACCCGATGCTTTTCTTGCTCCAAAAATAATTCAGCATCACAAGGGTTAAAATGAAGCCTCTAAGCAGAGCGGCAGCGGCCAGCCTATTAAATACAGGCACGATATATCTCTGCCCTGCCATATAAGGCAATGAAGAAAAAGCGCCGAAATATGGCATTTTACACTAATTAATTCCTGAGTTTCTATCTTGAAATGTGTTCAGGAGGGGGTTAAGACTCAAATATCCCTAATTGCTCGATTCAAACTCCGTATTTTTGCCGTATTCCAGTCTTTTTTACTGTGCCCTTCAGCCGTGGCCAGGGAGCGCATACGCCCTGCTTCCCTAGCAACAGCATGAAAAGAGAGAGAGAGAGAGAGAGAGAGAGAGAGAGAGACTTAAAAAACAGACCGAGAGAGATACAGACGTAGACTGAATTTAAGTTTGTGAAAAAACAATCGAGCCCTTTATAATATGGCACCGAAGAGCGACATGTCGTTTCCTTAAACATTACATTGTCTTTGCATATATTTCATCGAATCGAAATGCATATTCAAAAGCACAGAGTTCTGAGGTCATGATAGAGCAAATTTTGGAGATGGGTATTCACCGTGAGCTCTTGTTTACTCACCAGGTACCCAAAATACAAATTATGTATAATTTTTTTGTTTGCACTGACGGGAATGACGCCTGGAGTCTGCGTCAAGACGAGGAGATAATCATTTAGGAAATCCTCTGACTCAGCCTGTCGGAGTCTGTTATCTCATTACAGGTCGATATAATTTAAATATACTTGGTAATACTTCCGAAAAAAGCAATAGACTTTATAAGAATGGGCTTCAATCACCTGGCAGTAGCCTACTGTAAAGTGAAACAGCGTCAACATGCAAAATTACTTCTTAATTTACAGCGCTCAGGTTGCACATTGAGTATAAAGGTTTGAGGAATTTAAAACCATTCGTTCTTTAAAAAGAAATTATATTTTACTGATAGACATATATATATATATGTATATGTATATATATTGATATAGATATCGAGCTTGTGTGTGTTTTTTCTCTGTGACCGAGAGATCCATAAAGCTCAAAGCACCTTGCTGATAACTGATCATCTTGGGAAGTTATCATGACCAGACAGATCTTTTGAACTTAGATACTTAGATATGTTTTCACCACAATCTTATCTTCTTCTTAATGAATGTGAATATTTACGCGTCGTAGATCCCCACGCCCTCTCAGGAATGCGATCAGGTGACGTCCCTTTTGCACGCGTTCACCTGTGACTCTGAGATGTTGATAAAAGCCGCTTACTGGAAATTAACCACAGTTCCGATTGCAGCTGAAAGCAGAAACCGCAGACAAATAAAAAAAAAAGACACAGAATGAAACTCGTATTTAACAGGGCATTGATCAAAACCAACCTGGAGCCGATTAGGTGATTTGTTTAAGCACTAGTTGTGAAATCCTCCTCAATCAATTCAACAGCGCAGAGACGCTTCTGATGTTTCTCTCCATTTGAACACAGGTATTCTCGGTGTGAAAATGCCCCTAAATTAACGACAAACTCGGATATTCCGATTACTTTTTGAATGTTCATATCAAAGCTGTCCATGTGTTAACCTTTCTGGAATTAGACTTGATTTTTTTTTTAATGCTCCATGAGTGCGTTTGTAAAAAGACAAAAAAAAAAAAAAAAACTTGTAACATTTATTTTGTCCTTGCCTCAAGGTCAGATGAGCTGTTATCTACAACTATGGATAAACTCAGGGTCAGTCGGTCTGTTTTTATCTCTTGTTTGAAGGGACGCATTTCAAACTACCATATGGTGTCCTTTTATTTCAGTTTGTTCACAATTTATACCATTACACATTGGATGGATATTTTGTGTGAGACATGTGGAAGCAGGAAATATAGTTTAACATTACAACTCTTAATTTTTTCCAAGTTTAAAGGAGGTTGTCTGGTAGACCTGAGAGTGAGAATTCTACAGAGAAAAGCAGTGAAAACGTTGTGCATGTAATGTTTGTGGAGTGTATTTATATTTGTATAAGAATCAGGTCAGTCTCAGCAGGAACCACAGGTAGCACAGCATTGCTTTTCCAGTTTCTTTCATCATTCTCCCTCTTTCTGTCTTTCACCCACACTTTGCATGCACACAGCTGGCTCGCTAGAGAAGCAATCCACAAAATGGTGGGACATTGAGAAGCCAGGAGGCCTCCCCTCCTTGGCACCCAACCACCCACAATGCCAGGAGTGCCAACTGAGGGAATGGAGAAAGGAAGGGAGAGGAGGAGGAGGAGTGAAAGGAAGGGGTGAAGCTGGGAAACTGTGATTGATGCGGAGGGCAAGGAGAAGAAAAAGGTGTGGTGTGAAGAGGAAAAGAAGGACAAAAAGGAGACAGGAGAGAAGAAAGAAAGACCTCTGTGTCGGCCATAGCCAAGCATCCGCTTCATTCCTGCACAGTGACGAGGAAGAAAAGAGTTGATTTGTTTAAGGGACAGAATGCAAGGACAGGGTTTAGAGGAGGCAATGGAGGGGGGTATTACAAAAATGTTAAGAGGGCCCTACAGCCATTCTCACGGCACTCAGCGGGCGGTCATTAAGCTCCACTATCAGACAGGCTGATGTAGCAAGGACATACAGATGAAACATGCACACAAATGGCAAGAAGACAGAAGACTCAAGGTTCACTACTGTTGCTAATAACAGAAGATGGAAACTCACTGACTGAATTACTGTAATAGAAGCTTTTTAATGTAAATATGATGTATACAATACACATTCAAGCTAATTATGCAGTAAAAATAGCATTCCCTTTCCAGTACCTGCATCCCCTTCTGCTTCTGGTGCTAACACAGAAATCTCCCATTCCCTTTGTCTGCCCCAACATATGTTTAATTATGATAATTGTAACAAATGAAAGCTATTAGGAATCAATTCATCTTGGCACTGCACATTTTAATGCACTATGAAGATGGTGTGTGTGTGTGTGTGTGTGGGAGGGGGGGCTGAGGAAATTCCTCCTCCAGTGTCATTGTCATAGCTATTGTTGCACCGAGGCGACAGGTCTGCAGAGAGGGGTGCTCCTCTGCCAGGGTGGGCTCTCCTCCCACCCTCCTCTTCCACTCTGCGCCCTACCGCCTGCTTGCCTGCAAGGCTGCCATCGTGTGGGGTTCACCCCCACCACCACCTCCACCACCACCAACAACAACATAAGCTCCCCCCATTGATCCCCCTCTACCCAGGAGCCCAAGCAGGAGGTGTGTGTCTGTGTGTGTGTGTGTGTGTGTGTGTGTGTGTGTGTGTGTGTGTGTGTGTGTGTGTGTGTGTGTGTGTGGGGGTGCATGGATCCTGGGAAAGAGAGAGAAGAGGAGGGGGAACTACACAGAGCACCAGGCTTCCAGGGGGGCTGGAAGAACTGAGGGCCAAGATCAGGGGCAGATGAAGGAGGTGGTGCAGTGGAATTCAGGCAGAATGCGGCTGAATACACGACTTGTCGATAAGGTATTGAGCTGTAGCGAGGAGGGTAGTGTGTATGTTTAACTGCTGAGAGAGTGTACAGCTGCCTCATTCTGTTCATGCATGCAGCACAGTACTGCTGAATGTTGAAATGATTTATTCACTGCCATTAATGATGGATACTCCATGGTTTTGTGCAGAAATCACAAACGTAAGCTTGTAGCACGAAGCACAATAGTAAGCACACAATAGGACGCCTCAGAGAACAATAGCTGAATAATTGTGTGGATTTTTCTCTGATCTAAGGCAGAAGTGATTCCCTCTGCACAGCATGGAGACCTCACAGACACAGATGCAGCTCCTCCAAATGTACCTGTGACCCAGTGTTCAGATTTAGCTCCCTTCAGTCTAATGCCATGCTAATGTTGAGTGACACAGGCCCTTATCCTGAGAACCCTTTCCTTGCTTTCCTCCCCCTTCCTTCTCCCCTCCCCATCTCCCGGGAACAGCTTATTTGCCTGTTTTAATTGCGTTTTAATTTACATGTAAGCCTGGAAGCACCATGATGAGGAGCTGCTGGCTTTCTGTTTTTTTCCCCCTCCTTCTTCTTAGTTATTCCCCTTTTTTCCTCGCCACCTAGGAATCATGAACTGTAGCTTTAACAGGAGGAAGAAGAGGCTAGATTGAGCAATTCAAACCTCAAATAAACACAACAAACCGTGGCAGAAAAAAACAGGCACAGGTTTCTCTTTATGGGGTCAACACAGGTTCAGAAACAATCAAGTGTCCGGGGTAGATAGGAACATGACACAGAGAGAGGGTTGGGAGGGGGAAAGGGGGTGTGCAAGTTGATGATGTAGATGATGCGACCATCTCGCTGTCAAAATGTAATAAGAGGAAGGGTGGACAGTGAGCTCGCCGACAGACAACTTTAATGTGCTCGTCTATCTATATGGAAATTCAGCCACACAGGCGTTCACCCCTCTGCTTCTTCTTCTTTTATCATAATTCACTTTGGGATTTTGATTGGCTGTGTGGAGAGCAAAGAGAAGGAGCTTCAGATGAGGAGCTGAGAGATAAAGCAAGCTTTCTTTACTTGAGCAAAAAACACAACAGGGATTTAAGATTTGTATTAAATTTAGAGAGATAATCGAGCACAGTGTCTGACGTTTCCTGCAAAAAGATGACAATCTTTCAGAAACTGCCATCCACAGCAGTTTTAAATCGCAAAATAAACGAAGACTTTGCGGCTTAATATTATCTATTGTTTTCTACCGCATGTTCTTATTCCTTCTTTGTCATTTTTTCTCTCTCAGGCATTTGAAATGGAATCTACTGTCTCACTAACTCAGGCTGCTTACCCATCTTCTGTGCATTCAAAGATATCCTACATTATAGAAAACTTTTCAGACAATAAGCCTTATTACCCACATGGCTTTATCTTCACCTCTCACACTGGTGGCCTATGGCAAGCCTGTCAGGACTCATTATATAGGCAGAGCTGGCAGTGCGTGTGTGTGTATCTGTGTTGTGTGTCACTCATCGCCCTGCCACGTGCACCAGACAGGTACTGCAGCTCGCCACATCAGAGCGAAACAGGCCTCTTCCTGAACACAACAGCACAGACAGCCCTTTGTCTGCTGCATGTCCTGTATTGTTCTCGTCTGCTCTCACTGCACTGTGTCAGTCATGTGTTAGATAATGGTCTTACACTAATAAGACAACTTTTTAAATACATATACTTAGACAGAAGTGTCTTACTTTCAATGATAGAAACATGTGAATCATCATGTATAAGCTCACACATACGCAAATATACAGTATGATGTATCTGTATCGGGGAAAACAGATGAAAAGTGCACCTGAAGAATTCAAAGGCCCTGTTTTCTCAACCAGCCTCTTACAATGAGTTATGGTGTCCTACATGATTAAAAAACACCAACACAGTGCTGAAGAAGGTAAAAAATTACAACCTTTCAATGCACATATATGGGCATGTCAGTATTATATTAAGACAGACTGAGAACAGGTCCTAACCACACACTATTTAAACAACAGTTATATGTAACCTGGACGTGTACAAAGTTTTCACTTTGTAATTTCTTTCTAAATTCAGCCAGCCAGTGTGATTACAACTCCATCTGAAAAACATAGCTAGTGCCCTTTGTGTTAAGAATCTTTTTGTCAAACTACTATTTCCAAGGTCAAGAATGAACTTAGCGCTTGAATTTAGCCAAGTTTGAAAGGGTGTTTGATTTTTTTGCCCCCAACATCTCCTTCCAGGCAGCGCAGAAATGGTTATGTTTAAGGGTAAGGTTAGGGTTATCTTTCTGGAAGGCAACGCTGGAGGCAAAAACACCATAGAGCATTTGAAAGCAGACCACACGTCTACTTGCTTAGTGATTGATATGAATATGTGCAGATTTATTATTCTGCACATATTTATTTCTTTATACGAGCCTCCATGTGAGGAGGAATCCCTCCCAACAACAACACACAAGATCATGTTCTCTAGAAAAGCCTGATTCAGCAAAGCTTAACATAATTCACCAGCTTCATCCTTGTCAGACACAAGACACATAGAGAAGATTGCCTCGCTTAGATCGGGCGTCCGTGTTCCAATTCGATATGGTTTCTCAATGATATATCTCTCTTGTCTTCATGTGATGGTTATTTAAAGGGAGAGCCATGGATTTTCTCCCACATACAACATAATAGCAAATCAATAACACAAGGCCATACAGGGAGAGTGGGCATTTCATACAGCGGCCTAAATGATGGGAGGCCAAATTAAACTGGAGTTCTGGCAAAAAGGCATGGATAGATTTTCAAAATGCATTATAAATATAAAAGGTTTGATCTTGCCATTAATAGAGATGGATGCAAAATTTCTCTTAATCATTATGTTACAAATCTCACTGCACACAGTGAGATTTGCTTTCTGAAATCAAGGTTTAAATTCATTTCCTTGCTGTATGTGCAGTTCAATTACAGCTGTGTGTGTACATAGTGTGTACTCACACACACATTGAGCATGAGGACATGTATGCTGATGTGCCTGAAGGGTCCCTGGTGTGTGAGCACACACACACACTTAAACACACTTATGCATGTTTTTCCCTTGGCAAGACCTGTCAGCCAGCAGACGTCTGACATCATGCTCTGAGCGAGGAGAAGGTTTTGTACCGCTAGTGTCTGTTTGTGTGTGTGTGTGTGTGTGTGTGTGTGTGGCAGTGGTGTGTGTGTGTGTGGGGGTGGTATGAGGCAGGAGGAAAACGGTTGTTATCATGACTTATGGATTGGACAGCAGTTTCCTACTGGGCAGAGAAGACAGGAATGGTTACACAGAGGAATGCTGTTTTTTTCAGCGCGGGGTTTGCAGGAAGGAATGAAAAGATGACAAGAAAAAACAACATGGAAATAAATCTCCACCAACCACAAGCAAAGGCAAAAACACAGGGAGAGAAGAGACAGATGTCAAGAGACAAGAAGTCTGGAAGTCCTCTGTGTTTACACTTTCCATTCTGTCAGTGACTGCCTCCTCCGTCGTCTTTATCTCTGACACAGCTGGCAATCCCTCAATGACTCACCACTCTCTGAAGTGCTGCGAACCTCACTTTGTTGGAGGAGGAGGGGAGGGTTGAGAATTGACAGCAAATCCTGCCTAATTATGCCCACCACTGCCACAACCAATAGCCTTTTGGTTATGAAAGGATGTGGATGCTGTGGGTGGGAAATAAGGGAGAGTAACACTTCAGATCCAGATATGGTGACAGCTGAATTAACAGTTTGTGACTGTTAAGCTATACTCACGCTCCCACACTGACAAAGAGAAGGTTGTCTTCCTTGTGTCCCAAGTTGGAAAGCCGTCATCAGGGCGAAGTTCTCGCCAAACTCCTTGGGTTGAGGCTTGTTTTTAAAGAGCCTCTTTTGTGTTCATGCAGCCTGAGAAGAGCGGATGATTAACAAGTTGTCAATGTGATCCAGTTTTCTCAGTGTGAACACTGTCAATTCTAACCTCAGTGCCTCTTCTTCATGTTTTCATTGATCTGTGTGACTGGAAATGACTAAAAACAAAGCACGGACAATAAGCTGGAAAATAACCTCATCCTACTACTATGCACAAACAAACATACTATCCACATGAAACCCATTCAGTTGTTCACACAAACACACCACACAGTGTAATTGTATAGACAGCATTGTGTCACACCTTTGCAGAAACTGCATACATGCACCGTGTGTGTGTTTGTTGTGTGTGTGTGCACGCGCGCGTGTGTTTGTTTGTGTGTGTGTGCGCGTGTGTGTGTGTGTGTGTGTGTGTGTGTGTGTGTGTGACAAAGACACAGACAATCAGCGGTGCTGTGGCTGAATGTGAATTATCAGTTCCATAGGTTTTTTTCATTTTTCCACAGTACGCACACACATTGCCCAGGTTGACTCTGTCAGTGGGGCCTGGAGGAGGGCTGGGATGTGTGATGTTAATCTAACACTTTTGAGCTTGAGAGTGAGCACAGTAGCTAAACTCACTCTCACACCTTTCTATCTTCCACTGAATCTGACTTATCACACATATACAGGTACATGCAGGCACAAAGTCATGCCCATGGAAGGTGGTTTGTAGTGTTTTTGCTGCTCTGGGTGTCATTAATCACAAATAATTGAAGCCACTGACAGTAGAAGTGTCTATCCATCTATCCATGTTCATCTGCTTATCTGGGGTTGGGTTGCAGAGGCAACAGCTCCAGTAGGGGACCCTATACTTCTCTTTTCTGAGCCACATTAACCAGCTCTGACTGAAGAACATTTCCAGGTCAGTGTGGAGATATAATCACTCCAAATAGTCCTGGGTCTTCCCTGAGGCCTCCTCCCAGCCTGGACCCTTCTCTCAGCTGTTTTCTTTTGATGCAATGAGCAGTGGACGACTGAGCTTCTCACCCTATCTCTCTAAGCGAAATGCCAGACACTCCCCTGAAAAAACATTTTGGCCGCTTGTACCCACGATCTAGTTACCACCATAGGTGAGGGTAGGAACAAAAATTGACAGGTAGATTGAGAGCTTTCCCTTCTGGCTCAGCTCTCTTTTCATCACAAAAGTGTGGTAAAGCGAATGCTGCTCTGATTTTCTGGCCAATCTTCCTCTCCATTGTCCCGTCACTGGCGGACAAGACCCAGAGGTAGGCTATTGAACAGGTTCACATGGGTAAAGGACTCATTCCTTACCCGGAGTAGGCACTCCATCGGTTTCCTGCTCAGAACCATGGCCTCAGATTTAGAGGTGCTAATCCTCATCCCAGCTGCTTCACACTTGCTGCAAATGATGCCATCAGGACCACATCATCTGCAAAAAGCAAAAGAATTCCGTGAAATAAACACAGCCCCTTAAAATTCTGTGATGAGCCCTCAGGAGAATTCTGTGAAATGAGAACAGCCCGTTAAGTTAAGGAAAAGGTCGTGGGTGGGCTTCATGACATGCGGGACAACAAGGGGACGGTTGGGTTTAGGAAAACAATAACGGGACAGTTTGGTTAAGTAAAAGAAGGAAGTGACGGTTGGGTTTAGAAACGTGATACACGTGACACAATCTCCAGGCTCATTGGTGAAAGTCCTGTGATGTTTGACCCATTCACCACCCCAACCAACCTCCCTACCCAGATTTTCGGGCTTTCATACTACTTGCAACCGTAGTCACTCTTAATTCTAGGTCATCTTCTCATTGACTTTACATCGGCATTGTTTTCCGTGGTTATTTCACACATTCCGTGCAACCATCACGTAATGTGGTGTTAACAGTTCGTGATCATTTCACAGAATTCTGTGAGACCAGGCTGACTGCTCACACATTCTGCTGGATGATGGATGCAGCTATCGAGACACAACCAAGCAGGCTATGGAATAAAAAGATTTCATGGATGGAGTCCCCCATAAAACTGGTTGGGCTCTAGATCACTTATCCAACGAGCCAGCCCTACAAATACACTACAGACAATAAACAATATTTCTGGTTATCTCGCATACAAGTGCAAACACAGACACTTGTTCTTACTAAACACACACTCTATCCTCTTCTATCATATTTGTCATCTGCTTTCTCATATTTCTGCAAAACTGCCAGATCCTGTTGTTTATACCAGCTCAGCACACACACACACACACACACACACACACACACACACACACACACACACACACACACACACACACACACACACACACACACAAACACCATGAGCTATGAGCACATGTTTGAAGCTGAAAAGAGGAACAAGGCTCTTTAGCACCACATGCATAAGTGTGCTCATTTTCTACAGTCGTCTATGAAAAGTAAAAGGCTTACAATCACACAGTTGCAAGGAAACAGAATGCTTTTGCACCCATTATAACTAATACCACACACAAGTGTCAATATCTCAGTGAAACAGCCTATTCAAGACAATACCACACTATAGATGTCTGAAGTCCCTTAAGGTTTTTCTGCAGAGGAGCTACTTCAAAAAAATGAAACTATTCAGAGGAAAAGTGCGCTTCTGCGCATGAGATTAGAAAACATAGAAGACTAAAATAAAAAACAGGAACTGGGATGGAAGGATGGAAAAACACAGCGTAAGGAACTTAAAAATACACTGAAATTCAACATTTTTGTGTAGCGTGTTAGTAGAGCGATTAGTGTATTATTTCAGTCAAATGCTCATTTGCTGAACCCATGAAAGTAGAACACAGATGATTTGTCTTAAAATTGATTTTCAAATCATCTTTAACTTTAAACTTAAAGCTCTGAAGAAAGCCTGTTGTTGTCAAAGTCGGTTCCTGCCTTTTATTTAAAGCTATAGTGCATAATTTCTGTCGCCGCCATGAGGAATGTAATGACAACACTGTCAGCGCTTCCACTCAGTTGCTAACAAAAACATGATGGACTCTTTAGAAGAGGTAATTATCTTAACTCGAGTTTCTGCGCGGGAAAGTCATCGGACAACACAATCTTTTGAACATAGCCATACTGAGAAATATAGAGAGAGTTGTGTGATCTCATTGAGCAATGGCTTGAATGTAATGGATGTTCAATGATATCAAAAAGTTACGCACTACAGCTTTAAGTTGTTCTACTAACACATGTTTTCTGCTATCTTTAACTAAGAAAAACAGCCTTTCATTCATGCAAAAGAGTTTCTCCCATTTTCCAAAGCTACTAATGTTTGTGAAACACTCTTAGACAGAAAGTGCAGTCGCAAAACATAAAAAACTAATGGCCCATTAAACCAACAGATTGATATTAAATGGCTGCTGCTAAACTCCAGATAGTAAAATGAACGCAGTAACAATGCCATAAACGGATGCAAAAAACCCTTAGTGTTTGACTGCAGTTCCCTTGAAGGTATTGATTGAAATGGCAACATGAATGATTGCATCAGTTGGATTATTGATGGACACGTAGAGAAAGAGTGTGTAATTAAACAGTCCCCCGTGTGTACTCAGGTCACCCTGATGGCTTCCAGCAATAAACACAAGACGGATGGAGAGGGGACGGAGATCTATGTCTGAGTCTCAGATTTCAAAATGGGAAATCATGGCATGTGACATGTGAGTTCATGCAGAGTAAAGGTCTATTCTGGCACTTTATTGTGATAGCTTGAATACTTGGGACATTAATCCTAAAGCCTTCAAATACTGTGCAGCAGTATCAAACGTGGCCAATTGTTTCTTCATATAAACTAATTTTCATATTCATGTTTTTTCATGTCACACATATGTCCAAATCTTTTTCCCTCTGGGCCTGTAAGTGGTGACCTCTTCCATCATCTGCAGTGGAGAATGACTTTGATTCCTATTTCAGCGCCTCATCTCATCCATCTCTCGCAGCTCTCTATTGTCTGAGGCTGCATTTAAATGACAGTGATACATAAGGCACATTACAAAGACAAAAAGGTCGACAAGGCCCCGTTTTTACACACATTAAAAACTGTGACAAAACCACGCCAAGGCCATGGATAAAAAATTCACAGGAACTGAGAATGTATCGCGCCCGTCTTTATGGCAGCATCCAGAGACTTAGCCAGGCTGAGGTGTGGATCCCATTAAAATGCACTACAGAAAATGAGATTTGGGGGAACCCTGTGAAAAACCATGCATGTAATCATCTCTCTTCCCCTCTCAGTTTATCTGCAAAGGATTTGGAAGAGGCTTTGGTTCCCCACCCTCTCTGCCCCCCCTCCCCATACCACATATTAATATTCATAGAGAAGATTCTCTGCTTGCTGTCTGTTGCTGCCTGTAGCCCACAGACTCAGCTTATTAGGAATCTAAAATAAAGCGAGCAAACTCTCATCTGCAAGAGGCTATTATGATTTTCATAGACTGCCTGTGTGGTCTGATAATGTGAAGGCTACACGTAGCATGAATCATGTTATGAATCCACCAGACTATCCGTGTTTGTGAATCCTTAGTTTTAGTACAAATATCTTTTTTGGCTAATTGGTCCATTATGAATATGTTGCCTTGTGCTAAGCACTAGATTCATGGTTCAGTGCTGCAAACGAGTTACATACTGACTGGTAGATCTTGTGGCTTGTTTTGGTCAAAGCCGCCGTGGTGGAGTGAGTCAATGTGAAACAGAGTGCTCCACTTTGCCTTTCCTGCTTTGGTTCATGATGAACATCAAACAGAGGGAGAGAAGAAGGTGACTCATGCCTCCATGAACAACCTCAGTAATTACATGCTCAAAGTCATTAAGTCCACCTTGCAGATCTCTGAACAACAAGCGCCACAATAGCTGCATATGACAGCATTTCCTTTCCTCTCAGGGTCACCGGAATATAGTTTTTTTTCTCAACACACTAATTGTAAAATATAACTACTTTCCAAGTTTAATCTTTGTTCACATTTCTCTTTCTCACTTAGAGGATCAGGTGTGACAGGATGCCAGATGTTGGCCTACATGCAGTATGCAAAGCATCCACCTGTCCCATACTGACATGCAAACACACGCACGCACGCACGCACGCACGCACGCACACACACACACACACACACACACACATTGATATCAAGAAGATTTAGAACTTTAAACATAAAGCAAATGGTTTACGTCATTGTATATTCCCATGAATGCAATTACTATAAATCATTTACAATGCTTTTTTAATAGTGCTTATTTGACTCTAGAAAAAGACAGGAAACATGGCAAGAGTGGAAGATAGTTCACATTCACATTTTAGGCTAGAGACTGGTAAAATGTATTTAATTGCATTAAAAGTCAAAAGTAAATCATTAACTAACAAGAGGTTTAATGTGATATATTGCTAACAAGTCAATGACACACACAGATATACGTAGATGGTCAAAATGTTGGTCAAAGCTTCTGCAAACATTTGCCTGCGCCCTATCTGACCCTCTTCTCCAAAATACACTAGAGTGAGTTGAGGGCAGAAAAGTGTAGTCTCTCACTCTCTCTCTCTAACCACTCTCTCCTCTTTCACATGTAAATTAGTCTTTAATCTCTGCTTCTCTAATAGACAACCATGGCAACGGTGGCAGGCCTAATGAGGCAGAGACGCAGGTTAAAATCTGCCTGCATGCTACCACCATTTGCACGATACAGTTTAAATGCTCACACACTCACTTACTTTTCTGTACATATTGCCACATGCATGGCACACATGCATATATGCACTCTTGCATCATAAAGCCCTGCACAAGAGAATTCCTGTTTAACATTTGTTATTGTTGTAGTTTGTGGATTGAGAAATAAAAGAGCAATGTAAACAAACTGCAGTTCAAATTTAAAGCTGGAGCCCTTACAAGATATTTTTTTATGAAACAGTTGTCTCAATAATCATAACCCCCACACGCACACACACACACACACACACACACACACACACACACACACACACACACACACACACACACAAACACACTGATGTCTAGCACTCTGTTGACTGTAATTTACAACCATATTAAATCCACTAGACCAACATCTGTTTTCAGAATAGTTCTACCCACAGATAAGCTTTCAGCGAGCTGCAGTCTTAAACCTCAAACACACAGTTACAATGAGTTAAAGAAGAACATGGAGAGTGTGTGTGTGTGTGTGTGTGTGTGTGTGTGTGTGTGTGTGTGTGTGTGTGTGTGTGTCTGAGCAAAATACAGCAGTGCATTGCAAATATTTCATGAGAACACACATGCACACAATACATTCAAGTGAAGTTGTCTCTGGAATGAAAAACTATATTTTCTGTATGTGACCATGTCTAATTGTGCTGCAGCAACATGAGATATACTGATAGCGAAACTAATGAAAGTAAGACCTGAAATTAAAAAAAAAATAAAATAAAGGAAGGTAACAGTTTATATATAATAAGGTTTATACAATGAAACATTTAGTCATTGCTCTAAAATCTGTACATCAAGTTTGATGACCCTTGAAATATTTTCAGAAATACCACTGTGCCAATAAGTACAACCTGTCACATTTGTGAAGGCTCCTTTCCGTTTCTTTTCTTACAGCAACACAAGGAGCAGATGTTGACACACACCTTCAACACCTTCTTTTGTTATTATTCCGTGTACACCGACACAGTGCTATCACCTCACACAGGGGTCTGTCGCTAAACCGGCCTAATTAGCAATTAACAGTCATATAATCATGAAAACACGGTCTGCTGGGATTCACTGGAGGACATAGGTTGTAAAGGAGAAAAGGAAGACAACTTAAACAAAGAGCATAAATATTGTTTACGTAATGTAAATAATGAGTCAATCTTTTAATAATACAGCAATAAAGGAGATACAGTGTGTTTTTCTTTTTATTTGCGACATAATTGTGTCCTTTTGTCTTGATAGAGGGGTGTAGGCTGCTTACAGTAAAGACAAAACACTGTGTCCCTCTGTTTTTGGTTCAATGTTATTTTTGCCCTGAGGCCCAACACAATTAACACCCACTGCCAACTGGTAGGTTTTGTGTTTGTGTGTGTGTGTTGTGTTATGCATGCGTGTGTGTGTGTTTACAAGCATTAATGTGTCTGCTCCAGATACATAAACTGGTATAATTTGTTTATTCATTTAGGCAATAAATGACATTCATTTTTGACAAAATGTGTGTTTTGCCATAATTAGGAATGCATGTGAATGTCTTCAGATGCATTGTGGGGGAACTTTTAGTTTGATTGATATAGATTTTCATCATTTCCGGCTTCTAATTAATTGCTCTTCAGAAGTTAATTTCTCAGTAAATGTAAAATAAATGCGCAATAAAGCTGTGTTTAATTTGGCTCACAAAGAGAGCAATTACAGCAACACACACACAAACATGCTTCAACATCTGTTAAAAAAAACACAAATCTCCCCAGATTGATCACTCAAAAGCAAATCAATGGCATTTGGACATTTTGGAAAGTAACAGTAAATCAATTCAACCCCTTGCAACAAGAAACAATAAACCTTTCTTCAGCGGTAATAAAAGAGTACACCCCATTCCATTAATTTATTGCCTCCACTGTGTGTGTGTGTGTGTGTGTGTGTGTGTGTGTGTGTGTGTGTGTGTGTGTGTGTGTGCGTGTGCGTGCGTGTGAAATATGAGTGGATAATCACAGGCCAGGAATTCTTCCAGCGGTCCGGCAGGCAGGTTGGTATGCCGTGCAGAAGAATGCGGAACCTGGAAAGTCAAAACAATGTTTGTAATGGAATAAGGGGAAAAAACGATGAAGGGTGTGAGGAGGGTCCAGGAGGATACGAGCGAGGGAGAGGAAAAAAGGACTGGCCAAGAAGTTGCAGAGGAGAAGGAAAAGGAGGAATGTAGTAGGGAGGGTTTTTTATCAGGCTGGAATGAAAATATTCCCAACCTTTTTATGGCATCCAAACCTGTCAAAGCAGTGGGAGAGCTGAGTCCAGATTTAAGGCATAGCTTGGATTTGAAGACAAAAAAATCCACCATGTCTTGAGTGAATGTGCCTTTCAGTAACCAAAATATGCATAAGCACTCTGTTTAGGTGTTCTGTTTTTTATGAAGCTCCAAAATCCCTCCATAAAGGGGGTTTACCACAATAATCACTCCTATTCTCCACCTTCTCCCTGCCTCAAACCTCATTTATAGCCTCCCAAGCCCCATTCAGAATCACTCTAAAACTGTGTCAGTAAGGAAATGCTCCCATTTTGATGCACGCAGTTGTAGAAAAGATGCATGAAAAGATGCATGAACACAATACAATTCAGAGATGTGGAAATCTTCCCTCCTTAATCCAGAAATCAGTGCTGTGGAAAGCGGGATTTGGGGCTGTCACTGCTAAGCTCCTTGTCCCTGGTGTATTATTGGCGCTGTGACATAGAGGAGAAACACTAGGAGGATGATGCCACAACTCTTCGAATTGAAAACAGGTTTCAGTGTTTGGGAAATAAGCATCTTGCCACAACCAAATTTCCAGGAGCAATGTAAGAAGAATGGTGGCATCAACAGCAGCGGATGCTTATCTCTGCGCTGCATCTGCATACACATGAAGGTCTGACTGCTGAGCAGCAATCTTTAGTTGATATACAAACTGGTGTCTGGGGCAGGAAAAGGGTGAGTAAATGAGTGCAGAATGCAAATGAGTCTAACAATTTATTAGCAGTTTTTGCATGTTTTATCATCTTTTTCAGCTCATGAGAAGCAGACAGATGAAACACCTGAGACACCCACATTCAGACAAGATGAACTGTCTGCTGTTAATGAACTGAGAGATGTGTTCACATAATTTGAGAGCTGTGGTATATTTAAATTGGAAACTAGGTGTTGTAGCAGAACTACAGCCGGGTAACTGTAGAAATTGGGCTTGAAGGATTCTGCATGCAGGAGCAATGCATAAGACATGAGCTATGTTAGGCGGGTGAGTGGGCCGCAGCTCCAACCGTGTGCTATTCATAGACCATGCCGATAACAGGTTGATTTCTCTGGGAAAGCATCAGGCAAGGAGAGGGGGAGGGTGGTAGGCAACTGACAAAGGAGGGAGGGTGCAGGAGACTTAACCTGTGGAAAGAAACTATCAGAGCTGAGAAAGAGAAGGGGATGTTTTGGGGCTAAAACAGAAAGGATTAAATAAAGGCTAATGAGGAAGAGGAAACATTCTTCCATCCCACATATATGCAGTACCTGCAATAAAAGACTGAAAAGGGTTCATTGTGAGAGTTTTCACACAAACAACCATAAATGTGTCAGTTGCATTTCAGTGTGGAGGAGGATCTTCCCTGCTCCATCTATCCTTAATGTCTGACATTACACTTATGAGATGACAGTGAGGCAGACTCAGGACAATCGCACCTCATTCTGCAGTGGCAGCAGTCATGTGGCCCAGTCATGGCATTCCTGTGACTACACCCTGTGTGTCAGTCTGCACAGGCATTTTTGCGCTCATTCTCATGCTCCAATTATAGAGCTTAAGAAGTGGAAGAGAAAATAAAAAGACTAAAACTACAGAATAAAATACAGAAAAATTCCCGTCCTAACAATCTACATCCTAGTCTGTCCTGCATCTACAATCCAAGCGGTCTTCCTTCCTGTTGGTCGGTTAACACCAAACACTCAACACTAAATGTCTAACGATTTTTGCATTAAGCTCTTTCCAACAGAAGTTCCCGAATTTTATGTCTTTCCAATCGGACATTTTAATTGATGTAAATGAGCCTTCTTCTTCTCCCTCAGATGTTTGTATTCTTCAGGTTTTGCACCAACCGCATGATAGAAATGTGATCAACACGTCTACTTGCTCGATGTGATTTCTCCAGACAATGAGCTGCTCTATTTACATGTTCAAACTTACACTAGGGAGCTGGCAGGGTAAAGTCTATTTAATGTCCGGTTGAACTGAGACAGGTAAGTTCAAGCTTGTAGTACATGTGTGAAAGGGACTTTACTTTTGTAAATGATCTGAGTGCTTCTTCCACCACTGGTCCATGTGTCCATCATCTACCATTTTATTTATATAATTTCACCTGTAGTCAGGAAGTCTAGAAACCCATGTTGGAGAATAGGACTTTAACCAAATGTCTGCTGATTTTGCCCAATGTTTTGTTTTGGCTCCCTGAACTGTTTTACTCCATATCACAGTATCAATGTTCTCCCCAATCCAGGAGTTCTGCCAACATAGCCAAGCCCTCATGCCAATGGAAATGGCTGCCTCTAATTTAGCTGAACCGGCTGCATTCCTCACCTAAAACAAAGCCATTGCTGTTCACCATATTAAGGCGATCTTGCAACAGATACCAGCTCCATGTTGAAACAGACTCTAATCCCTCTTTTCACGCTGGCCTCTTGGTCCTCATCCAGTTGTACTAGAATTGACAACTAAACTCCCTCGGGCAGACGCACTTTCAATTTTTTGGCCTTAATAATAACAGTGATAATAATGCATTTTATAAATAACACATGTTTCATTAAATGCAAATCTCAAATGGGAAATTGGAGGATAGAGCCACATCGTAATTAAAAGCAGGTAAAACAACAGGGAAACAGCAAAATCTAAAGCAATGGAAAAGGAATTAGTGGTTGGCTTTTTGAAAATTAGAAATACTGCGATAATTTAGTAAGAAACTTTAAAGGAATTCTTTAAATGAGCCCAGTGTCTGATATGCCTTCAGGTGGTCGGGAGTGTGTTCAAGAGGAACAAAGCAGCTCTTCCGAAAGTCGAAACCCCCCTGTGGTTTATGTTAGACCCTGAGGTCTGGAGGATTAGACTGGACGCCAAACCTGATGGAGCAAAATGGAGGTTTTAGAAGTTGTTTTCTTCTTGTTTACAGATCTGTGCAACTTCACTCTAATTGTGCTTATTTACACTCCCCATTTCCTTTCCCTCTATTTGCTCTCCCTCTTTCACTATTCCTCTCAGCCTCTCTCACACTCTCTCTGCCTGAGCCTGCCCTGACCCAGACGTCTGTTCCCCTGTCTGAGCTGCTGCCAGATTCCTGCAAGGGGAGGAATGCATGAGAGGGCCTCGCCGAGCCACAATTAACATTTCGTCGGTGCTACGCCCACACCTATGCAGGGTGCTTAATGATGGCATATTCATGAAAAGCAAATGTTTGCACAGAAAAGCTGTCTCCCAGCGACCAACGAGAAAAAGGGGAAGATAATTGAAAGGACCTTGCGGCACTTAAAAAAAAAAAGCAAGAATGGGAGATAAAAAAGAGAGCTGAGATAAATGAAGGGTTGTTCTTTAAAGAGGCTGTTGTTAGCGAGAGGATACCCTGTGAGGAGTGTGTAGTGACAGAAGAAAACCCTCTCTGTTGGGGGCAGTGGCACATGCTGCGAGGGCACCAGCAACAGTAAAAGAAATCCTGGTAAATCAGACGGAGAGAACAGGGGAAAGCAGAGAAGGGAGATAGAGAGAGAGGGGGGGAGAGGGTGACAGGTAGAGTGAACTACTTTTATTTGCAGAAAAATTACATACAGTAAAACAGAGATATGTTTAAATTAGAAATAATTAGAAATTCACTGTTGACAAATGATAGAGAGAAGGTGAAATCCTGCACAGTAGATGATAGACAGTTTTCCAAGAGGAGCAGACTGCATACCGTCCTCCATTTCCCCAAAGAACATCCCTCCCTATTGCTTCCCCCAGCTGGGAGGCACACACACACCCACACACACACACACACACACACACACACACACACACACACACACACACACACACACACACACAGGCTGTCTGGTTGGGGGAGGGGAACACCAAACTGCAGGGAAACGGCGAGGGATAGTGATGGAGAAGGGAAAGAGAAGAGCAACAGAGAGGGACGCAACAAGAAAAGGAGGAAGGGAAAGAAAGACTAAATCGGAGGATGTGGTGGAATGCAAGCAGAAAAACAAAATGAGAAGAGAAACATGATGTGACACATGGTGTGTCTATGTGCGCGCCTCCACCTGCATTGCAATGCTTACACAGTATAAATCACCCACCTGACTCAGCATCCCACTTTGTCAACACACACACACACACACACACACACAACACACCTTTATTCATTCTCCATGTTGTCCTGTCTGTGGCCACATACACAAAAACTTTCAACAAAATCTCCCCTGCAAATCAGGAGTCAGTTGGTAATGCAGTACACATGCATCCTTGGAAAACACACACATACATGCTCCATCCCCCCTTCAAATACGCACGCACACACACACGCACGCACGCACGCACGCACACACACACACACACACACACACATATATATATATACACATGTAGTCCTAAACGAGACAGCTGGAGCTATCAAATCAAAGCCTATGAGAGCCAGCTTTCTTCAGATGGATTTGAGATGTGGGCTTTACCGTATCATCTGCCAGCACGCTGCTGGGAATGAGACGTCACATTCATAACAGCCTACTGCCTTATAAGGCAGTTATCTCTCTCTCTCTCTCTCTCTCTTTACCCTTCAGTGGGGGGAGGGATGAGTGGTTTCAATTATGTGCAACAAAGACCAAATTAGGCACCTGGCAATTTCAATATGGCCTCTTTCTCTGCATTAAGTTGATAGGATGTGGTTTTGATGGGGAGGTAATGTGGTTGCATGCATCTCATGGATGAACACATGCATTTGTTTGCAGAGTGACAAAAATATTGTTTTTGAATTTGTGGATAACACTGGAAAAGATGACATTTCTTAACCTTACAGAAAAATGTAATGTAACAATGGACATTGTAAAAGAATGGCATTTAAAAAAGAAGATGTTCTTTTGTTCTTGTCAAGGAAAGCAAACACTGTAGATTGCTGTGCACATTCCATTATGCCGGTCACACAAAGGCTCCTTAGCGGGCCCTGATTGATCCGTTCGCGGCAGCTTTGAGGGCACATTGAGACTATACTCTCATTGACTACTTTACAATCAATACTAGCTAATAACTGGCTGTAGAAACTAGCTGGGAGTATCTAACACTGCTCCGCTGCTGCAATCGTGCACTTAGTTTCACACTCTGACCACAAAGAACACAAGATATACAAATACAACCAGTTGCTGATTTCAAATATTCTTTCTCTCTCTCCTACACAAACAAAAAATCCACTGCACAAGCACACACCCACGCAGACTGCAATGTAGATAATCTCTCTAATGAGGGATGGCAGGTAGCAGCTGAATGGAGATTTCATCTGTCGAACAGTATGGACTACACACGGGACCGTGGGATATGGACTTCACTGCAGAAATAACTACAAATGTGTGAACGCAGTTTTTATTTTAATTTATTTTTTCCTCAATTTAGTGTAGCACCATCCACCCGTAAAGCCCACCATTATCTCCTGACACCATATCTGAACACCCCAAGTCAAGAATGGAAAAGTCAACTCTTCATTGTGTATGTGTGTGCACTCAACCATCTCTTTTTTCCATCTCCATGTATGGTGCTGCAGAGTAGCTGCGAGGGGACCTTCCTCTCTGTCTTTGCACCTCACAGGCAGCTCGGCGGCTACACAGCTCTAATCCACTGAGCTGCTAAGGAAAGAGTGCTGACGGTGCCCTTTTCCACTGACTATCTCTTAATCCAGCTGGCTGCGGGTCTGGGAGAATAATCCTGGATTAGGGACTCTTCCCCATGGAGCAACGATAGGGTCCCTTGTGGGGGCCCCGTCACAGTCAGCTGTGCCTGAGGCGCCGTGCCTTTCACATCGTGAGAGAACACAACAGCCTATCCAAAAACAGGCAAACAGTGTCTGATTAGGATTGAATTGCATCAATCCTCGCCTTGACGCCCTGGGGGAAGCTGCAGCGCTTATTGGAGAAGAATGATAGTAAAGAGGGATAATGGTGGATAGACACTTGATGTTACAAGTGCTTTTCATTTAAGGTGACAAAGATTTGGAAGAATAGTAGGAATTGAGCCCCCAACAAAGCACTTTGTTAGCACAGGATACACTCTAATTGGTATATTGTTGGAAATGACAGCTATTGTCTTAATGAGAACCCTGGCGTGTGTGTGTGTTCCCACTTTAACCTTCTTTAACACAAGGGTTCTCAACAGTAAAGAAGAAGACACAAACAAGGAAAGAATGTGAAAATCTGCAAAGGTTTCATTGGCTCTAAATGGCTTAAAAGCATCCGGAAAGAACTTAGCTTATTTACACACATTTCAGTCATTCACATATTTCAGCCCTGACTCAAATAACAAACAAAATAGCTATTTCACAAACAGACAAGGTATAAAAACACATAAAGATGAGTTGTTAGTTCAAAACAGTTTGGTGTGACTACAAAGCGACAAACTCTGTCTACTGAGAAGCCACAAAAAATCTCCAGAGATGAATAAGAGAATAAACACAAGGCATTGGGATCTTTTGTCCAAGGTACGATGTGTCAGAGCCACAGACTCACTTGGTGGAATGAAGTAACAATAAGTCATCAACAACACAGGCAGAGAGAAGAGATGTTGTTATATATTAAATAACAGGAGAGTTCCAATTTTTTTTAAATTGATCAGTAATTATGATCTCCTATATTGAAATCAATGACGAGCACGGATGCAATTAAATACAAATAAATGATCTTGCTCGGAGGAGAATTTCCCAGCATGTCAATACAGAATTTGTATTTTAGTCAACGTATTAAAGATTGATCCAGAGCTCATCTCGAGGCTGAGAGGCATGACATGGAGCATTATTAGTGTGGCTAGACAATCAGTAATCAACAGGCTTTTTCATCTGTGCACGTGATGTCCTCCCTCAGCACACAATCACCACTTTATTTACCTGCATGGCTGCCCAAGAGAGACTGGAGCTTGCGTCAGTGCACATATCCCTCGGCCCCAGTGAAGCACAACGAGGGACAGCAGGGACGCTTAATGCACCGAGGGTGTGTGGACACATCATAACAACATCCAGTTGTCAAGATGACTTCTAGCTCCAGACTTTGAATTTGATCATCAATGGTTGATTATACTTACAGGGGAAAGTTATTTGTCTTATTTTTTTGTTATAATGCATATTGTAAAGCTTACATCAAATGCTAATTTTGTTTTCAATGAGTTCTGATAAAAAGGATCAGACTGGTGTTATTCTATACTGTTTTTTTGTCAACAAATCACATGAAAAGATGAGACCCAACAACATTTTAGTCCACCTCTCAATATTTTCTGAATTCTCAATGTTGTCTTTGTAACAGACACAAACCTAAAAAATGGCTCATAAATATATTGTTTCAGTCTTTTAAAAAAAGGCCCCGTTTCTAAAATAGCTGGGCGCTATCGCTTTTAACAGGCTTTACTTTACTACAAAACTGCATTGTTTTGGGCCAAAGTGTATGACGCAACAAGCAGAATTTTGCACATATTTCTAATGTCTCTTCACATAATGTTGAACAGCTCTACTTGTCTTGCTATTAAAAGACAAGACTGACATTCAATATTTTTGATAATCAACAGAGCTCAGATCCAACCCAAGTTCATCTCTTATTACACTCAGCCCCGATCCAAAATGCTTCTTAACTGTAGTTTTTTTCTGTCAGTGCAGTGTGGCTAAATAATTGACTTGCCCTTTAACAACTCTGAATAAAAGCTTTAAAAGTGTAGCTACAGTATAACTTAAAAGCGCAGGTCATTATTACAATATTTGATTGAAGCATTGTGTCGACCACATTTGATTTCATACTGTTACAATATGCTTACATATGATAAGTCACTGTTGGGGATAATGGGTTTTTTGGCAGCAATTTAAAATACATAAAAATAAAATATAGGAAGGAGGAAGGAGTGGATCTGAAATAGTACAAACAATACTACTACAAACAATAACACACATAGATGTGTGTTTGCATTAACAAGCACACACACCTGCACCCTCTGTAAACCAATTGCAAAGTTAATGCGGCACATACCACGCTTTTGAATCCATCATAACACCTGTGACATATCTCAGAAGCACTCAGCATGGCAAAGACTCAAAACAACCAGTGAGCTCTAAAATACACAGAAAGTCAGAACATATATCTTCACCCCTGTCACCCATAATCCTCCAACTACCAGCCCCCCCCCCCAATAAACTGACTCCTTCACCTAAACACAGCTAACAGTTGAATAGAGCACAGACAAGACAGGCTTGAAAGAGTGACTATTGTCATGATAAGAGGACAAGTCAATCTATTTGCATTCAAGGGTGAAAAGATCTATTTTTGTGTGTTCCTACATGAATAGAAAAAGGAGAGTGAGAGATAAAAATGGCTGCATGTACCTGTCATACTTCATCACTTGGAGTGTATAAAGATATCAGTACCTGTACAAAAAAATGACATGCTGCAGTCTTTCAATGCTGCAACACATTTGAATATATTGTGCTTAATATTACAAGGTCTGAAGCTTCAGTAGAGCGATTAGACAATTAATTCAGAGAGCAGATTCTTTACAAATCCCAGCAGTGGAAGTTCTTATACTTGTTTAATGGGTCTTTCGCAGTAAATTCAATAGTGGATGACCCACATTTCTCATCAGTAAACCTGCTCCGCACATCTTGAATTCTCAGTGAATACAGTTAGAAGAGGACTCCATGAATATAGTATAAAGTCGGTGGACTTGCAAGATTATCTGGTCAAAATCGATGTATTAGAGGTTGAGATTTCCTGACTTTTAGATGGTGCTGCCCAATGGCAGCATGGATTTTGTTGCTTTTTTATTTTCTTCTTTTTTATATTAAAAAGACAGTACATATTCATAGGCTGTTTGTTTCCTTAACTTCTAAAACAACTGTTGTATTCTCATCCGTCTATACTGTGATGGTATGTGCACTGTGGTATACAACATGCTGGGTTTATGGTGCAGATAGCCTCCATATGGGAACCATTATTAATTTATTCAACCATTTTATAGATGCTTTTTAATTCAGTTTTTGATGGGTGAATATAGTCATTTCATGTTTTTACCACTTGTTTTATGTCTACCATGCTTTTTTGTCTTATGTGAGGTCACCAACACAATTCCTATCAGCTATAATGAAAGGGCCATTAAGCACCAGCCATGTTTTATCTTTTAGTTCCAAATATGGGTCAAGCTCCAAAAACACATCCATGTCTCCAGTTTGTAACACATGCTTTGTCTATAACAATTTGTACAATTTGACTCCGAGCCTAAGCTGAGATATGCATCGCTTCAGTAGCTTTCCTGGACCTTACAAAGAACTTTGAGAGCCGCAGAAAACATTTTTATTGCTATCTGTTTCAATAACATTACCAAATATCTCTGAATGTTCACTTGAAATTCCTGTCAGAGAGAAACGGAACATAACATCTGAATGACACAAATCAAAACTAAAAACAGGCATTGAAATCCCAACAGCAGTGCAGCATGGTATTAGACACTCTGATGGATCAGCCTGCTGACTGTACCCCTGAAAGGCCCATTAACACCTCCAGAGGGTAGAGCCCAGCCCCCTCCATAAACAGCCCAGCCGGAGGTCCATCCTATAATGGGCTAAGCTCATTCCCAGCCTGGCCTGCTCCAGGTGTGGAAGCAGAGCCCTGTAATTGATAATTAGGGGGCAATAACCCAGCTTTCAATGCAGGCCTCACGACAGGAGAGTGGCCAGGCCCTGCACCGTCAGTCAGGGGAAAACAAGAGAATTGAGGAGGAGGGCTGTTAAGCGGTGGTTTCTTGGATAACGCATGTATATGTAGACAGGTTTTAGTTTATGATGCACTTGTAACTGACTGATAGAGCACAGAAGGAGTATGTAATTCTTCCACAGAGCTTCAGTTCTTTGCTTAGGTTACTGTGTCTGTGCTGCTCATGTAACATGAGGTGGAAGCACACCAGGTCGGGCAATTCATTGCACACAAATTTTTTTTCTTACTGTTAAACCACAGATCTTATCAATCATAATGATGTACAAAAAATTCTCTAATCTAACGCCATGTAGAAATAAGCAAAGTGCCTCCGACGTGCAGTAGACTTTACAACAGGGTGATGCAGTTTTTATAGTGTTCACTGGATCCACGTGTTGCTACATCATCCACATGTACAGTCATCGGTCATTTAGTTTTTTCTGTGGATAAAAACTGCATTAGTCACTCAAATGACATGAAGAGGCCAAAGATTTGAGTAATGAGAAGTGGCGTTTTATTCATTTATGTATTTATTGTAATTTTCCTTTCATCTTGTTTTCTTCTAAAGCAATGCATTAGCTCTCAGTGAAGCTATCAATCAGGCACTAATGGGTTGTAATTGCAGGCAAGCAGGCCTCCACATCAGAGGCAGCGGGGTCTCTGGATAGCAGAATAATCACTTGTACAGTAGAGAATTGCCTACAATGGATTAGGTCCCTGGGCGATCTTGGGGTAAAGGTTAACATAATTTCCAACTCATTTTCCCATTGAAACCTACAATACTCATCCCAGTGATGTCTTGTATCGATAAACAAGGTTAATATAGTGAGGATTTAAAACAAAGAAAAAACTTAAAGGGAATTTTAAAGGGATCAGTCACACCCAATACAGCCAACTGTTCAGTCACTGGATTCCAAAGAAGCTTCCAGAGAACAATGGTTAAAATTATATTTTCCTGGAACCATAGTGACTAAACCAGAATACCTGCGCTGACAGAGCCATTCCCCAAAGACGACTGTCAGCCCAGAGTCTTCCTTTTGCTTTCCATGAACCAGGCACCTGACGACAGTGTCTGATGCTATCTCCACAGCTGTCCGTGACAGTCAGTTAATTGCTGTCAAATGCCTGAACCATCACTCTCTCACACACACACACACACACACACACACACACACACACACACACACACACACACGCACATCCCCGTCAAACAGCCACAACAAACAGCAGAGGCTGATAAGGCTGATAAGACTTTTAAGACGGTTAAACTCTGGGAAATACTCATCTGCTGTTTTTTTCTCATGGGAGGACTTATATAGTTTGTCTGAAAACTGGAATGAAAATCCTCTGTGAGAAGAATTTACATCTTGTCTTTTTCATCTTTCAAAGATAAAGAGTCAAAGTAAGGCAGACTACACACAACAAAAACATCTTATTTTCTACTTCCTGCTTAGGAGAACTAAGTGTGTTAGTGCCTTGGATTGGAGGTAGCAGGCTGGTCAGGTCTTGTGTAGATGTCTGAAATTTGAAAAGTATCACATGTCCCTCCAACTATAGTAAATCAAAGATAGGTAAAGGTATCCTACCTTTTAAAGCTACAAACAGGTTCGCTATGTTTTCACACGTGAAGCAGCTGAGAGTCCAAAATCTAAAAATGGCTAGCAAATTAGCCACTTAGCGGGTGAAACCATATTATTTCCACAAGCTGAGGTAACTGCCATGGTAGATAGAAAAGGCCATTGATGAAAATGTGACATTTAACTTTTTCTTTTTTTTAATCAGCGTTACAGTGGTTTTTAAGATGAGTCACAGCTTCCTGCAGAGGAAAATTTGTAAAATATTTGAGCTATAGGTACATTTTGTATCTGTTGCATGGTAACAGTTGTTATATTTTTGTTGTTAGCTTTGTGCTCACACAACAGTGGTTTTCTGTTCTACTGCCTTAAGGTCACATGGTTATTGATGGCTGCCGTAAAACCAAGTAAACAATTTTAGGAAGTTGGAATATCATACCATACACAGTAAAACTGGTCTGCAAAGCAGTCAAATCATATGTTGTTGTTGCCGCCGCCTTCATTTAAAGGGAAAATTCACCCTGGAATTGACAACTTACAAATCTCCTTATATGATGTCAGCAGCATACAAAACAAATTCTGCAGCTTCCCTATTATAATAATAATAATAATAATAATGTATACTTTATTAATCATGCAAGGGGAAATTACAATATTTTCACCCAGTTGTTATTACACACAGGCCTGAATTACACACACTAAATGGAGAGATGTCAGAGTGAGGGGGCTGCCCATGGAAAGGCTCCCTGAGCAGTTGGGGGTTTAGTGCCTTGCTCACTGCCTTAGCAGTAACCGGGAGGTGAACTAGCACCTCTCCAGCTACCAGTCCAACCCCATACTTTGGTCTGTATGGGGACTGGAACCAGCAACCCCCCAGTTCCCAACCAAACTTACTACAGACTGAGCTAATGCCACCCAACCACCATAAGTTCCTGTTCTGAGATGTTTGTTTATTATATGACATGGTATATTTTTCAATTTTTGGCCATTTTTTTGCCTTTATTTTGACAGGACAGATGAGACAGGAGAATGCCATGCAGCAAATGGCTACAGGTCTGAGTCAAACCCAGGCCCGCTGTGTTGTGGATTGAACCTCTATATGTGGTCGCCCACTCTACCAACTGAACTATCGCCCAACATGTATGGAATATATTTATTTGTTTTATATTTTTTATTTTATATTATCGAACAGCTATGAAAAGAATATATAAATACTATAAATACCTTTATTTATCTTTGCTTGTATGTGCATATTCCTTTCATCATTTACAATACAATCAACCTAACCATTTTACACAATTACATTAATTACACAATTTTATCATAATAGGGTCATCAATATTTCTTGGTATATGATGAATGCATCTTGTTTAAATTCTATGAATTACTTTAACTTTCTATATTAATCCTGATATCCATGCGTTTACTTCATGAATTACAAAACAAAACGCAGACTTTATGCTTTTATTCAAGCCGTGTTTAATGATAAAAAAACATTAGTGGTGGTTCTGTAAATCCCAGCAGTTTTACTTGGTATCAGATCACAATCACAAGTCATTTATTGTCAGAAATGCATTTATAAATTGTATAATTGGTACATTTTGTTGTTCAGTCAAACATTTAGAGAAGTTTCTTGAAAGTATGCCTGTGTTTTTTATTAATGCCTAGAATAAGAATAGCCTCGTTTTCTCTGAGGTGTGTACAGTAATATAGCAACATATCATAGAGATAAACAGCAACATTGTACATTCAGTGATGACTGGTCAAAACTCCTTTGAATAGGAGTAGTGAATAATTAGGCCCGTGACTTACAGTGCCTGTGCAGACAGTGTGATTTCAATGAGGATCTCTCACACACACACACACACACTTTGATTACGTTCCCATTGTGCATCTCTGATCCCAATCTTCAAAACTTTGCAGGCTTTTCCAGCAAGCAGCTGGACATGATAACTAATGGGGAAAAGGAGCAGTTATGAATGTAATTTGCAGACACTGCTTGCTGAGTGAGAGAGAGCACAAGACCACAAGAGACAGAGCGAGATGGGGGGGGGGGTCTTAATGTTACATTTTAGCAGCAATTTGAAGATGTTTCAGCCCCCGGCGTGTCACTCAAAAGCTCTCTGGGGAAAGCCTCAGAGTGGAGACCACCTTACATCTGGGACTTGCAAATCACAGAGGCAAGATGCAGATTGCTATATATCCCTGTGTGGCGCTTAAATCGTCACTTTCTTCTCCATCTCTCCCTTTTTTTTTTCTTCTAAAGAGACCAAACAGCCAGCTTTACTTTTTTCTCTCTATGATGACTGCTATAATTAAAGAGGCTGGTCAGGGGAGAGGCCCTCTAACTCATTACCAGATGTTTAGAGGTCACTCCTGTTTGTGCGCACACACACACACACACACACACACACACACACACACACACACACACACACACACACACACACACACACACACACTTAAAAAAACAAACAGATACATTCATGTGGACTGATTCTTAGTGTTGATAGTGTGTTGTCATTCATTTTAAGGTAAAAGTGGACAAAACGCTGGAGGTAAGAAAAAAAAAAAACACTGTGCTGACAATATTTCACAACCCTGTCTAAACAAGGTTCAACACAGAAGACAAAATGTAAGAGAAAACACGAGGCTGTCAATTTTTTGTCAGGATAAAAACATGCTTTCCTTGGCAGCCAGCACTGTCATATCCATCCCACACCTCAAACAGGAAATGAGATCTTAAGATGGTACTATGTAAATGATTATGCTCCTATTGCTCAACAGGTAGGCTAAAATGAATGTTTGTGTCTGTCTGACTTTTATCAGAAGGAAACATATGCCTAGCTTTATCCTGCCTGTCAGGAAACAACATTAAAAAAAATTATGAGAATGTTCCTATTCACAATCTGATGAGGAAATATGCAGAGCCCTATCATGTGATCATATACGTGTTTGTCATGTAAACACATTCTTACCTCCGTTTTGGGCTTGAGTGTTTTCTAAAAAACAAGTTGTGCCCTCTATATGTCAAGAATTGCTCATGCAGGGATATAATATTGCTAAATATTTGTAACTGCTATTTTAAACGCAAACATTCACTTGTTTGAAAATTAAATTAATAAATAAAAATACCAGTAATTCATTATAATCCTGTTTGTAGGCTAACTGTTCTTTGTTAACACAGAGGGTTTGGATTTCATGTCAAAAACGTCCTGCTCAGACTTGAGATATGCACATGTAATTTGATATTCACACAAATATTCCATTGTGAGAACACTGCAACATTTTTAAAAGTTCAAGTTCAAGTCCTGTGAATGAATCTCCAGTTTCATTTGACCCTCGGTCAGAGTCTGCACGATTTCATGCCAGTTGCTTCAGACCCTGATGTGACCCCTGCCCACAAAGCCCGTGAAAGTATGCCAAGCCAGCAGCAGACTCAAACCTGAAGTAGCTCCAGACCAACATAGCGCCTGGTGATTGTCTATTCTGCTCCAAGATGAAAGCAGCCTCTTGACTTCCAGCCCGTCCAGTAGCAAATCGTCCTCATCTTGGATTTATGTGATGCTGAACATTGCAAATAACATTCTGGTAAGGCAGTGTTCCACATTGCACCATATGAAAAGGTCAAGTGACAATAATCCTCAGTAAGATAGGGAAACTAGAGGCAGGTACTTCACGAGAGGAGTCAAAGGGCGACAAACACTTCAGGAATCCAGCAGATGGATCCAAACCTTTGCTGTACTAACATGAGCCAATGGTCTCTGTCTCAGGACTGTTTCCGAAAGGTGAAAATATCCCGGGTTTTGGATCCTTTCTTGCCCTGTAGTGGATGTGTGGGGGTGGAGTTTGGCGAGGGCGTGGATGACAGTGAGGGTGAGGTGGGCTGGGGGGTGGAGGTGCCACCATAGGGGCAGCTCTGTGAGTCAGGGTGTTCACCAGAACACTCCACAGTGGGGATGTAGCGGCTGTCCCACATCCCCGGGCCACACAGTTTGCAAAGGTCGTGTAGGCTGCACGGGATTCTGGGTAGCAGCCGGAACTGGTATAGAAGGCTGCGGGCCTGAAAGAGCAGGGTGAAAGTGGCAAGATTAACTAAAATATGTAAAAAGAGTGAAAGGAACTTTGGGTTGACAAGAAGTTCGGGAATACAAAACAGTGGGTCGCAGATATCAAACATAGTGGAGTAAAACATTAAAATAAATGAATAGCTTTGACTTTGAAAACAATATCAAGGTCAGCATTGCAATGTGGTACCTAATGCCGGCGTGCATTGGATGCAAAATCTCTGGCAACAACAAAAGGAGTTACGCCATCTGCATGCTAACATGAACACACTGCCTGTGGTTGCAGAAGCACTAACACAGAATCCATAAACATGAGGACGCAGGCACAGTAGCAGGGATGCAGATCATAAATCCTCTACATGACATGGCAACATCCCATTTAGCTCTGCAAGGCCTCTGTGGGCAGGTTACAGTATGTCAGCGCTGCTTTGCTGCAGCATTGGGAAGGGCTACTTTAATGCAAACATAACCCCGGTTTGAATTAAAAGTAATGCAGCAGTCTTTGGAAGAATGGTTATAAGCATGATCATAGACAAATTATAGTTTATTGGTTAAGATGAATGGATAGCCATTTACTTTGGGTGTACTATACACAGGTGACATAAAGGCAAGAATACCCAGAGCATTTACTACAGTGTACCTTGCGTAGCACCAGTTCTCCATTCATGTGCATAGAGAGGTTGCTGAAGTGGAGCAACATTTGGTCAGTGGCGAGCTGCTGCTCTGTCACATCCTCGCCGTAGAGAACAATGATGGCCACGCACAGGAACAGGTGGAAGTAGTCCATCTATGAAGACACGGAAGGAGGTTAGTGAGCAGGTCAACACTGGAAGACAAATGCAGGAATATCCGCAAATTAGCAGTTTGTTAAGTACCTAATGACAACATGGTCCTAGATCTCTGTAATTAGCTGTGCCCTTGCTGCAGGGTGCAATATGAAGGTTACCACAGAACAAGGAAAAACATATGCACAAAATGCAAATTTACAGTGAAACCCCATTCGAGGAAAATGCAAAGCATGAAGGTATAGTATTTGGAAATTTGAGCTTAGTGATGTGAAGCAGTAGTAAGAAGGAGTGATTAAAAACTTGTTTCAAAAAATAAAAATTGAAACTAGGATAAGTAAGACTTTGTACTGTATGTGGTCAGAAACATTTTGACACAATATTACTTGAAAAATCATATAGCAATCAGAAATTCTTGCTTCTGGTTCATGTGGTATGTGACATTCAACCGTCTAAACCAAGGTTTCACTATGCAATCTCCTCTATCAGCACCTGCAGCTGAAGATCAGAACATCTAGCAAGGAGAGCTTTGAACTTGTTTGTGCTTGTGCACATGGAGGCCTACGTGAGCTTATTTACGGTTTTACAGTTCTCTTACTTCTGCACAATATACAGTTGTAATGCTTTTAGGAAGCATTGTTGAATTACATCTTTACTGTACTTTACTGTAAGGATCACTAATCACTCTTGAATTAAACCATTAAACTGCTTCAAAACCAAGACGCAATATGACATTTTATAGGTATTTAGGAGGATTACAATAGAATGGGGTGACAGGCTTTAAAAGGATAACATGGACTCTTTTTATTGCTGACAATTTTAGCTGTGCATTACTGCATGCTTCCTGAAAAACTATTCAAAATGTCATGCTGTACTGAAACAGAATACAGTCCAGCGCCTCTGTGCACTTGTTTATGCAAAGTTTTTCTTACAAACTTGTGTATGCAAAGGAGGCGTTCCGCCTGTGCGCTGACCTGGTAGTGTGCCCAGCAGGCCTCCCACATGCGCAGAGCCTCTGTGTCAGGAAACTCTCGTTTGAAACAGAGTAGGATCCAGCGGTGGCAGAAGAGCAACTGGAGGCCATCCTCCCCGAGCCTGGTCAGGTGCTGGTGGAAGCGGGGCAGCATGAGACGCAGCAGCTCCCGCAGATACATCTGGAGGCGGTTCAGAGGGGGTACACACTGTCTTACAAACGCAATCAAATGCTTTCTAGTGAGATTTAAGTATTACTAGGCATTATTCTTCTCTGGGCTGCATGCAAGCAAACATACACAGGTGTTGTTTGGACAGGTTTGTGTGTTTCTATTCTACTTGTATAGATTGGGGGTGTAATGTATGTGTCCACGTCAAGAAAACCACACACAAATCAGTTACAACTTGACATTTGCCTAACTAAAAGACACAAACAAACATCCTACCAGTTGCCTCTCCATGTCTTCGTCACGTGGTGAGCTGATGAAGATGGTGTTCTCCATGAGACCAACAAAGCACCAGAAGGTGTCGCTTTCGTCCTGGATCTCAGTGAGCAGGGGGGCCACCAGGTCGGACATGCCCTGGCAGTAGCCCATATCTGGGTTAAACACTGCATAGTTGAGCAGAATCCGCCTGGGTCAAGGACAACCATAATGATCACAACATGAACATCAACCACTTTTGAAACATCTCAGCAGAAAACAGTACATCTAATACAATATAGCAACAGAGTGTGATCATGTGAACATTTCAGCTTTTTATTAAGGCTCTTGTATAGAAATCTCCACGACCCTGCAGCAAAAGCCAAACCACAGAGTATGGTCCCGCCCAAACACTGAATGATCCAACATGTGTTTCAGCATTGCTGCTAATGCTTAAAAAACATGACAAGCCCTGCTTAAGCGGTTGCTATGCCAACTCCTCTGGTAACCAGGGAGCTAATTAATGATCTTTCTTGTTTTTTTTTGTATATGGGTACTACTTTGAAGTAAACTTCAACAAAGGGAAACCCCAGAGGACTTTGTTTCATTATTCAGTGAAATATTAAACAATAAAAATAGATGTCATTTGAAGGGATGCAGACTTTGCACTGCTTTGAAAATGAAAGATGAAAATTATAAGAAGTATCTTCAGCTTGCTTGGATCGAACGACCCAGAGAAAGTGATCTGTTATCATATCAGTACAATAGATGTGAGATAACCGAGGAAGCATGAGATGCATCTGGGATCACCCTGCCCCAGACGCAGCGTAAGACATAATACCTAGACAAATAGCAGGAGCCTCGATGAGAGTCACTAAACTAATATGCTATTTAAATCCTCTTGCTTCTCATTTAGAAAGCCATTAGCTCTGAGTATGCATCAAAAATGTTCAGACGGCTTAGTCAGAGTCAATAAAGCATGAAACTCATTTGCGGCTCCCCCAGGGTTCAGAATATGAAATGAATAGGTACGCCTGCGTGTTGGGCTGAGGAATGGGAATGATAAGGATGGGTTGAGAGAAGGTAAGGGCAAAGAGACAGAGAGAGAGGGAGTGGGGGGGAAAAAAAGGAAGAATGAGAAAATAAAAGAAGTGGTCTGACCTCATGATCTCCACATTGGGGTTATTCTCTCCTCTGAAGAAGTGGTTGCTGCGGTCTGTTCTCACCACGTCTTTATCCACCGTGAACTGGACCTTTCTCCAGAACTCACTGTGCTCCTCCGGGCTCATGGACAATCTGAAACAGAAAAGCGGAAACATTACGATACATGAAATAAAGAAACTGCAGTTGTTATCTCAATCAAGATTAGTTTCCAAAGTCAGTTATGATAGATTAAAAAGACAAAAAGAAGAAGGTTTTTACTGCACAATCTCTAAGGAAATTACGGGAACAAATATAGTTTCATCAAATAATCTTTCACTCAAATGTCACTCTGGTGTAAACACTATTGGGTAGCTGCAAATGAACTACAAAATGTGGGGGTGGGCAAGCAGTGGACTGAAGGGCTATTTCACCATCAAGTGCTCCATTGAGGACAATACCACAACCATAAAACCCCGATCTATCCCTCTAAATGTAATGGACTACATTAGCAATGTAATCTGTGTATAGTCCAATCTAGCCCTAACAAGCAGAGGGGATTTAATTAACACTGTTTGTTTTTTCATGTGGCCCCACCAGGAATAATGAGTGCACACCTGATGCAACACCACGCAAGTGTTTAGTTTCAGTGTTGTGTGGTTGGACCCTCCCCGGCCACCTCTCTCTCTCTGTCTCTCTTTGGAGTTCAGTACATGTTTTCATCACTTTATATGTCTGAGGCCAGTATGGTTAAGCAAAAATATAGCTGTGTTTACATAGGAATATTAAATAGGAACATTTGTGTTAGACACTACTGCTGCCTTGGACTAACTTCTATTAATTTTAGTTCATGTTCCTTCTTATAGGGACAAGTATATAGCATGGACCAATGCCACATGCCACAGCATTTATAGTCTTAGCTTGTTTGCCTATCCTAGATGGACCTTTAAAGAACACAAATCTCAACAAAACTCAAGGAAATACACATAAAAGAGCACAAAGTACATACAATGATTTGAAATTATTTTTTAACATAAAACTTCATTCACATGACTGATTCTTCTTTGAAAGATGTTTAAACCTGAAACAATCAGTTGATAAAAAGTTAAGGTTTCTATGTTGGTTGGACAAATTTGAAGACGTTGTCTTGGATATTTTTTTACTATGGACCAAATGGTAAATTGATTATTCGGGAAACAATAATGAAAATCATTGTTTGCTGAAGCCATAGTTGCTTTTATGAACAAAGAGAATGTTAGTGACAGAGAGAAGTGGACTTCCTCTTAACTTAACTAATAATATCCTAATTATACTTCCATATCATTTTCACTTATTCCGCTCACTGTTTGCCTGTTGATCTACGTCTGCAGTTCTTACAGCTGCATTGCATCCCTTTGCAAATGTGTAGTCATCACGGCTAAGGGAAGGACATGAGTTTAGGAGACAAGGAGCAAAACCACAGTCTTGTATCCTTGCTCCTAATGATCAACCTGTGGCCCGGAGGCTGCTCTAGTCAAATGGTCTTTAAAGGAATCTATATCAGAGTAAGACAAGGGCTCTAATTACCTGACTTCGATAAGACCTACTGATGTACTCAAAATGTTAATAGGCCATACAGATGAAACCTGTCCAATTATCATATTCATTACAGACAGAGCAGCATAAAGGTGTAAAAATATGTGCACACTCAACCTTTTGGTTGAGAGGTGAAGACAAATAAAGACGTTTAAGTACTTGTGTGTTTTTGTGTGTCTGTGGTTTTTTCCTTCTGCAGAGTATGATCTGATAACCACTGACATGTTTTCTCTCTAGAGACCTTTTATTTCACACCCGGCACCACCCCTTAACACTTCCCTGATTGTGCCTATTGATTGCTTAGTGCCTGCGATGAGAAGCCACAACAGACTCACATATGGTTTACTGTTTGTTTGTTTGTTTGTTTGACTGACTGACTGCAGCCATGTGACAGTGTATCTGCTGTTTTCACAGTGTCAAGAACACTGCTGTGTGTTGGTCAGAATTTTTTCATTTAATTTTAAATAAATTGATTTATGTACTGCAAATAACCCTTAAAATAACTTTCATTTTGTGGCACAGTAGCAGCCAGGAAATCTCCAGACTTCTACACTATATAACAAACACACATCTATTTCTTTTGGCCTGTTCCCCACCTCCTCTGCTGGATGTCATGATAGTGGGTGCGTTTTTGCAGTCTCCAGGCCTCCCTTTCCTGGGAGGTGGAGTCATAGCTGTAGTAGTGCAGCAGGAAGGGCCACACCTCGCCACGAATGGATGGATCGATACCACCAAAGAAGATGGCCTGGCGGAGAGTGGTAAGTGAGAAAACACAATGAGCACAAAAGGGCAAACAGGGACGCAGTGAGGGATCACTTCTAATATGAGAACATATTAAACAATATGCAAACTAGATATGCAGACACCCTGCATTCAACCAGTATCTTTCTGAACTACAGCAGATGGGTTATTTCATGAGTGTTGCAAAACGCTGCAAAACTGAAACCCATAAACTGTCTAATCTGCCATGTCCAGTGAAAACAGTGCTCTTCTGTTCCTGCATTTGTGTGTTGACAGAGGAAATGTTCTTGGTCACAGTCTAACTGCCACTGAGTCATTTGAGTAATATGGTAAACCTTCACTTGAGTCAATCCCGAGAACTCAAATGACTCACAGGGAGACATTGGCCAAGACCAACCCCCCAGTTATTTACAGATGAGAGGTGCTGATTCAAACTGAAAGTTATACACTGTGGGCTTTATCTTCAAAAGGATTTTTAATGACTAACAAAAAATTTCAAGAAAATGTGAAGCTTGACTGTGTGTATAGCAGCAGGTGAGACCTTCTGAAATAATCGCACAAGATCATAAAAACATGCACACCCACAGACAAACCTTGCGTAGCTTATACTCCTCCTCCACCTGCCCATTGTGGTTGAGGTGACGTAGCCAGGTAGCAACATCCAGCCGGCGATACAGCTTCTCCTCTGGGTGGGTCTCAGACGACGGCAGGATAGGCCTCTGGATGGAAAACTGCATGCAGGATTTCTCATCTGACACCTGACGGAAAGAAAGTCAATGGGCAAAAAATGTGGGCACAGAACCAAAATTTAGGTAGAAAACTGGGGAAAGAAAGGCTGAAAATGTCCTTGGTTTCTCACTAAAACGAGATGCCAAAGAAGATTTTGTAATTGTACCCCAACCTGGTCTTTAAGCTGAGTTTCCCTGCAGCACTTCCACTGTTGGAAGACCTCAGCCAGCTTGTCCAGACCAGCATGATGGAAGTGTAGGATCTTATATTGGCTCTCTCGGCTGGCAATCACCAGCTGCCCACTGGTAGAAGCCTCATCACTGCAATGACAAAAGGACATTTGAAGGAATGTTAAAGCAGTAACAATTTTAATATAATACTTTTTTACAGATTTTCAACTAATCCTCATAAAAACAAAAACCTACAACAAATCATAAGGGCAATGCACAGTTGCGCAACGTGATGACCCCCTTTATGACTTCCCTGTGAGCTTTGCACTCCCAGCTGACCTGAAGAAGAGTCTCAGTGACCTCATGTGACCCAGGTCCACCCTGAAAACTCCGCACAACTGCTCCAGAACCAGCACCTTCTGCTGTTCCTCCCAACGCATGTACTGCGACTGGCTGCCGCTCTCGGAGGGGGCATGGCTGTCCAGGCTGGAGGCGGAGCTTGCAGAATGGGTCATGGACTCTTCGCACAGCTCCCTGGCAAAAAAATAAATAAATAAAACTGAGTTTTGTGAATGCATTTTTGGCGCTTGCTTGAGGGAACTGAGTGATGTTTTCCATTAAATCAAAGAAAGGAGACTTGAAAACATAAACAAATCTGTCTTTTCTTGTGCCTCACATTCAGACACTGAGACATTCTTTGCTGTGGAACATTAATAATAAATGTCATGTAGACAGCAGCCAGCAGTGTTTAGCCCAGAGACAATTGTGCAGACATATAGCTCAGTTCTGCCCTGTTGTTTTCTCAGTATAGTTCCACCAAGAGGCTGAGAATGGGAGGAATGTATAGAGGCTTCAGAGGACAGACACACGGAAATCTGTACACACACAAATCCCACTGTCCAATTTCCCTTGTCATTCCCCCATGGCCAGCATGTTGTTCCCGGCACTGAAACATGAGCCGAGGGTTCCTGGAGGACGGACACACACACACACACACACACACACACACACACACACACACACACACACACACACACACACACACACACACACACACACACACACACACACACACACACACACACACACACACACACACACACACACACACACACACACACACACACACACACACACACACACACACACACACACACACACACACACACACACACACACACACACATTCATGTACAGAGAAACACAAAAAACAGACAAAGCTGTGTTCGGTGGCAACACAAATCTGCATCCTGCAACAAAACACACACACACACACACACACACACACACACACACACACACACACACACACACACACACACACACACAGCTAATGACCATGATGCACTCTCAAACACGTCTAGAGACACGCTAATGGTGAGTAACAGACCAACATAGAAATGTATTAACCTTCTGACATTTGAGCAGTAGACATCTACATGAGTTACCTGCTTACTACTGACTTTCAAACACATTTATAATTTATTTAAATACTTAAAACCCAAAGTATATATTAAAAAAATACTTAAAATGATCTTTAAAATGATCTATAATATAAAAAGAATGCTACAATAACTGTTTATCTCATTTGTATGGATGGATGCGTGAATTTAAAGGTATCCTTTTGTAAGAAATTACAATTTTTCACTCAGAAAACTATATTTTATTTACAACACATTTACAGGTGAACACAAGTGGCATGTTGATGCATTGAAAAGATAAGGGAGGCCGGCCCAGTTTAATCTATTACAATCATGTCTGGCTAATCATTTCCCCGTAAGCAGATGGGAAAATAACAAGGCTGATCAATCCAAGCTGCACAGTTTCCTCTGCTATCTGGTGATTTACTGCTCTTTGTCTCATGTATCACAGCACAAACCAGACTGTGGAATACAAGGAGACTGGGAGAGAGGCACAGGCAGCTCTGGTAAGAGAATGAAGCAATCTAAAATATATTTTAAAGAACTACTGCACTCGCTTTTTCATATCTCTGATAACCGCCAAGCTCGGGACATTAACATACAACAGAGTCCATCTACAGCAGACATGTACATGTATAATTATACTTTGCATATTTCTCCGTGCATAAATTCAAGTGCAAAAACCATGGGAAATGGGGTGAGAAACCACATGATTCTTGGCATTATAACATCTATAACAACATGATCTTCCGCTGTGCTGCATTCAAGCAGAAACTCAACGAATGATTAACAATGTCTGTCAGTGTCAACAGCCTGATTCTGTCCATGTACTACAGGCAGCAGATGCAGGCTGCAGGCAAGCCATAAACTGTACATAGAGTACATTATGTAAACAAGCTGTTTTGATGGAGTCGGGATGCTGCAACCGACACGTCCCACCAGGCCAAGGTGAGATCAAAACTGCCCCGAGGCCCTTCATAACACCTCGCTCCACATACACAAGGCTTTACCCCGGGGGAAAGTGCTGGCAGGTCACCCTGAGAACCAGAAACAAGTGCAACAGGCCTCCTGGGACTCCCAGGCCCTTCAGCTAATCCCTGGAGAGATGAGGGAGGGCTTGGGTAAAGGGGGTGGTGTGGGCTCTCTGCAGTGCACACACTGGAAAGTGGTCAGTACAGTTGGGAGTTTAGAGAAAAATATTTGATGTTTGCTGTCTTATTTATGAATCATATGGTATTCTAATAATCCCAGAACCAAAACAGCACACATAAGTAAGACTTTCTAAGTACTAGATAAATGTGAGGGGTCCTGAGATTAGTACAGTGCCTATAAAAAAGTATTTAAGTTTAATTTTTTCCAACATTGATTCCAGATACCTACAATCAGTTCAAGCTCATTGACTACACACAGGTAATCTCCATTCAACTAATGTGGTATCTGTAAAGCATTTAATGTACTTTCTGTTTTTAACTTTGAAATTAAAAAGGTCTTTTTCTGGGGCGCCTGGATATCTCACCTGGTGGAGCGTGCTCCTCATGTACAGAGGCTCAGTCCTTCCTGCAGCAGCTGTGGATTCAACTCTGACCTCCAGCCCTTCGCTGCATGTCATTCCTCCTCTCTCCCCTTTCACATCTTCAGCTGTCCTATATAATAAAGGCCTAAAGTGCCAAACAATCATCTAAAAACCATTACAAGTTTCTGTTGATCAGTGTGAAAAAGCCAAATTAAAATCTAATTTGATTTAATGTTGTAAAATAATACATGAAAACGTCCATCAGGGGTCCAATAAATAAAAAAGGAGAAAAACCTTTTCTGATATATAAATGTATTTTTAATAATTTCTTGAGGTCTTCTCTACTTTTAATATAATTTAAAAAAATAATAAAACTGTGGTTGTTGCTTTCTTTTAAGGCATCATAAGCCAGACATATCAGAAACCACTTATCTAAGATATGAGAGGTAAAAATCTGCAAGTAAAGCCTCAAGAAGGCACATATTGACAGTCAACAACTACTGTTAAATTTTCTCATTGGGAACTCATTGAGAAGCTTGACAGAGATTGCTGTGGATTTCTCCCACCACTCTCCTCTTCTTCCCCCTTTCGCTCTCCCATACGCGGCTCTTTCTCTTTGAATGATTCCAAGTGACATGTTTCCAGTTCCTGGCCCCTTAACAGTGTCAATTAAAGCAAGAGAGAGAGAAAGAGAGATTGAGTGGGTTCCAGGGTTTTGGCTGCTGCTCTACTCTCTTCAGTCCTCTAATCCGGAGAGCTGACATTCAGCCCAGCACAACAACCCCGGGAGCACTGGGAATCAAAGGGCTTCACACAGACTTTAGGAAAGGGGAGGGGGAAAGATATTTGAGAGGTGGACAACACCAAAAGAAACAATATGGAAAAAAACAGAGAGAATGAGAAAGTGGAAAGGATGCAAAATGAAGAGTGGAAGGAACTGACAGATAGGGGATAGAGGAGAATCCAATTCAAGGGGGAAAAAAGGCAAAGGAGAGGATGGATACGAGTGCCAGAGACCTGAAGAGAGATGCTAACAGCGAGTAAAGTACAGAGGAATGGAGGAAGAGAAGGACAGAGTAAAGGTTAGAAGCTGTGAAGCAGAGAGCGCTGCCAAGTCACACACTGACTGCACTTACAGCAAGCTGAGGTCTGACAGTGGTTAAAAAGGCCTAAACACACACTCTCTCACTCTCCTTGACACACACTGACACAGGCTCACACATTCTGGGCAACATGTCAGGCCAAATAGCTGCGTGAGGAAACAACCACGGAGGGAATCATAAAGTCGAACGGCCCTGAGCTCCGAACAGCAACACAATCACTGTCCAGATGGCTCGCTTGATTAGAGAACAGACTCTGGAAGCACTGAGGTTTTGGGTTTGTAGGATTTGGCGACTTATTTTGGGCCATCTGTGACATTATAAAAAATGTAGAATGGAACCATCTTGAACATTTCATGCCTTCTACTTGAAGTAATCTACCTGCTTTCACTCCCAAGGCACATTCAGCTATAGTGAAGTGAGCCACCTTGTGGCCTCAGAGTGTAAATAATCCCTCATGCAATCAATTATTTTATTTTTGGCTCCACCTTGTGGTAGTAAATGGTAACTGAAAAGACATTTATAATAAATTTAACTTGTAACAAATAACCATTTGAGTTACAATGCTACAGATTTCAGACATTTTGTGTCTGAAAGTGTCAACTGAGAAATGTGTATTTGAGTACATTTATAATATAATTGTAGGAAGTGCAGCCATAGCACACACAGGGACAGCTCACTCACATTAAAAACACACAACCATTCTTTTACAGCACAATTCTTTCAAGGAATCCTCTCTTTGCCAAAAATAACACAAAGCCTTTTTGTTATTTGGTCTGTAAAATATGTCGTACAAATCACAACATCAGTGCAGTCTTCACTAGAGGCTACTACTCTGTAGCATTGCACTGAGGCCATGCCCTCTGGGTAATTGGGTTTGTGTTTAAGCAACCTGGGGGGAGGTTACATAAGAACTTACGTACATTGGCCTGTACTGAGTATTTTGTAGGCTAATTCCATGTTTTTCACTCAATATATTTAAATTCTAGCGCATTTAGACCGAGAAAGCAACTACAGTATGCATTAATAAATATAACACCTTAACAAGAGGCTTTTGAATGTCTGATTTAAATCTTGCTGAGTGAGCTATTTATTTGTCAATTCTCTGACCTTTAAATACTGGTTTGAAAAGAGAAGACTGGGAGGAACTTGTAAAGAAAATACATAATGGTATAATTTTATCAGATTTATCTTTAAAGTTAAAATGTAATTAATCTAATCACCTGTAGATCAACAATACAGAAAATCCCTCAAATCAGTTTGCTCTTAGGCTATACATAAAACATAAAAAATTAAAAAAATAATCCTTTTCCTTTTAATAGTTGGAATGCAACTGCTGCTCTTGCAAATATGATTCACTTACTTTCAACAAACAATTAGGTCCTATTAAGTTGAACAGGAATCAACAGCATGTGTTATCTTTAACAAAGGCCTGACAGAGTCTGCTTTTATTTATTTTAGAGACAATAGCCAACATTAAACCACATGCAACTACTTAATGCAACAAATGCTTTTGTATTTGACAGAACTCTGCTCTTGAAGGTGCTCCTTACTGTAGCAGCAAACACAATTAAATCCCAAAAGGCTATACAGACCAGAACTCAACAAAACAAGATCACTGGGATATTAAATACACATAACGCTCAAGGTAAGAAGATGCCATCATAAAGTGCAGGACTGGAACAGCTGACATAATTCCTTTAGAGCTCCACCAGAATTAAAGCGGTACTTGAGAGATTGTGATAGAAATTATAATATGAGAAAGCACGGAACAATTGCTCTGGCAAAGAGGAATAGCAGTCACAAATATAGTATGCTATATAGTATGCACCTTAATTATTTGGTTACCAGGGTGCCCTAAACATCCCATTATTTGATAATATGTAGGACAGTAGTGGAGTTATAAGTCAGGTGGACAAGGGACCATAATATATAGTTATTTTTCCACCGCTGAACGACAAAACAACGGATAAACTTAACTCTGTCGTGTAAAAATAACAACACAGATCATGAACGAAACCCATTTCAACCCACGCACTGACCTGCTTTCGCTGTCCAGGAAGACAGAGCCGCCGCTTTCACAGAGGGCTTCGCTGACGGGTGACAGGCAGAACGGGGAGGAGAAAGTGTCCGAGTCTGAACCCATGGTACTGTCCCGACTCACTTCGTCCGACAGCTCACAGGAGCCCTCGTCGCCCTCCTCCCCCGCTGAGGGCAGCTGCTGCTGCTGCGAGGAGGGATCCGCCCCTGCCTCTTCGACCAGGCTGTGGCTCTCTGCCGAGGTGCTGCTGGTAACATTCCTCTCCTCATCCTCAACTTCCTCCTGGGCTGCTGGGTGACGGGTGTGGGGTCTGGATGGGAAGGTTGGGTTAAAACACAATCATTGTATTGTATAATACTAATATAGAGCTGCCAAATAAAAAAAAATAAAAAAAATGAAATATTGAATATCTTAAAAGCTTTAGTGCATAACTTTTTGATATTAATGAATGTAAGTTGCATTCAAGAAATTGCCAAATGACTTGCTACAAAGCTAATTAAGACTAAGACTTAAGGGGGGCGGTCACGGAAGGCTTGTATCATGGGGATGCTCCCTCAGTTTGATGTATCATTGATTATCATTATAATAACATATAGAAACACTGATTCTGTGCATCCAAGACATTTAATACACTTTGAAGATACACATTTTTAGAAATGACTTTCCTACCGTCGGCCTCGGCGGCGTGCGTTTCTGCGTACAGGGGAACTCTCCGGCGTGATGTAACGTAACGCCTCCTCATCCTGCCTCTGGATGCGGGAGTTGGGCACCCAGGTCAGAATCAGTGTGGTGCCCAGGCTGTCATCTTTCTCCGTGTGCACACAGAGGTATCCTGAAGGGGGCAACATAAACCACAGTTAAATTAGGATTTATTATGTTAAAACCGGTAACACATGAGGAACTGACAAAACTTTTTATTAATAGCAGGCAGGTGAAACCCAAAAGACAAACACAAAAGCTGAGAAGAGATAAACACACAAAGAGGTGACAACACACCCTGAGAGGTGTGCGCACGCGAGCGGGTGTCCACGCACACACACACACACACGCACGTACGCACATTACCTTGCTGCTGAAAGTGCAATGCCATTTGCTAGTTGAAATGGATTAGTAATTCTGCATATAAAAAATGGCTGGGCCACTGGTGGTGGATTGTATCATTGTCACTGCACTAGGAATTTCAAATTCAGAACATCTGACGATTTCTCAGCTTATTTCTTTCGTCTCATTAGTATCTCTTTTCACAACTGTCAGTACAGCTACACTACACTGACAATGAAATGCACAATACGGTCATACAAAGTATATAAATAACTTTGGACATTATCTTCTTCTCTATTGTTAAAATACTTTTTACTAAAACTATGCTTATTGTCCATATCTGACATAATAAACATTTGCCTTATATACTGTATGTATGGTTTTTGCCTGATCTACTGTAGTCCGATGCAAAACTTCCCTAAGTTGTGAATTTTTGACGTGACCTTGGTGGGATTTTAACCCACAACCTTAGTGTTGATAACTTACAGTAGTGCTCAAACCAGAAAGGCCACTGCAATGATTACAGTGTGTACAATACAATAGTGTGGATGAGGCTTGTGATAACATTACTGCTGACCAATGTCAGGCTTGGATTCGACATTCAAAATTATTTTTTCCAAGGCCAAATTCATGCAGGTTAGTGTAGTGTGTACTACAGAAAACCTCTACAAAAAACAAATTTTTTCCCAGTTTTGTTACAGTGTTTTTTTTTACAATATTTGATTAGACAAAACCTTACAGTATTGTTGCAATACAGTAAAAGTTTGTTGCATCGATGATTGGGGAAGATGTTCTCATTGATCACACATCTGATTATGGGGTAGGCATTATGGAAATAGTTTGTTGTTGAATTTGATGGGTAATCGACCGAGTTACTTTTTCACCTACTGTAATGTGAAAACAGTAAAGCAAACCGGTCATCTTTAGTACTTCAAAGAGTCAACATGTATCTTACATTGCTTGGTCTTGGACTGAGTGATTGTTACAATAAATTAACTGAAAGAATTGCACTATGATAGGTTTAGGTGACTTTACAAATGTACTCGTTCTATTTCACCAGAAACTTAGTGGTTGAAACATTGGTCTTGTATTGAAAGATGTTTACGAGCCAAAGGACTAACAAGTATGATCAGTTGGGTTTCTTGTACTTAGAGTTTTGAAACACTGCACCATACTATTGATAATAATACCATAGTGCTCAAAACACAGTAATAACTATGTTTAAAGGAAAACTGTATTCACACCACACAGATATCATCTATATACTAAGTCTAGTATGGATGTGTTATTATTTAATCTGCTATAGATACAGTAGATGGTAAAGAAAGAAGAAGAAAGGGAAAAAAGAAAAGAAAACACTACTACTACTACTACTATATAGAGCCAGAAAGACACTTTCAACACCAGTCCAGCCTTACCTGGGTGGTGCTCTGCCAGGCCAGGCAGGGGCTCTGAGGGGTGCACACAAACATTGTTCTTGGAAAAGATGATCTCGCCATCCAGGCCCGGACGTAACGATGAGCTCCCTGCCCCTGGGTTAAAGGTCAGGAGGTCGGAGGCCTTGGAGGAGGCACGCCGCAGGAGCCGACCCAGAGACATCTCCTCAGACAACGGGACACTGGGCCCATCCTCTGAAAAGGGAGGCACAGGAGGAAAGGTCAGTCCATGATAGTAATAGCATGGGAGTGTCAAAGACCCGGTAAAGTCAAGGGAGAACATATTAAAAGGAAACATGACAGCTACATATTTAAAAAGGACAGTGTGACACTGCTTATAGGACTGCACACATCCTCACCTACACTTCACCTCATCTGTCACAGGTGTCCCTGTATTTACTGCAGTGTCCTCTCTGCAGCACTCAACCCCACAATCCCCTTACCCGTCCATGCTTGTTCAGCATTTCCCTGTGCCCCATTTTCTTTGCTAACGCCTGTACTTACTAACACAAAACCCATTCACAGGATCTGTGGATAGTACTGTAGTGTGTACCCAAATGGGTGCCACCTTCTGCAAACAACACACACACACACACACACACACACACACACACACACACGCACACACACAATCCGTGTGAAATTCCAAGCAGTTATCAGTAGCAAACACATGTCCTGAACTCGGATCAGCACGTCCAACCACCTGTGTTTAACTTGTCTGCTTCAAAGAGAAATATTTGTATGATGAGACAAACATCCAGTCAAGCAAAAAGAAACGTTACGTTTCAGCACAGTGTGTTGCTGAGGGCTTTGTTCTTTGAAAAGACGTGAAGGGAATCAGACATTTCAGACTCAAAGAACACTAAAAATGCAAATAAAGTCAAACTTTAAAAAAAAAAAGAAATGTTGCTCGATCAGCTCACATAGAACTCATTGATTAATTTTCCTTTCTCTTTGCTTTGACATGTGTGTCTGTATTTTTAGACACACTTCATATCTGTAACCTTGTTTTCTTGTTGGCAGAACACAGACATGTACTCCCCACTCCAACTCAGGAATGTTTCCTCCTTTTTCCTCAGAGGGCTTGTTTACCTCTGCTTGATTAAGCAGGCACCCAACTTCCTGATGCCAGGCCCCAGGCACAAAAAACAGGCATAACATCAAGGAGGCTTACTCTAGGCCATCATTTGGTTTACATTTATGTTTGGGCGTTGGTGTTTTACCATTTGCGCAGTACATCTTGCACATATGAATAATCTTTGCCTTCCACTAAGTTTTATCATTTTTTTTATTTCATCCATCCATCTTCATCCGCTTATCCGCTATTGGGATGCGGGGGCAGCAGCTCCAGCAGGGGACCCCAAACTTCCCTTTCCCAAGCCACATTAACCAGCTCCGACTGGAGGATCCCGAGGCGTTCCCAGGCCAGGTTGGAGATATAATCCTTCCACCTAGTCTTGGGTCTTCCCCGAGGCCTCCTCCCAGCTGGACGTGCCTGGAACACCTCCCTAGGGAGGCACCCAGGAGGCATCCTCACCATATGCCGGAACCACCTTGCTCCTTTCGACGCAAAAGGTGCAACGGCTACAAAACAGATCTACAAAAACATGGAGGTCTGGGACGGTGCCTAGGGAGTGGCAGACTGGGGTGGGGGTTCCGCTCTTCAAAAAGGGGGACCAGAGGGTGTATGCCAATTACAGGGGTATCACACTTCTCAGCCTCCCTGGTAAAGTCTACTTCAAGGTGCTGGGAAGAGAGGGTTCGGCCGGGTTGAATAAGAACAATGCGGATTCCGTCCTGGTTGTGGAACAACGGATCAGATCTTTACTCTCGCAAGGATCCTGGAGGGAGCCTGGGAGTATGCCCAACCGGTCTACATGTGTTTTGTGGATCTGGAGAAGGCGTATCCCAGTTATCCCAGTATCCTTTGCACTATGCTCCACATTTAAATAATTGTATTGAACTCTTCATTGCACTCATGCCTCTATACTGTTTCTGTTTATAGTATTTATATATTAGTGTGTATATTTTGTTTTGGTTGTTTTGTATGTGTAAGCACAGTGTGAGTAACGATGCTCCAAAGAAAAATTCCTTGTATGTGTCCTCATACCTGGCAAATAAAGCTGATTCTGATTATGATTCTGATTCTGGTATGACCGGGTCCGCCGGGAAATACTGTGGGAGGTGCTGCGGGAGTATTGGGTGAGGGGGTCCCTTCTCAGGGCCATCCAATCTCTGTATGACCAAAGCGAGAGCTGTGTCCGGGTTCTCGGCAGTAAGTCGGGCTCGTTTTTTTTATTTCAATTACAGGTTAATCAAAAATAGTCAAATAGTCAATAGCCAAAAAGTCTAAGGACCTAAGTGATGTTTTGACATGTCCAAAATTCAAACATACTCAATTCAAAAGGATATAAACCAAACTAAATCTAAAAAATTGGCGTATCTAAGAAGCTGGAGCCAGCAAATGTTTGACATTTTTACTTGACAAATGACTAAAACAATTAATCTATCAAACTATTTCACTCATATATATATTTATAATGTAGAGAGACAACTCATTTTATAGGTTTTTTGCCTTTTTTTTGGAAAAAAAGAAGTCTGAAATCATAATAATCTAAAAAAAAAAAAAAGGACAAAGTATTTGTTTGCCAAGTCAACATTCCTCTATCCGCAAGCCACAACATTACACTACCAGTACTGAATAAGCTGCTGCTGCTACTGGGCTATTTGCATGATAACTGCTTCAAACAGCACTACATTAACCCTCTTGTAAATAAACCAAAAGGGCTTAACGCAGTCTACCACTCTGACTCTGGATTCCTGCAAGACACAAACTCCCAAAATATGCTACCTGAACATAATGACAGGCTGACAGGCAATCTTAAACATGACACACAGCTGTTTCTAATAGCCTCATAACAGCGATAACATATTTCACTGCTGTGCTGCTCCAGTGGTTATTTTGGTCTGTATGTGATTACAGGGCCACTCAGGTCAGTTTGATAGTGCTCGTGTAGTCTAGTCCTCTCATTTCTCTCTTCTCACTTCATCTTTTATGCTGTCAACCCCTTAGTGTGCTCACACTTGGCCTCTCATCTCTGACCTTTCACTGTTTTATCAAATGAGTCACATCCTTAACTGTAGTCTAGTCTGACCTGCAGAATACTTGTTTTTACATTGTTTTACAAACTTTTAACAGATTGCCTACTGAAAAAACTTTTGATAAGAACTTGGGTTTCATTTTCTCACCTCTGGGCAACATTAATTAAGTTGTCATGCTGACATTTGAATAAAGGAGCCAAGAAGCCCTTTACATCTGCGCTGTATGCTAACATGCCTGGGGCAACTGAAAGGAGACCAGGATCATAGAAGCCTGAAAAACAAGGTTCTGGGGACTCTGCAATGGCCGGGTAAGTAATGAGGAAATTTTATGGGTGACTCAGTGAGAGTGTGGGAAGCATACAAAACTTATTTTATTTTCAGGAAAAGTCTTATAATGAAGCTTTATGTCATAAAGTAATATACTGTGCTAAACAGGTGGCATACTTAAAAAAAAAAGAAGCCATTAAACATAACCCTGCAACCGCACGCTTGTATTAAGCATAGACTAATAATATACAGTCTATGGTATTAAGTGATTCAATTGCAAATTAAAAAGAAAAGGAAACAAACGTGATTAATTACTTACTTCTGTTCTGGGAAAAGTTTTAAATGTTCTACAATCCTAAAACTTACTAGAGCCTAATGGATGAATAAACTAGGCTGATATATTAGTCAATGTAAGCTTATCTCTTAAATTGATATCAGTATATTAGTCAACTGATAAGCAACAAAACACTGCAGCACAGTAATGGCAAAGATCCTTTAAGTAGTTTAAAAACAAGAACTCCTTAAATTAAATGATCTACCAGAGCACTGACTAGTTTATTTTTTCAACCATGAATGTCATGCTCACTATATGGACATAATTTAAGTGATCCTTCAACCAAGTGTTTGCTTATGGTGTTAATGTAAAAAATGAAAGAATATCAGCCAAGAGCGGTTTCAAGACTCTCAAATATAAATTTCTGTAACCACCTAGAATAAGATTTCCTAAAATGTAAGTGTGACATTGTTCTAGAATGCATTTCACTAAAGCCCTTTACAAAACATTGCAATCCAATGCAAAAAAAAAAAAAAACAAACTGCAGCCTTACAGAATGACCAAAAATTGGATCACCTCATTGATGGAAAATGTTTCACATAGGTAGTATTTAAGATGTACTGAACTGCATTACTATGTACAGTGGTTTACATTTTACAGCTTAGTCAGTACTGTGAATTCAGGTTAAAGTCGTTAGCCCCATACAGTGGCTAAACTACCACAATAAAAGGCTGGTTGAATGTGGCCTCTCCCTGTCCTGACTGTGGCAGGACTGGATAAAAAGCCTCAGTACAGTAGCAGCCTATGTAGCAGAGGCGTGCCATGATGTCGGGGCTCCATCAGCATCCGCCTGACAGAAGGAGAGGGGAAGATGGGACAAGGCTTGTACCACCACAGAAATATTTCCACACAGGCCCCACACTAATGTACATGTTTTTGGCCCGAGCAGCCCTGTACCATCTTGAGCATAAATATTTCAGCTGCCGACCGTTAGACCATGGGTGAAATCCTTTGCTAGTTACATTTCACGGTGTCCGCGTTTACAGGTAACTTCAAAGTTTGTTTATGCTAACAGCAGCAGAAAAAAAACAAGTGTCACATTATTTTACCGGGAAAACGTATCATTTTTGGCTGTTGGAATACACCTGTTCCAGAAGGATATATAAATGAATAGCAGAAACGGGGCCAAGCGGCGGAGCTCTCACCTTCGGTCCCGCCGCAGAAGTCTACAGCCCATGTCGGACATCCATCTCACCGAGCAACCGGGGATCAAACGGCATGTACCAGCGTCGTTTCACCGCCTTTTCCCGGATTTAGCTCAGCTGTTAGTCAGGAGTGTAGTCATGTTTGTAGCCCTGTGTTTTCCGACAGTGACACCACACGTTTGACTGCTGCTCTTTCAACAGCAAAAATAACACTTCCGGGAAACTTTCAAAGTAAAACCTCCCTGTTGGCGAATACGGTGCTGGCCCTTTGAGACAATGTATGACACTTTAATTTATGAACTAAACCGGTCTAACTTCCTATGATTACTTGGCCATGTGAACCTAACTTGACTTAACAGCTCCAGACGTATAGGCTCCAGACCAATCCCCCAAATTCTGCCTCTTTCGTAATGTCAAAGCCTTTTCCTTATCACACAAACCTCTAATTTTAGATTTCAGATTTAAAAACACGGAGGGACATCAGGGCATGTCCTATAAGTCATCATCCAACCCAGCCTATCTTAAAAAGCTGACCCTTCTTTAATCACAAGTGACGTTTTAAAGGTCACTGGCAGAAGCTTGAATCCAGAGGTGGAGTCAGAGCATCTTCTTTCGCCGCTGTCAATTTAATAATTACAGTCCTTGCTAAATTTATAATACACAATTTACTACCTACAACCTTTGCATTGAGTTGTTTTTAATTTATTGTAAATTTGGCTTGGAGATTAAAAAAACAAATTTTCCTATTAAAATTACAATAAATAATTTCTACATTCAATATACCCTGTACAATGAAGTTGGTACTTGCAAACCGTATTCAGCTTCACCAACTAAAAACCATTGGATAAAACTGTTGCTAATAAAGCAGTAGTGTCCTTCATACAAACAAATACATTTTGTATTATGTTGATAAAAAGTAATGACATAAGCTGATGGTAATGGATCTCATCTCAGAGACAGGAGAATTATAGTAAACAATAAGCAAACAGCTGTAGCATAATAACCCGAGTAATCAGCACTCAAATGCATTGCTGCAAACAAATTGCAAATTGTTTTCAAATTTTTTTTATTAATAATGCACTTCAGTAACAACAATATATAAACATGATTTCAAAAATACAAAGAGGTTTAGAAAGTGTAGACATTTAAATTGTCTTGCTTCAGTGTGGCAGTTAGCAGCAAAAATGACCTTGCAGGAAAACCTGATCAAGATGATGACTTCCTTGGTTTCCTATTCTTATAAACCTGCTGTTTACAAAGTATTAATTTCCAATTGTAACAAAGGCAGAGCAAGCGGAAGGTGCATCTCGAGCTCTAAGATGGTCGGGATGGCTCAAGAAAATCAGCTGGTGTCAGTGCAGAAAAAAGTAGCGGTGAAAAATACAAAGACTCCCTAAGGTTGACAAGAGAGAGTTCTCTGTGCTTCTGCAAACCACAACAATCCAATGCATCCAGGGCAGGACAGTTTTGATGTAGAGTTACATCTTCATCTTCATCAGAGTCCTAGATTCCTCTTTTTTTATTCTTTCTTTTTTACTCTCTTGGGCAATAAAGTTCAATGCATCAGAGAGCCCATTGGACTGTAAATACCTTTGACATGGGCAAGGCCAGGCTGGTCACTGTCAAAACCTGTGGCAAGAGAACAACACAAAGAGAATTTGACTTAATTGTTAGATTTTTATGGCACAAAGACAGTAAACATGATGAGTAAAACAGGAGGACAAAAAAAAACTACAGACTGAGCTACTGCCATCCCCAATGAATGGCATCATTATCTTGTTTGAGGAAGACAACGCCAAAGGAAGTAGTGCTGAGTCAAAAAGAACTCACCTTGGTGTCACTACGGTACGTGAAATCCCTGACTTTGTCCCCATTTGCTAATACATATAGGGGTGACGAGGGCACCCCAAACACCTGCAGCCCTCCCAGCACCAGACCATCCAGGGCCCCATTCAGCCTAAGAGGATTACTCACCACCTGAGACTGAAGAAGACATTTTGTGACCATTTATTTTATTCTTTCATCTAAATACTGTATATCAGGAAGGCAATGTCAAGGTTTTCAGACATTTAGACTATCGTTCAGTAAAGAGTCAGTGCACTAAATTAGAAGTGCAGTAAAATGCAAATTATTGCCTCATCAGCTTTCCCAATGCAAATATTACTCGGCTCTTCACTACCTGTCCAGCAATGAAGATAATGTAACAATAATTTCTCATTTCAAAGGTTTCAAGACTGTCCCCGTCATCCCAGAACAAATCGCCCCAGGCCCAGCCGCCTGCTGACAGTGCCACGGTCAGGAAGAAAGGGTTTCTGCGCGCGGCTGCGGTTGTTAAAGCAGGTTCCTTCACAAGAAAAGGCAGATCAAAGAAAAACAATGAAAATGCATACTTCTCTCTGGTTAGTGTTCAGCTTTAAAGATCCCATGGCATGAAAATTCCACTTAATGAGGTTTTATAACATTAATATGAGTTCCCCAGCCTGTCTATGGCCCCCCAGTGTCTAGAAATGGATAGAGGTAAACTAAGCCCTGGGTATCCTGCTCTGCCTTTGAGAAAATGAAAACTCAGATGTGCCGATCTGGACTCTTGCCCCCTTATGAGGTCATAAGGGGAAATGAGGAATTTCTTCCTCAACAGCTAGAGACACAGAAATGGCACATCCTAAGCAAAACTCATTGTGGTACTGGCTCTAGTGGCTGTTATTCTGCACCTAGGCGGAATTTCGGGAAATAGATTTCCGATACAGTATTAAGGGACCACTAAGGCCTATATAAAAGCATCCAAAAAGCACCATGTCATAGGACCTTTAAGATGTAAGTCAGCATGTCATGATAGAACACAGCCTGATACATAATTTGATCATATGCATTAATGTCACAGCCATTTCACTGAAATCCAAGATTACTGCTTAAATTAAGGTGTAACAAGTGTGTTTACAAAAATGTGCTGTGGATGTTTCCCATCCTCAGACATTCTTTTAATAATATATCTACCTCATGTTGACTCATACTAAACCAAAAGGATGCTGAACGTGCTAAGGTCAGCAAAATGAGCTGCATGTTGGCAACAGATACCCACCTGCTGAGGGATAATATGTCCATCCCGCACATGAATGTTGATGGTGTCCAGAGGGGCTGGCAAGAGCAGGTACTGGCCCTTACTGTAGAAAGGCTGACCCTAGAGGAGCAAAACACAAATGAAACAGGCCCCAAAGGGAAACAGCTGAACACTTCATGTGTTACAACCGAAAGCCTCAAATATAGTGGCCTTTACCAGTAAACAAAGACAAACTGATTGAAGCTAAGCTCACATTGTGTAGGCTGTACCAAATGCCAGGGGGCAGGTAAGCGGCCAGCTCTACTGCCCCTTGCTCTAAGACTGGGCTAATGAGAAGTGAACTCCCCCACAGGAACTGCCTGTCTATGGTCTGACAGTTAGGGTCAGTGGGAAACCTAAGAGGGATGGATAGACGAGCAGAAGAAAAGATAATGGTCTTAGTTATTTCAGTTACATAGGACTATAAAGGATAAAAAGGAGAGGACACATACTCCATGAAGAGAGGCCTGGCCACAGTGTCAGCAGAAGTGTGTGCATGATGGAAGAGTGTGTAGAGGAAGGGGAGAAGAGAGTAACGCAGGTTCAATGCACTCCGCATGGCGGCCTGGGCTTTCTGCCCAAATACATAGGGCTCCTGGGGCTGAGGGACACATAGAAACACACAGACAATGAGAAGATATAGAGTTACCTCTATATTAATAATACATGTCAAAGATGGATACTCTAGACGTAGTGGAAAACAAATACAAGGCAACTCCAATATACAAAAACTAACAAAACTTGTAAAAGAAAAGTGCACTTAAATTAACTCAATGAATCACACAAGTTAGCAAACAGTTACAAACATACAGTAAGTGCACAGGTAAACACACAAACAGTGTCTCTGTCTCACAGCGTTCGGCTTGTCATTGTGGTTTCTCATAAATGGGTAGAAGGCCCCGAGCTGCATCCATCGTACACATAATTCCTCAGTGGTGTTCCCTCCAAAGCCACAGATGTCAGCCCCCACAAAGGGCACCCCGAACAAGCTGAACTGCAGTACGGCTGTGGGGGAACAGGTGCAAAAAGTCAGTCTAAAACCATTGCATGATCTGTGGTCACGTCAAAAAAGATTCTGCCACATATAGAGCTGTCAAAAACTAGAGCTATCTCAAGACAACATCCCACTGGATAATCACATGCATTCAAACACATGTGAAAACATTTGAACATTATAACAACACAGTTTAAGGACCTTACAGAAGCTACATCTCCTCACCAGGGATGGAGTACCGAAGCTGCTCCCAGTCACTTCTGACGTCTCCTGTCCACACTCCAGAGAAGCGTCCGATGCCAGGGAAGGAGGAGCGAGACAGGACAAAGGGTCTCTTCCCTCGTACCTCCATAAGAGCACTGAAGATGGGAACAAACTCCAGGATGGATAAAGTATACAGAACAAATAACAAAGCCAAGGAACAACTTAGTCCATGTATTCTGTGGTAACTGTGCTGTGGTCCTTTGGACTCCAGTATACTCAATTCAAAATTGGCATGTTCTCAAAGAAAGTCTTGCTTTCTATCCTTTTTACAATTTTAAAATACCCAATAACATGCATTTAGGAGGAGCAATTAAAATGTCAATGAGCTTTTTTTACAATGTTATCACTGGCTTACATAAAAGGACCATTTAGCTAACCGCTGCTATTAGCTTATTGCTTAATTTTACTCTGTTACTCACAGTGAAATAACCCGCTCCTGCAACACTATCTCTGCCAACTGCCTGTGATTGCTGCATGGTCTAACCTGTGTGTGGCATAGGCTTCTGTTAGTCCGTATATATTGTGCAGGTTGTAGTGAGTGGACAGTTTCTGCTGAGCCGACATACAAATAGTCCCCGAGTTCAACTGGCCTCCAACCACCCCTGTTTGTATGACAGTCAGAGAGACACACAGGCTACAACTTAATGCAACATATGTAGCAATGAAAAGCAACAGTTATGCATCTTTAGTCAATTTAATGGTATCTTGTACAATATCTATGTACAAAACATGTACCGGTATTTGGTTTAATGTATGAACTGTCTATAAATGTAAAACCAATAATGTTTGTATGCCTTTAAATGCTAGTAACTGGTCCAATACACTTACTGGGTGTGTAGGGCGGGTTCTCGAGATCATTGTCAGGACAGCCCTCCACTGAGCCAGGCACAAAACTGGCTGGTTCATTCATATCCTGGGTTGAGCATGGGAGAAAAACAACAGATAAGTTATTTGCGGTTTTAAAGTGCACACAAAATAAACACGGACCAGTCATGTACAGTACATGTCTCGGAACAGAAAACCTATATATATATATACTACCTAAATATATAACGTCTTAGTGACAGTATCGTGGATACATAACATGTGCTCTGTGTGTGTTTAAATACTCACAATCCATAGACCATCCACAGGAACTTTAGAATGAAAATCTCTGATGCAGTCCTCCCACCAGCATCTGGTTTCTGGGTTGGTGAAGTCGGGGAAGGCTGTTGGACCCGGCCAAACCTCAATACACAATATAAAAAATATGAATGACACACACATATCACAATGGTACAGAAAAGCATTCATCCCCAGAAAAAGATATCTTACCTTCCCTATCAAGATGTGTCCTGTAGCATTTTTAATGAAGACATCTCGTTTCAGTCCATCATCAAAGGGCAAGTAAGTTCCAGGGGGGCTGGTGCTGCTGATCCCCGGGTCCTCATAGACAGAAACCAGAGCATGACTTACTCACAAGTTAAGAAGGTTTTGCTGCCATATACTGGAAAAACAATGTAATCATAAATGATTACCTGTGCTCATTTAGAGAATGAAACAACACTCTAAACAATTTAAACAACTGATGCGTGTGTTTTTCCTTTTTCATAATAAATGCTAAAGTATTTACTAATCAGCATCATCAGTTGGTGAAGTCTTATAAACTTAAAGATGTCACACCAGGATAAGGATGTACTTCAGGCCCCTCTTATGGAACTCCTCCACCATCTCTGGGAGGTCCCCAAATTGCCAGGGGTCAAAAGTGAACACCCTGCGCTTATCTGCATAGTCCAGATCATTCCACTGCACATCCTGGTGATGACAAAAGCAAAATCTTCTCAGTTGGACATCAGCATTGTGCAGTACTGATGATAACTGAAAGTATCTGAGGTTGTCACACCAAATATTTAACTATTATTAAGTGTTGAAAGTGTGTTCAAATGGTCTTCATAGGCAGTGGTGGCCTAAAGGATAGAGAAGAGCGCTTGTGACCGGGAAGTTATTGGTTCAATCCCCAGATAAAAATCTGGGTGGGGAAAGTGAAAGAGCAGCGCTTGTTCCTCTCTCATTACCACCACTGAGGTACCCTTGAGCAAGGCCCTTAACATCAAAACATAGTGGCCATGTGTGCAACTGTGTGAATTTGATCACAGCGTTCCTGGTAAAGAGAGGCTGCCTCTCAGTGAACCTTCCCTAAATAAATGACGGTTAAATAAAACAATTAATACTGACATTCACAAAACCTCTCTTCAATCATGGTAAAATGTTCTGGGAGATTTAATATTTACTTCATATTTTTTTAATCTATTTAATATTTTATAGAGCTGTGTAAGTTTTTATTTACCATGGGAAATTTTGCATTGTGCATGCGTTGTGCCACATGCCGGGTTGTAGTAGTGGTTGTGTAACCCCAGCGACACAGATGAAAGCCCAACGACCAATAGGGAGGAATCATAGGATATCCTGGGGAAAGATAAATGGCAAGAGGAAAACACATATACCCATCCACTCTTTATTAGATTGTCTCAGGGCTCCTTTGAACATACAGCAGACCAGCTTTTACAGGTTTTCCACTTAAAAACAACACATTTCTCTTGCTACCCGAAGATATGTTACTGAATGACGGTGAAATGACATACCAATGACCTGAAGGTACTGACGTATAACACTTTGAGGATCAGGACCCAAGAAAACGTACAGGTCCAGCACTCCACCAATAGCCACCCAGGTAAGAGCGGGGGTCGGCTGCAATATCACCTCTGCAGAGACGTTTGGAAAAATATTCATCAATAATAAATACCCTCATATGACAGAAAAATGTATTCTGTATGGAAAGTAAGGACAAAAAATGACACAGCTCTGTACCGATTGCATTGCTGTTGAGTAGAAAAACTCCATGTGCCAAGCCGTCCTCTTCCTGTACTATGTAGAACGGGTGTGAGCCATAGAGGTTAGCATCAGCCTGTAGAGGGAGACAAATTATAACATCTACAACTTTAACAAACGGCAGGAATGACAAAAGCTTACTAAGGACTGTTCTGCAGAGACAGCATCATTTTAAAAATTTGAAGTCAGAATATGTCAGCATGTTTTAATATGCTATATCTTAAAAGAAGGAGATGATAATTTCCTATAGACCAGGGATTACTAACCGTTAAAGTGATGCAATAACTACTTGCAACCCCTTGTTAAAGGTGATAAGTTTTGTTTAAGATAAGAATTTAAGTTTAGTTTTGTAGTAATGTAGGTTTTTGAAGTGTAGAAGAGGTTAAACTATTCATTACCCCAAGATTAGAGAAAAAAAATCCTTTGTGCAGCACAAATATTTTTCTTCTTCCTGTTATGTATGTAGTTATTGATCTATGAGCCTTCAGATTTTTGGTCCTCAGGTGCAATAGACTTACATGAGGCGCCATGTCTCTGTTCCAAAGAGTCAGATAAGTCCAGTTAAGGTCCAGGAAGAGGGAGGTGTAATGCTCCCCAAGGCCAGAAACAAGGGAAGAGGCCAGTGCAGTGGACAGCTGCAGGTACTGGTCGGCAAACAACAGAGGCGCGACCGTGGTATTCATACTGGACAGGCAGGACGCAGACAACAAACAAACATGATCTACATGATTAAGAAAATCATCACATCACTGGTCATTTCATGCATTTTGCAGCCCAGATGATGATCAGATGATCAAATATTGAAATAAATACCCTCCCTGGACACATTACTCTAATGCAAATACATTTCAATATAATGCAGTCCGGTTCAACACTCCTGCAAACCTCGAACATTAAACATATAGTTAAATGAATACCACCTTGACAGTGTCAATCAAAACTGAACAATATAATATTTGTAAAGGTAGAATTATAGCTGAGCTGTTATAATGAACTACATTACATTTTACAGGTGTCCCTATTAAAGTGGCCACTGTGTGTAAATAGTAAAAACAAACACTGTATAAACATAGATATCAAACTAACGATAGTGAACCGTATGACGGTGTGAACAACCTACAAGTAGAAACACTAGCATTTATTCCTATATAGAATCAAACTGAATAGAACTACTCACATCACCCTTCCATTAGATATTCGCCTCACTTTGAAGCCAAATGGGTCAGACTGGTATTCAATGGTATAGAGGGCATCTTGGGTATCAGCTTTGCTCTGAGGAACTCCAGCTGGGAGTTTAACTTCATATCGTGGAGATAATGGGTCCTTTAACTTGAGAGAACACAAATGTCAGTTCAGTTTTTTTAACCCGCACATCCTAAAACAGTGTGTATAGAATAAAAGAGGGAACAATCTTTTGACCCTAAAAAATAAAACCAGATTAAAAGTCCTGCATATACATTTCCAACACAACTATTTAAAAAAATCAACTCCTTTTTTACTCCTAAATGTTTTTATATCTGCCAACCTCAACGACCAGATGAAAATAAATTTTACTCAGACTACATTTTCCACTCAAACTACATTACAATAACTTTTACATGCAAATTAACAAAGTGGGCCCTCCTGCATTTCCTTCATCATGTCTAAGTATTAGGTACTTACAGTGAGATGTAAGCATCCTGCAGTCTCTTCTATGACTTCTAGCTGTAGAATGGATATATCTCTGGGGAGATATGAGGGGGTGTCACGGGTCAGGGTGGCAGCCTGGCCTCGTGTGGTGGGAGTGAGGGGACCCATTTTGTAGCCAGGGTACAAACTGGGGTAAAAGCACCAAGGTGGTCCATCAAAGTTATGCAGCGGGGCATAACAGCATCCCCTCTCTTCACACTCTCTCTGGCCGAGAAGCTTGTCCCTGGCACAGTCAAACCGGCTCTCCGGGGCCATGGTGCATTTATCATCCCTGGATATATCAGTCTGAAGTTGGGAGCTTTTTGGGTGAACACCCCTTGTTTTCACTGAATTGTTCTGCGGTTTTGCTGGCTTATTATTACTATTACCAAGTCTTTCATGTGCTTTGGTTTTATTTTGCTTAGCATAGACTGACCTAATCAGTCTGGTCTGATGGATAGACAGGTTAATGTACAAACATACTGACAAAGCAAAGGCCAGGAGGAGCACAGGTATAGATACGTTAGACAGCAGACCCCCCATACCCTCATCAGCGATGCTCTGCCAGGTTAACTTTAGGGCACTTAAAGTGAGCTCTCAAATACACGCCTTGTGCTTCATATGGTGAACATATTCAATAGTAAAGCAATGTGTACCCATTTCAAAAATCCGTTCGACCATATCGCTAAAGGAGAATTACTTACACCAGATTATATAGCCACGATACACAGATTTGTTTACGTTGTGGACGTTGAACCGTTTTTCATTGGCTCACTGGCAGAATGATTTGTTAGCCGTTAGCTCACGTTAGCTCTTAGCTATTAGTAGCCAGTTTAGTGTCGGAGCTCTTATTTAGCATTTTTATCTCCAACCAAATGCGAGCAAGTGGCAGATAAGCCGATGTTGCAGTGTAGCAGAACAAGCTGGCTTTCTGTGAAATAAGAATTCTACAATGAAATGGCATGTCTGTAGGAGACGAAGCAAAGTGCACACTAACATCAAACTACGGCAAGCATACTGAGTCAAAAGTGCTCAAAAACTTAACTTGTCTAAGTCACAAAAAATAGTCTAGGCCTACTTCCAAAATCCTTACTAAATAATAAGACACCCAACATTTTGGTTTTCGGGTCATTTCGAATTTCTAAAGCTACATGGTTTAACTCACACACAACATATATCACAATATAGAGATGAACAGGCAATGCTCTTTTGACTGTTCTCATGTGTAAAATAAAGATAATCAAACACTGGCAATTATCGCTCCTTATCTTTGTAACAAATTAACTGAACAAAGATAAACATTCTATAATTTTACTTAAAACTAAACACTGCAAAGTTGTGTCGCAATGTGTTTTTTTATTTCTTACAAAAGTTTTCCATATGCGCATACTCTTTGGAACTGTAGTAACAATATTAAAGTTCTTTGGACAGTATTAAAACTCTTAGTTCAAAAGTTTGATCATGTCAATTTGGGTTCATTTTTCAAGTATAGACCTAAAACTGTTTTATAACGTCTGCCAGTTGCTGCACTATGAATAAATATAAATTAATGAATAGCTTCTGAAAAGACCATCACTATCAGTTGATGTAGTTTGTTCATTCATCAAAGTTTATTGAGTGTGACATTCAGCGACATGTTTTACGTTTAAAACACTGTTTACAGTCAAATAGTTCTTCATGTTACTATCAAAAACATTTACATCACTCAATAGAAGTATTTAACATACAGAACAAAAAAGTATAGCAATAAAAAAAGTGGTATACACTTTAGCCTAGTTTTTTTTATTTTAAGGACCAGTTGCTTTTCATAATTTGTGTAAATATATATTTAATATCAATACAACCACTAAATTCTGTACTACACCATTTTTTTTTCTGTTGCATATCAATATACATTTCTTCCCAACTGTACATAATGTTGCTATTTAGCTCTGAAAACATTTATTGTTAAAATAGTGAAACATTGGTGAATTTAATTTTATTTCTGGAAAATGTAGAAGAGTGATAATAAGCTATCATGAATCAAGAATTACACCAAATGAGAGCTAAGAGCAAACAGTCACTTGAGATACAGTACATTCAAAATATATTTTGATGGTGTGAACTGCAGTCCATCCATACTTCAAACAATCTGAAATTAACAAGATACTAAATACTGGTCTAAACAAGTACATTCCTATTTAATAACCATTGTGCTGTGAAGTAGTACATTTAGTTTACATGGTTATTACTAGTGTGTGAATCATGATGTCATATACGTTAATACACAAAAACGGTGCTATTTGACTGTATTTTGTAGTAAACTTTGTATACAAGTATAACAGGGGGAAAATGTAAATATCAATCTTAGAACCTTACAAAAAAATACAATAGTCATACAATACCATGTGCCTCAACATTTTTTTTGTTTAATTTTTTACATATATTGCCTAACGGACATAAGTTACAAGAAGGCTTGTGTGTTTGAATTGATCTTTTCATAATCTGTTCTTGCTCTTGGCAACGACCGGGGATAGGCCCATGCTTCAGCAAGTTGATGTACATCATATGTGATTGGATCATTGTTCAAAGGGAAACTATTGTTTCACAATGATGTTGCAGGCAACAGGGCCTCTGAATGTGAAGCCCAGGTAGAATGTGATGTTTTCATTACTATGAGGCACTGAAGGTCCATGAAGAGGCAGAATATGGAACTTATTTTTCTGGGGGCCCTCAAGGTACACAACTCCATCTTCAGTCCACCCAGACACACATTTCAGCATTTTGGCAATCTCAGGCTTTTTCCATGCCTCACCCCTAAACCACTTCATGCGTTTCTCAGAGACTGTGAACCCCTTTGTGACCCTTTCAACCTTTTTCTTCTGGACAAACTTATCCAATCCATTCCCACTGCCAAGAAAGAAATGGGTGTAAATCCTTCTTTTCCTCGGAGGAAAGTCTTTCATCTTGTTCCAGTAGCCTTTTTCCAGGTGTTCAACAGCTGATTGCACAATTGCATATTTGTTTTTTTTCTCAAGGTCTGTTTCATGATCCTCTGGCCAGAACAGCAAGGTAAGCAAGAACAGGGCATTTGGTAAACATTTCCTTTTATCAGTTGGGAACTGATGACAAAGTGCCTGCAGAACGTGCAAAGGAGCTACCTTTTGAGTCTGTGGTGAAAGGCAGTTCAGAGAAATGTGGGTCATTATGTAATTGACAATATCCCTCTGACCAAATTTGGCCTTTTCTGGATTGCTTGGGTAGAGAGAAAGGATGGTCTCCAGAAGAGGTACTGCATCCCTCTGGTCAGTTAGCTTGGAGAGAATGGATGTTATGTTACCCCCACCAAGATGATAGATGATCATGCGCTTTTGGAAAGGAGTTAGATTGCCTGGATTTTGCCCATGTTGAAGTGCAGTAGAATAAGCTTCACTGAAGTACTTCCCATACTCTGAAGATTTTTTTGCCAACCATATCAGTGGATGGCTTATCTTCTCTTCAGGACTTTCAGGGGTCTCTCCTTCATCAGCATCAATGTCTGTCTGGAAGTAACTAAGGTCTTCTGAAATCCATTCCAAGGCATCTTGCATTGTCTTGTGAAGTTTTTTCAAACGGTCATGAAATGGTTCCCAGGCATCTTCAACTTCCTTTGGAATGTAATCTGTTAATAAGTACTTCATACACTCTGAATGGCCATTAGCTCTGTTTGCAAACACTTGTGATGAAGAGATCAGTTTGAGCAGGCTGCATCCAACCTCAACTTCAGAAAAAAAACCTGAGCTGTTAAGATTTTCCATATCTGCATTAGCTGCTTTCTCACATTCTTGAAAACACTCCAGGGCTTTCAGTGCAGTCTCCATAGCATCTGCTATATTTTGGGCTGTCTTTGGTGATTTGTCATTGTCAATAGCTTTGCATTTGGCTTGGAACCATTTTCTGTACACCTGCCCTTTTGTGTCAAGTATGTATGAGTTGTTGGGCAGCTGTTTGGCTGCTGTCTCTGCCCAGTGTTTTGCCTCTTCAAACTTTTCATAAGTATAATGAAGACGAGCAAGTTGTTGTGCAAAGAATGGATCCAAATGGAAACACTGGAATGCTTCCTTGAGTAGCTCAATTGCTTTGTCTGGACTTTTCTCCTTTTCACACACATGCTCAATCAGAGGAGAGAAAAAACTATCATATTTGTCTCCTTTGCTTATTCTGGCTCGCCTTATGAAAAGTGCTCTCAAAAATGACAGATATTCCTCCCTCCCAAATCTGTGGTCAAAAAGCACGGTCTCGCAGAGCAATTTCATTGCTAAACTGCTTTGGGTCTGTTGGTCCCCCAAAAGTTGTAGAAGAATTTCTTTAGCAACGAGTGGGTGGATGATTCTGATTGATTCAATGTGCGTCTTGTCATCTCTAAGGTGCAAGAAGACTAGTTTGGCAGGTTCACTGAGTGATCTCTCAAACTCATGCTGGTGAAACCTTTCCAAGTGAACAGTTAAGGCAAGAAATGCTTCACAATGGGATTGAGAGATGAAAGAGTTTTGAACGTAAGTGTTCAGTAGTGCTACATAGAGAATAAGGCGAGTGACAACAGATTGATGGTCAATGTCTTGAAGCAAATGTTCCACAAAATCATGAATGTAACCCACAGCGAATTCTTCACTCATCAAAACAAATGTCAGAATGAATTTAGGCTCAAATCGTTCTTCAAGCACCTGCCGCTTTCCAGCAAACTTCCTCTTCTCTTGAGCAGACAGTTTGTGAGTGACAGACACATTCTGTAATGGAGATTCCTTGCACCTCTTTTCTGGATCATGGGATCGTCTGCAGCTCAACAGAATGAAACATGGCGATCCATACTGGATTCTTTTGGTGTGAATGGCAACCTCTAGTTCATTCCTGAGATCATCTAGATATTCTTTGTCTGAGTCTTCAATGAGGAGGAGCACAGAAAGACAACTGTGTGGATCTTTTTCTTCATATTCTCTTAATTCAACTGCATGCTGTGCAACAACAGAAGCTGAGTATGAAGGCTTCACAACTGCACACCTTAGATCTTTTCTGTTGTTCCACAGCACTTGTCTTGCCACAGTGCTTCCGCCACTTCCTGGATGATGGTAGATGTTTATACTGTTCACCGGAGTTTCATCTGCACTGTTACATTTCAAAGTGCCATGGAGAAGTTTGGAAACATCGCGATAAGCATCTCTTTCAATTACGTCTCCAACATACTTGTGCTCGGCAAGCCAGAAATTCAACCAGTTTACTCTTCCACCACGGTAGAACTGCTGTTCAATGTTTTCTTTCTCCTCATTGATGAAGTCTTCGCTTGTTTCATCAGAATGATCGACCGTCAGAATTTCAAGAGAATACATCTGTTCCTCTACGTGTGTTTCAAGACGACATATCCCTTTTACAAAGACTGGCAAGTGTTTGCTGGCACATGCTTTTACGGGTTGTACTTGCTGCAGAGTTGAATTAATGTGACTCATTTTCATCCCAACGATACTGGAATTGTTCACAGTTTCTGTTCCACATGAACCCTCTGCAAAGCTTTGCCACTTCTGAAAGTTTTCCTGTGACTCACAGATGCAGATGATGTCTTCATGGCCTTCCATGTCTGTAAAAAACTCATTAAAGGTGTGCAAGAGTGGTTTCTCAACTGGTGATGTGAGAAGAAAAATGACCTGGAACGTCCCTTTTGGCAAGATTTGTTTACAGATTAGAGACACAGATTCCCGCAGGAAAGTCATTTTTGTCTTGATCCAAGTCATTTCATCACATGGTGTTTCATTTCCTTTGAAGTCATTACGGCCATTACAAAAGATCCAGCTAGTTTGGTCAAAAAGATGCAAGTGGCTTGTAAATTCTTTGATGCTCATGTCACCGGATACTCTATAGCTCTGCAGAGAATGCATGTTTGCAGCATGATGCTGAAGGTATCTACTGCAAAAACCCGATATCTTTGAGTCTGGGTCAAAGTCAAACACACAGAATATGTTCATGTTAAACAGCCAGTCAATGTTGCAAAGGTCATCAGGGTTAAACTTGTTTGTGACAAATATGAACCATTTCTCCTTTTCCATGAATTTCTTCCCACTTGTCATTAGCATTGTGAGTTTTCTTCCGAGGTCTTGGCATAAGTCTGGCGCACTGAGGAACTGACTTTTCTCTGCTTCTTCTCTTTGGGCATCCCGATCTTTGACTCGCTGGTAAAAATCACTTAGGTCTTTCTCCATCACTGGCTCTGTTTTTGAACCCACCCTGCGCAGAATTGTTTCTTTCTCAAATTCTACTTTGTTTGTTGACTCTTTGAAGTTTGGCAGACGAACTGCATACACCTTGTTCTTCACAATACCCACTAAAGGCACAATGTCAACCTCTACCACATACCTCTTTTCTGTAATTTCTCGATCCATAACCTCAATGAACCTTGGTGGCCTCACACACTGTCGTACATGCTCTTTGTCAGAGGAGAAACTTCTTTCAATGTAGTCCAAAGCATCTACATAAATGTCTTTCTCTAGTATAGGGATACCAACTATCTCACCATGCATATATCCTTTATCCTCTGTGCTATCCATCACGCCAAAGTGTATTGTGCCATTGGATCTCATATTCATACAGCCAGTTGCAAATTTAAGGACCTCTTTGGCAAACTTAGCTTGAAGTCTTGTGCGATCTAATGCAGCAGCTACAGAAAGAGATTTAAATTCATGGCATGGAGATATCAGATTAAAAGCACCTGATTCAGGTTGCAGAACTCTGTGCTTTACATATATGAAATCAATCCCTTCTTGATCAAATGGTCGTGGTCTGCAATCTTCCTTTGAAGTCAACACACATTGTTTCTGAGCAGTTTGTTTGTCCTTTGAAACATCTTGATCTCTCTCCGGAGTCTGTGCTGGAGGACCTTCACTTGTTGCAAGATTACATTGAACTGTTTCTTGATTAATCCGTTTCTGTTCAGTTTTTTGGCCACAAGTCAGCTCTTTTTTCTCTTGAGACCTTTGCTTGGATTTGATGAGCTCATCTCTCTTTTGAATAATCAAATGAGCAGGCCCTAATTTCATGAAAATCTTTGTCTTCAAAAAGTCCTCATTCAGTGCAAGAAGAATTTTTCCATTTACTTCTTCCTCATACAGCTTTTTTATGTACTGCTCCTTTACTCCAATGGATCTTAGCCAAGTGCTTACTTGAGATTCAGTCCAAGTCTTGGGTGAGTGCGCAAGTTCGTCAGCTGTGTAGTGAGGAAAGACAAAAAAAAAAAATGTTTGGTTACACATAATTGGAGAAGCACAATAGTTTTCTTCCACACTTGAAAATTGGCAGATGTTTGGAAGTAGCACATACTTTAAATGGGACAGCATTCTACATTTTGTCAACACATCTACACATATTACCTGTTACTATGGGTTTCCAGGGGCATCAGACTGAGGGGGGAAAAGGGGACTGAGTACCCAGGGCCCTTATGTGAGGAAGACCCAGAAAGATGCTAGAATGAAAAGCTGTGGATGCAGGGAAGAGCCCCATAGAAAATGCCTTTCTAGACGGCCCAAAACCTTTTATGCTATGCCCCTGTGTGTTTCAGATACCACTATATAGATGCTCTGTCTCATTCAATCAATTGTCTGGGAGGTTTAACCTGCCAAAGCCTCACTTCTACATATCACACACTTTATGCAGTCCAACAAATAACAACAAATTTATTAACTTCAATTCATCAACCCAAGGATCAGTATCAGCTCTCTTAATATCAGAGCTTCAAACACTGGCTGGCTGTTGCCACTCTTCTAGATGCTACTACTGGTAAATATGCAGTAGGACAACTGAAGACATGAAAGGCTAGAGAGGGGGGAATGACATGCAGCAAAGGGCCGCAGGTTGGAGTCGAACCCTGGCCCGCTGCATCAAGGTGTAAACCTCTATATGGGGGCACCCGCTCTACCAACTGAGCTGTCCAGGCGCCCCACCTGCACAGTCTTAATGACTTGAGAGCATGTCTTGTCTGAAGCAATCAAAAGACATATCATCTATGGTTAGTGAACAATTTCCTATTTACACATCCAGCAGATACAGAGTAATGTTAGCTAGAACCCTGCACAGGCTCAAAATCTAGGCCCTAGCCCGGCCTTGGCGCAAGACACTTAGTATTACAATAAAATCCATAAATATAAAACATATGCATATCACAATGTTGGTTTAAACCATAGACTGTATATATATATATATATATATATATATATATATATATATATATATATATATATATATATAATACATATTATGTATTCAATATTAATGGTTTATAATTTAAATGTTAATTTTCACAACCAGAGTAAATGCACTTTTAAAAAGCTGAGGCAGGCTGCTGCTCGGTGCACGGAAAGAAAAAACATGCTATACAATCTAAACAAAACCATGTTTGAGCCAAAACAGTCTCTTAAATAGCATCGTAGAGAAAAAACACAGCCTCCACAGTGGAAGGTTTTAGTCCAGTCCTCCTTTCTTCTATAACTCTTCCAGTTGTGTTGAAAATATGCTTGCAGCTGCTGGTGGGGAGCGCAAACACAATGCGGCTGCAAGTCAGTTGTGGTCTCGTGTTGTTTCCACCAGCGTAGCACATCATAGTTTCTTTTAATTTAATGGATGTCTAAAACATTAAAAAAAAGGTACTATAGTTTCAAATTTGGAGTTATTTTTCTGGCTACACTGCACCTTGTTAGCTCGGTGTAGTCTTCTTCAGCTGCTAATTACTTCACTATGTTCACCAACTTATCGCTAACTTGTCTGTTGTTTGGTGCTGGGCAAGTAGAGTACAGCCACTGAAAGGCTCAGATTGTTCTTCTGTGTGTTTTGCAACATTATCGAAAGTATCCCAAAAGATAGACCTTTTTGATAAAGAATAAAATCCCTTTTCTTTTTTTAAACCAGAAACAGCTCCGTGATTGCTATTGTTAAAACCATCATACTCCATTTAAAAAAACAATACTTTTAGCATGTATAGATCCAGCACATTTCCAAATGTAAATATCGGTAAATTATACTTTATTTCAACTGAACCAGTGTGGCGATAGTTGGAACAGTTGAAAGACAAACCAAGATGGCTTGTAATAGTTTTATTTTGTTTGTTGACTTTGAATGAAGTGTATTTTACTATGGTAAAATTACTGTTTATTTAAATGGAGCCTGGTGGGTTTGGCAATACCAATTTCGGGGATGTTTTTGTGTTAGAAAAAGGATCTTACTCTTCAACAAAAAGGTTGACCTCTGTATGCATCGTTTCCATGATGTTGTCAGACACATAAATTAATAATCTGAACATTTCAGTGGCAAAACAAGCACTTTTGTGGATGTATATTGAAGGTGCTCAATTGCCCATTAACTTACATCGTAGATGGATTCACCACTGCGGACTAGGGCTGGGTGACAAATTCAATACTTATTAGGCCCCAACCAAACTGCCTCTAATGTATTGAGTATCAAAAAATGTCTCATATTTCAATATCTAAGGAGGACATCTCATCTGTGTTAGTGCGCAATAAGCAGCATGCATGTAATAATGTTTGTGATTGGCTGTCTAATGTTACACGTTGCAGAGGCAGGAAAAGCTCTCTTTACACATAGAGTCTGGGCTCATAGGAGCTGAAAAATAAATAAAAGATTTTGTGTAATGTTGTAATATATTTTTGTTTTATAAAATTGGTATTAAAAAAAGTGAATTGATATTGAAGTCACCGTATTGGTATCAAATACTTTTGAACAATTCGCAGCAACTGCTGACTGCAGCAATCTGGCTCAATACTGGACCAATTTTAGAAGATTGTTATTCCCAGTCACTTAAACACATAACCTGGGAAAACAGGGTCCAGTTTGAAAAAGAAAAAAAGTTACCTTGAAACACTTTTTAAAAGCAAAGAAAACAAAGAGAAATGCCACTGCACACGGATCAAACTACTACACCTGAAAAAAGGACATCTTATAAAAGAAAAACTGTCACTCCACTCACCCATGATTTCCGTTGTCCTTCTGTCACATTATGGACTTTGGTGTGTAATATTATCACCTTCCATCTGCAAAAGAAAACGTCATACAGTTACTTTCAGCCGATTATCATTGTGACTGGCTCCCAGATTTATCTAGTCAAACGTTGTGGTAAAATTAGTAATCACAGATATTGTCCCCCTTTGTAGCGTTTTTTATTATTATTTTCAAAATTTTTCAGCGCCCATGGACGTGAACGTGGATTCAGCAAATAAATTAAAACTAATAAATTCATAAATTCACTGAATAGTACAAACATAGATCTAGGGGAACTGCAGGGTCGGGTGGTAATTCTCTCGCTTATTACTACAAGTGAGCCTCTTCACATGTAAGTAGTCATGTGAGTAATCGTAAATACATAAAATACTGATCATAAGTTATCCTTTGAATTTTTGAAAAATGAGATTAGTGGGCTACTGGATGGGAAATGTACTTCCGGAACACAAGGTCTCGCGGAGGGCGGAACTGTTACTTTTTCAAAATTATGATAATGACAATGATTTTAATATGAATGCGGCTGTACTAATGTCCTTTTCTGATTTGCTCTTACGTTACCTACAAACAGAGGTTCTATAACCGTCTCTGCTACAAAGATCGACCCAGAAAGTCTCATTAAAAAATATCGTTAATACACTCGATGATTACCCACAAACAAATCGGGATCATTCGTAGCTAGCAACGTTAGCAGGCAAAATCATTACTCTAGCAAACAAAAAAGGCGAAAATGTCTTACCTCGGGCAAATCCTGAAAATAAATCAACCACTGAGCGTCAGATGCAGGACTGCTGTAACTTCACTCTCTGGGCTGCACCTTTATATAGACTGTACAGTCTGAGGCTGCACCCACGCTGACTCACCAAGTTTCGTTTTTGAGGAAATTCTCTCTCTCTCACACACACACACAAAGTTCGTGGCACTATCTTTATGGGGACCCGTCATTGACTGCATTCCCTATCCCTTTACCTTAACCATCGCAACTAAATGCCTAAACATAACCATTACCCTCACCATATATAACCTAACCCTAACCCTAATCCTAAAACCAAGTCTTAACCTTCAAACAGCCCTTTAAAGTTGTAGGGTCCAAAAAGCTGTCGGGACCCCACAACTAGCCTATACTGTATTCCCGTTTTTTTGAGCACACAGTGAGTCTGACAGCTTAATATTGCACAATATGTAGGTAAACCAGGAAGTTTCCATTTGGACTGGAAGTCCACAGTTACTGAGAAGAAAAAAGGCATACATCACCTGTTTGACCTGAGCAGTAGGCTATCATTGTTTTCCACATTATATAACTTTGTTGAGCCACACCTAAACAAAGTTATATTATATAACGTGGAGATAAATGGTGCGTGAGTGTTAATGTTTGCAAAGAAACCGCAGCACACTGTCCAACATGAATGTAATAGCTGGTGGCTATACAATTTATCTTTGCAAGTTCCACTGGGTATGTCTCTGCTGCTTTCCTAAAGCACTGCGGGCCCAGCGGGTTTCTTTGCCATTTTTGACATACATGTCCCACACCGACGCCACTGCCTTCCTATTGTGCTAAGTATTTTTCTGTTCAAATGGTTTAATGCTTACCAGAAATTGTACCAGTATTAACAGAACAGCCCCTGCAGGTTATGTCATTGGGCGTTTAGTTAGAATTATTAATAAGGAAACATTGTTTTATACACTTGTTCTACACCAAGGCAGCCATGGGACATCTCTACCAGGTACCTGGACCACGTCTACTGGCTATTGCTTCCAGTTTTTATGCAAAGTTATGTTAACACATCACAAACCTCTCTGTAATGAAAGCACAAACTGATGAAACTGGTGAACAAGCATATTAGATAGATAGATAGATAGATCAGTGTTCCTTTGTTACTTTCTGGCTAAATTGGCTTTTGGTTTATTTGTATTCATCGGGTTACATCCGGATATGCAAATCTGATATATTAACATGTATATACATGGATATTAGTGAATTAAGAGAATGCAGTGATTCACACTGGTTCTGTACAGCTCTGTGTTACTATGCTGGTCTTTTTTGGCAGAGACCTTTATTTGCTTGAAGTAAAATTCCTTCTTTTGTTTTCAACATCAGACAAAGAAAGGTTATACCGTAGGCTACTCTAACCAACATCAAGCGTAGAAATATCACATCCAAACGATTCAGTGCATACCAGCTGCTTGGTGCACCTGTGAATAAAAATATTTGTTAAATATAAGTAGCTTCTGTTAGGCACTGACTGTAGTTAGCAGCAAGATCAACAAGCAAAATCTTAGTATAAAAAAAAATTTGAATTTAATGTGCAAGTCATTAATTTCACTTTGACACCCTTCAAAAATGATGATACGCAAGTTCTGCAGCCTGACCTCTAAATTCATATTTGACTACTTAATCACTTAAAAATAAAATTACCAACTGTATTTAGATGCCACCCTGATTCCCCCTTTGGAACAGCCCACTCATACAGTCAGCAAATTGTGATTGACAAAAGAGAAGCAGTCTAGCAGCATTAACAGGAATCAAGCACATTTAGCATAGTCAATTTGAAAGATTTGTACCCATACAGCACAGTGATAGTTAAAAAAAAGGCACATGGGCCACATTAAATGATTTATCATCATGATCAAAACTCTGAATTGGTCTGTACAAAAAAATATACATACAGTATTTGTGCAGTGAACAGGCTCACTCAGAAATACAACATTGCACTATAAAACTAGCCAACAACAACATCCAGACACGTTTCCCACAATAGAGGCCAGATATTTTTGGGACAAACACTTTTTTGGACATGCCATTATAAAAAAAATAAAAAAAATACTCTTTGCTCAGTCCAGCTACAAGATAATGTCCAACAACATGATGTTGGTCATCTGACTTCCTCAAGGCAGAGACAAACTTGTGGACGGCTCTGTTGGGGAACATTTAAACCCAGGTGAGCAGAAGGCACTTAGTATAGGCTGCAGCGAGCAGTGGATCCCAGGCACTGCAGGCCTGGTCCTCACCAGCTCACGGTGCAGCAACTGAGTCCCACTTGGTGCCACTCTTTAAAGGCAATGCTCCCATCTGTGCTGGGTCCACCTGACTCTGGTTCAGTTCACACTGGTTCACTATCCAGTGTAGATGGACCTGGCGGTTTGTGCATCTCACATTGACTGGATTCTTTTTTCCTGAGAGGATCTGGAGGTGATTCAGAAGCAAATGTGGGGTTCACTGTTTGACTGTGCAAGTCAGTCTGTGTGACCAGTGCTGGCGCTGTTGGTGGCACTGCCTGAACTGGCAAATGTGGAGATACAGGTTCATCTGGTGATGTAGAGGGCACCAATTCAACATCAGTTATGTGAGAGACCTGCACCGGCTGTGAGTTTGTAGGTTCCTCGGGTGATGTCTGTGTTGGCAGATGTTGAGTGCATGGCGCATTTTGTCTTTGTGGCCCGAGGTGTACTGTGTACTGGTCCTGTGTTTTTGCAAGATGCTCTGCAGTAGAGTAATAAGGCAGGAATAGTCTCTCTGATGCACAGGTCTGCATGGCCAGGTATGTGTGCATTAGCAGGTGGGGGAAGCGGGAGGTAAAGTAGGACACAAAGTCATCAGGGATGGAGCCCAGAGTCTCCTGAACTTCAGCAGGCAACTCTCGGTAATGATGTTTCTGTTGAAGGAAGATTAAGCATTAAGCCTTCAACAGTAGAGATGGGTTTCTTTTAAATACAAAACATAGATACATTCCTACCTTATTTCTCATTGCACGCAACAGGTCTCTGGCTGACCCGCCCTTATAGGACCGAAATTTTCTGAGATCTGCCAAATAAAGACACACACACACAAATATAAAACAGTTTTTAATGAAAGGTAGAGGTTTTGTAAATGTAAATAAAAAATAAAAAAAAACGTAAAAAAAATAAATAATACTTTTACACTATACTGTTATAATATGCAATGTAGTATACCCACATAATCTCGCTTTGGCAGTACATTAGTATATCGGCGCCATTTGTAAAACTAAGTGCAAAGGTGGCAATGCTGACAGGAAGCAGCAGGCGTACTTCACCACCCACAGTAATATTTTGTAGTGACAGGATACCGCATTCAGTTCAACTGTGTGCTACTGTATACTATAACACTAAGTTTGAAGCAACACAAGAAGACTACTTTACAACAGGGGACGCCATGTATTTGACATGTATCAACTTAGCTAGTCTCGTACCCGTCTGCAGTGGCACTGTGATATGCTCTCTCCAGTCTCCCTTGACAACAGCCCTCCCACCTCTCTCCAGCTGTCTCACGATTGGTCCATCCAGCGGCTCCTTTTCTATTCTGTCGCTCACATCCTGCGAGCAACCATCATTCAGAACATTAATACATGCAAACAAAGTTAACCAAAAAGCCATTATAAAGCACATTAATAACATTTTGTAGGTTCATATGTGACTAAGGACTTAGTAAAGTGAAGAGGATTGTTTTAATATATCCTACAAGAATGCAGAGTAGACATGATGAATCATCTTCTTATGCAGTCCAATACAGATAACTTGCCATTACATACTGTACATGAGGATTTATACAATTTCACACCCGAGGCTGTGTGCACAGACTGGTCTGTAATCGCACAGTAGACAGCTTAATACAAGTGATCGATACAAATAAGCAGAGAAATACAGTAGATAAGTAGAAAGCTGACCTGAAAGAACTGCAGCTCCTTCTCCAGACTCCAGAAGAAAGGGTGCTTGAGAATGCTCTCAGCTGAAGGCCTCTTATGGGGTTCCATGCTCAACATCTGCTCTATTAGATCTCTGGCTACAATGACCTCTGATAAATGACACAAACATGCTGGTTTTGACAAGGCACACATTATTATAAAATTTGTAATTAACTTATCGGTTTTAGAAATCATAAAATGTTGTCCACAGCTGTACCAATTAACAACCAATCACCCACAGAACCCTACCTGTCCTTAGCAAGCTACACTAACTACCAACTACATTACTATTATTCTACACCTCTCACCTTACCTGAAGAGATCTGAGAAAACTAAGAATGGCCAAATTGATCGACTGCCGATCATTAGACAATATTCACTAAAAATAGATGACCAAGAGAGCAGCAATAATGCCTTCTAGTTGCCAGTTTAGGCTTTTTTGTATATAGATTGATGCACATAATATGCAACCAAATGCGAGTTCTGTCCGGACACTAATATTAGCCGTAGGGCATTAGCAACATGTACTGAAGGTCAGCACAACAAGCGGATAGCCGTGCGAGTCAGTCACACTGTGGCGAGTGAAAATGAAACGAGACAAAAGACCTGCCTGCGGGTTTGAGGTCAGATTACAGAAACGGAGCCAAGTAGCAGGCACAGTTCAAATGAGCACGTCCTCACAAGATGGAGCCCCCTTAACAAAATTCAATTCAGCCTGACGTCAACTTTACGTTCTTTATAGCCTAGGTTACACTGCCAACTGGTGGAGATCCCAATACACTACAAAGCAGTCAAACTAACCTATACTGTAATACAACTATAGCCGCTGCTATAAAAAGAAAAGTAAAACAAGCGGTATGAGCTGTTAATCAACTGAAATGGCTCAGACGTTTGGCAGCAAAAAAAAAAAAGAAAAAAAAAAAAGATTGTGGCATCTCTAGAGAAAACAAAAGCAAAGCTTTTAGTCCTCACCATGTTTGTCAGTTTGCAGATAGTCAAGGCTGTATGTGCCCTGTAGGATGTTTGCTTGCCTCTGCAGAGACTTGCCGTAGGGGTGGCTTCCCTGAGACACCACGTAGTAGAACACACAACCAGCAGAGAAGATATCAACAGCGCAGGTCTACAAGGGACAAGACAAGGAAAGAATGGAGGAGGTCACAGTATGGCATGTAAGGAAACACATTTTCCATCAAAACTATTTCTACACAGTATCAAGTTACTGTATGTATACTAGTTTTGGTGTCACCTAATGCTCTTTTGTGTCCCACATTCACCCTTTGGGAAGTTTTCAGTGTTTGGTTCTGTCAAAACTGATTTGGGTGATGCTTCTTGAATGTAGTGATTGCACACCTTTTAAAAAACGTGGATCATTCTGGGTTTCTTTTGTGAATTCTGACAATAAACAATACTTCTACCCAGCATGAGAGAGCAGCTACTCTACTACCAACTCACCGGGTTGTCTTTGCAGTCCTCGCTGAGAACCTCAGGGGCGATCCAGCCCTCAGTGCCAGGCACCCCAGACCTTCTACTGAAACTGTGGCGGCCCACTGCAAGCTTCTTACACAAGCCAAAGTCTGAAATCATGGCCCGGACCCGACCGTGGGCATTGGGCATGGACACCAGGATGTTGTGAGGTTTCAGGTCTCTGTGAACTGTAAAAAAGTATAAAGGTTTGAGGAGATAAACAAGATGTCAGTTATGTATGTGGTGTCAACGTTGTTTGAGAAAACAGCCAATAATAATGAGAACAAGAAAGTGATTTTGTATTCACTGATGGTTACCTATGTTGAGAGAGTGCAGATGGGCCAGTCCTGACATGGTCTGCTGAAGAAGCATTACTGGCTCGAGTCCATGACGGTCGAAATCCTTCCTCTCAACATACTAGAGAGATGAAAGACCGCAGTCAGTGTAGTCCAATAAAGGTAACATGATGTCCCATTTTCATATAGTTTGAAGATTTAATTTTGAAAATTATTTTTAGCACTGGGAGGTCCTTTCTTGTAGTTTTAGGATGCTCTATGAATAATGACAAAAAGCTGAACTTCATATAGTCAAAATCATATAGTCATATACTCACAGTACAACTACATGCTAATGGCAAAAAAAGATAATGCATCATTAAGGAATCATCAGTTAAAACTCAGCTGCTATTAGCAAAATACTTGCATTTGCTAAAGAACAACACACAATTAACTTTTCCCAGGCTCCAAAAAGGTGCTTATGTGATCTATTGAGGCATTTATTACCTCCTGAAGTGAGGCAGCACACAGCTCAATGGCAATGTACTGGAACTGACGGTCTCTTTCGGTGCAGAAGTAGCGGATGACGTTTGGGTGCTCGTCTGACTCCCTCAGCAGCTGGACTTCCCGGTCTGCAAAGCTGAAACACTCTGGGAGAATTCTCTTCACTGCCACTGCACGGTTGTCAAACTGCCCCCTTGTGGAGAAACAATGGAAATACAAAATTGCAATATTACTTCAATATTTTTCTTAATTGAACAAAAGTATCATAAATAATTGTTCAGACTTACTTGTACACAATGGTGCCCTCAGCACCATGACCCAAGACCTCTTTGGGACGGAAAGTTATGTTGCCCACTCTGACAATATTAGAGTCCTCCTCTGATAAGACAAATCCATAAATTCGGACAGTGAAAACTGGGTTTAAATTCTTACTCAATTGTTGAACAAGCACAAACAAAGAGTGTGCATGCAATTTTAATTTCTCAATCTTTACCTGCATCTTCATGCTCATTGGCAGAGCCTCCCAGCTCAGACACAGACAGGTTGGAGTGGTTGGAGGCACGGGGGGTAACATTTGGGCTGCTGTGGTCTGAGTATTCGGAGCGAGTGCGGGCCACCTCCAGATAGTCACTGTCTGGAGCCAACCCCAGGCCCACATCTGCAGGGGGGAATGGCTGTTGTCTCTGTAGCAGCTCCAACTTCTCCTCCATCTGTCTCTGGAACTCCTGGTGCTGTAGCTGCTGCTGCTTGTGAACACTCTGTGATGAAAAAGGAGACTATGTATGAGGCTCTAAGAAAAACTAAAGTGTATTCACCACTTATTTCCACTTGCAGATTTGAGACTCTTAGAATCATTTCTACAAATTAAATATGTTCTGTCATAACTAGGTAGTTGCAGGCACCCAGCAGTCCGCTGGGTGGGGATGTTTGTTTGACTTACTTTGGGGTAGGTAATCACGAAGGCCACCCATCCAGCCAGGAGGAAAGTGGAGAAGATGATAGTGGCCATGTCTTTGAGCATAGAGTCCACAGGTGCCTCTGGACGCAGAGTGCGACTGCTGGTCCCAGGTTGTTGGATAGATGTTTCAGGCGGTGGAGAAGGGGGGCCATCATCCATACCACTATCATTCACCTTCTACAACATGGTGGGAGGTGAGGACAGGTAGGAAGACAGTGAGAATATCTGTACAGATGTTTTGAGATCTAAAAAAAAAAAAATAACTTCTCAACAAAATACAGACACTGACAGACACACACCTCATCAACTTTCTTGTCAGTAGTAGGTGGAATGACATTGCCATGATTGCGAGGGAAGCTGTCAGGGAACTTCTCCAGGATATTGGTGTGAGCATCAAGTGGCGTCTCATGATGACCTGAAATGCAGGAGTGAACTTTTTAACTATCATCATCATCATCATTATCTGGAGCAGCAGAATCATGAGTCATCACCAAACACTGATTTCCGTCATGATACTTAAATGTAGTTATAGTTTTCTGAATTAAATTCTTTTTAACGGTTGTTAAACGTTATGTTCACATGATTCATTTTATCATCCAGCAGAGGGCAGCCTTAGTGCAACACAGTCACTCAACGTGTAGTGAGCTTTTCAAGGCCCTGGACTTAAACACATGATTTGCTAGCAAAACTAACTTATATTTATTTATACATTTTATTTATTTATTTTTATTTTTTTTAGGAGGTGGCCCTGAAACCCTCTCTCTCTCTGTGCCAGGAAAGGCTACATTATTGAGAGTAGGTAGTTTGGACCGGCTATTACTTTGATTACTTTATTTTGTACTAATGTAGTACCTATAAGGAGCAGGTAGTTCCTCATAAAGTTGATACGGTTTCGCTCCCGGAGCGCAGCGTTGAACTTGACACTGGTGCTGGGTGTGATGACGCACTCCTTGTCCTCTTCAGTTTCCTGGCTTTGCGGACCCTCCAGCATGGGGAAGGTGCTGCCACGAGGCTGAGCATACACACAAACAAACAAACATACATTTAGATTAATTTCCTATCAGATGCCTCACAGGATTACATAAGAAAAAACATATAGTACAAATAGTATTTCTTGTGACAGGAAACTACTATTCATCTGAGACAGGCCAGTGAGGCAGAGTGACGGAAGTAAATAGTGTAAGCTAAGACACAACTGGAACAGGATGTATTCACACTGGCATACCTGGAAACCACTAACCAAAAGTGAAGACTGATTATGAAAACAAGAAATATCTTATATCTTATGTTCATGTTTACTGATAAGGAATTGTGTTTTGCCTAAATGAAGATAAACATGCAACTGTCACTCACCACCACAGTGACTCCATCATGCACCAGGGAGGGAGAGGCATATAGACTGGTAGAGTATTTGCCCACATACAATGTGGCCCTGAAAAAAGGAAATAAACAGAAGTCAAACAAACGCCTGCTTACTTTTGAAAATACAGCACATATATTTCATGCTAAATAGAGGTGTGGGTGAACACATGTGGAGTGTATGAAGGATTAGAAATGGAGAGAAACTTTTACAATTCTCCATCATTACCCATAACAGGCAATGCTTTCACAGTGGCCCAACCACTGAAAGTCTCGTTTGTCCTTTTCAGGAAGGCAGGTGTTAAGATTGGACACAATATTTTTTTAAACAGTACTTATGTGTGAAACCAGAGCTGAAACCAGACCCAGAAGCACCCATTTGTTAGATATGAGATGTCTCAAATCCATCCTAACATTAAGCAATCTCACATTTTACAAAAGTAATTTTGATTTCACCCGTTCAGTAAGTTATGCACCTATAATTAATACATACATAGACACTGAAGGTTTCAACATTTTTCAATATTTCTTCCCTAATTAGTATTTTAGCATAAGACGTCCTTTTTATCTAAAAAGAGAAATGTCAAAGTAGTTAAAAATCATAAAACCAAAAGCTGACAAAAAGTAGGGATTGTTACACTATGTCTGCTTACAGGAATTTATTCTTGGGCTTATTCTCTTTTGGAAATGGGTATTTCCACTGTGTGATGCGGCCAACTTCTCCAGACATGAAAGTGAGGTAACGCAGGGTTTCCACAGCCACATTAGTGTGGGGAACTTTGCGGAGGCCCTCACGCTGCCAGATATACATGGCCACCACCGGAGAGTTATAGTTCTGCACCCACTGAACGTCCCCTGATTCGCTGTCCACCGTCACTACGAGGCCGTCGCCATTAGACACAAAATGAGCCATCTCTGTGGGGAACCAAAGAGTGGACAAGTAATTAGCATGGTCTGCCAAAAACTAAACAAAACAAAAGAATGAATGCGTCCAAGAGCCTTACTGTATTTAGTGTCATCGTCAGGAAGGGTGGAGGCATAGTCAGAATAGGTGGCATTCCAGCGCAACTCTCTGCTCTTGGTGTCATACATGGTGATGGTGTACTCTAAAAGAGAGATGAACAAGGGCATAGTTGCACAAGAAAACAAAGACATTAGTGTTGCTTTGCTTTCCTAATCTAATATACATAAAAGCCTTACTTCAGGCATTCATTTCTGGGAGTAACAGCAAAGTGGGTGTTAAATGTCCCTAAATGTGGAGACACAGTGAAACAAAGTCCAGCATATATACTGTTGAGCTTTGACTTGACAACATTTTGCAAGCTACTTCTGCTCTAGGTCTTATTTACAAGTACCATCCCAGGGATAGACTGGGGGGCTAGTTAGTTAGCCAGATTAAATCAAATCAAAGATAGAATGGGATGGTCTGCAATGACAACGTGACTAAAATGAGGCTGGCAAGGTTAGGGGAAAAATAGCTGAACTTGTGTTGCTTGAACGGGTTTTGTTTTTACCGGTGCGTCCCAGATAGAGAAGAGATGAAGATGGACACAGCATCTCAGCAAAGGAGGAAGTCAGGGTCTGCTGCTTCTCACCAGTCAACAGGTCCACCACATACCACAAGTCCTGCTTCTTACCTGTACATGAGCACATCCACAAACACACACAGTCAAAATCAATACCTCTGCCATGAGTGCAGCATTTATATTGCTTTGGCAAAACCATGTACATTTTATTTTCATAATCTTATCTAATAATAAAACTACTTATAAAATTTGATATTTACTTAATTGTATGTTCTGTACTTTTGTCTACTCTGTAAATGTCATGCCTATTGCATGTCTGTCCACCTTGGAAGAGGGTTTCTCTTCGTGAGGTTCCTCCCTATTTTCCTTTTAAAAACTTTTCCAAATCGGGGGTGTAAAAGCAGTCAAGCAAAATAACATGCAGCCATCTATCCTTCACAGTGATGGGTGTTACCATCAACCCATCATGGCCTCTAAGTTCCAGCAGCTCACTTACTTTGTCAATGCAGGGAGTGGCACTAATCATAGATTATTAAAGATGAATGCAAAAAAAAACAAATCAGTAAACGGCTGCTTTAGAGAGTCCAGATGATGGAGGATGGTTTGGCCTGATATTTCCTACAAACTCTATTTATCAAACATTTTATACATATGGTAAACAGATTTAAAGAGTGAGAATTTAGGCTGTAGCACATTCAGACATTTGCAACTCCAATATGCTCTGTTCAAGCAGCAGCTTCAGTTGAATGAAAACAAAAGCTTCACTGATGTCTCCGGGGAAGCGAAGGTCACCCGCTTCCCTTTAAACAATGACACAGTCACTATGGTAGATTACCTTTCCTCTGTTAACGGTTTAAAATTCAAAAAGAGGACAGGCTACGACCGCAGGATGGAAGATATCCAGATAACACTGGACTCATTTAGGTGAGAAGCCAAACTGGGACATGGACTGCACAACGTAATGGATAAGGATACTACAGAGTATGTGTTGAATGTGTGTTTATGAATGTTGACTCAAAATGCACAATATAATTTCTATCTGAAAATTAGCCTTACCCATGTAAAGGACGCCATCAGAGCTGCGACAGGGAGAAGCTTGGACCAACTCAGGGATAGTGAACGGTAATTTCTGTTTGAGAAAAATGAGCATTACATTACCATAACATGCTGTATGGCCTATGATACATGTGGAACAACATGCATGCACCACCACATATGTAACTTCAGGATGAGGATACTTTACTTTTACAATGACTTGTATACACATGCGGTGAGAAGATATTTCTTTTTCTAGAATAGGGAACTGAACAACGCGTTTCTCTCAAAAGATGGGAGATCATAGTTTGTGATTAAAAAAAAAAAAGAAATGTTTCCTCTTACTGTGAGGCCTTCGTTGTTTTTTCCACCCAGAGAGTACAGACTGCCATCGTTGGGGTCAGGCAGAAAGGCTGGCCTAGAGTAAAGATTCAAGAATATGCATCACATCTTGAGACAAGTAAAGGGAGTGACAGATTAAGACAAGCTCAACAGGTTACCATTACAATTTGCATTCATCATCTTTTGTTACAGTACACAAGGATATTTACACATACACCCATGCAGAAAAACATCTCCAAAGCTACGTACTCTGCAACATGTGTGGGGACCTGAAGAACTGGATCTGTGAGGAGAAAAAGAGACAAGACGCAAGTCAGGACTGACAAGAATATCAACCAACAATGTAAACTGTGGCCAGAAGCCATTAAGAGTAAGAGAATAACATGAACATCATTGACATTCAACTGCACAGAATAAAGTCCAAATAAAAACTCATTTCTCTGGAGAAAATATGATGGGTAAACAGTCCGTGAAGAAGTCACCACCAGAAAATTGATTATTTAATGAGCTTTAATGAGGTCATATCATCTAAAAAAAAAGTACTGGAAGATATTAACCGGTTGAGCCTCCATGATACCAAAAACCCATCTAACAGACTGATAAAATCAGGGGGTTAGTCCAGGAAGCAGATTTGACTCTTATCCTGATATAGTTAGTGTAAATGTCATGGCAAAATTTATCTAGCTATGTTGTGATTTTTTAATTCCAGAAATGTCTCCCAGAGACATGGGCTTATAAAAAGGACCATATCATGTTTTGCATGTTTCAAGCCCATTTACTACAAGTTTTATACATTTTACATTAATGCCTACACTTTTGCATTATCCAATATGTCCTTCCTTGCATGCAGCTATTAGTTTCCATTCATGCTGGAGTGTAGGCTAAGAATGAGCATGTTTAAATGACTGCAGGTTTATTCCCACACCACGTTGCATGGTTAGAGAGTAGCAACTAAAAGCTGCCCAGAAAGAGGGGGAAATAAATTCAAAATATTATATTATAGATGTTACAATCTATATCTACTTGAAACTAAGTTCAGCTATAGTGAGAAGGTCAAAATAGTACAATAGTTTTTTCAATTAAATTTCAATTCAATTTTATTTATAGTATCAATTCATAACAAGTGTTATCTCGAGACACTTTACAGATAGAGTAGGTTTAGACCACACTCCATAATTTACAAGGACCCAACAGTTCTAGTAGTTCCCTCCAGAGCAAGCAACAGTGCGACAGTGGCGAGAAGCCAGAAGACAAAGCAAGGCCCTAACCTCTAATGCTATTAGACAAACACACACCTCCCTGCAGTGTGAACATACAGGGTGTGGACCAGATGTTGCTGATCTCTGTGGAGATGCCTGGAGGGGTCAACAATAGCAGGGGAAGGCATTGGATTACCTGAAGGTGGTCATTGACTCTTGTGCTCAAGAAGCATCAGCATTCGTTAGGTGTAATTGCAGAAGGTGGTGAGAAAACAATGGTTTCATGAAAATACGCTAACGTATACATAAATACATGTTTGCAAAGCCGACAGGGAGTGACAAGCAAACAGGGAGAGGACATGCATGTGGGCTTGTATTGTCTTTGTCCAGGGAAAAGATTTCTGCTTCACCTTCATTATGTGGGTGTATGGTTGCCTGACTGGAGCACAATAACAGGTGTGTGTGAGGCCTGGTACAGAACTGGTCAAATTTATATTCAATAGCTCTTCCAGAAAAACAGATGACGCGGAGGAAGCAGTCTCTGCCTCTGATTATTAATGACTTGGGTATTAGGTGGACCTAAGCAGGATTTGTGGGTTCAAACTTCAAACCACAGTTGTTTAGATATCTCATGAAATATTGTGATCCTTAAATTGTGAGAAACCGCACGCTTAGAACAGGAAAGTCAGAACTATATATAACAGCAAAATTGCTTTCCATTGCCCACTGTGACCATATTTTCCCCTCTCGTAGTTAATAATTACCCAGTTTCCATGCCTAGCACAACATCCCACAGCATTGCCTTGGCTTAATCCCTAAAAACATTTCCTATATAAAATACAAAAAATATAATTAGAAATCCCAAAAAGCCCTATCTGTAATTTTTTTACCAAATTCAATTACAGGTACCATATTTGCTTTTAAATAATCAGAGTTTTAAGAATTGTTTTTGTTTTTCAACTGGTTATAATTGAAAATATATGGCTATTTAACTCCCATGTTTACAAGCATTACTGGGGCAAACACACCTTAAAACAGCAATAGAAGGTATCAATGACTGAAATTTAATCCTTTTCTATTATTAGGAGTGGTAATGCATTTAAATCTTTTGGTTTAAATTCTGCTGGTGCAAAAACACATTTTTTCAACTAATAGAGCAATTCAGACAACAAAAGCAAGTAACACAGCTTTCATTTGGCATCAAAGTCTCACATGTGACCCCCACTTAGTTTAATTCTTTAGTTAAAATATTATTGATTTGTTGTGCTATACCCTGAAATGACTAAAGCCACAATCACTTCATTGTGGTTAAAAAAAATAAAATAAACAGCAATGGGAGCTCATCTCATTGTTTTAACTGTGGCAACAACAAAAGCACTTTGCACTTTCTCCTCTTACCTTCTTTCAAAGTCCATTTGATAGAGCCGGATTTCTTGCTAACAGCATGCAGGTTTCCATCCAGGGTGGACACAAAGAGCAAGCTTTCAGGAAGGGAAACTGTGCTGGCACTGCAAAGCCCCTACAAAAACACAATGCAAAACTCAAAGTCATGTACTATAAACAATCCCATCTACACTCTGTAATAATTATAATGCATTTTATCCTCATGATAACACGATAAACTCATACATTAGCAAGCAGGCTTGTGTGAGCATGTATGCTCCCACTTAAGTCCACAGCTTAGGTCAAAAGGTGTGCTCCTGCCTTGTGGTTGTGAATAATGACTTCAGCCACTAATCACTCAGACATTACTTATCCTCACACACACCTGGTCCAAACATTAGTGCTATCAAACTTATAGCATACCAATGAAATTATTCACACAAAGCAAAGTGGCAGAAGATGGTTCATTGTCTGACAAATGTTACTGCATGCTGCCTGCTTTCATCATCAACCCGGTATAGTTTGCATCTTGCTGGGGGGGGGGCATGCTGCCCTAGGGAGTGTGTCACCTTTGTCTGCTTTACAAATCAATACCTTACATGATAGCTGCAGAGCAAACTAGGTGGGGGTTGGCTAGCTAGGTAACGAAGGGCATGTTGCTGAATGGACTCTCAGAGGGTTCAAAGTATCAGCCAGAAGGTGGTAAACAAACTGGGCATGAGCACCCGTGCTACCACACAGCATACTTCAAAAGGTTGGTTTGGCTTTTTCAACGAGTTCTTCAACTTCTCTCTGAACAGATGAATAGTGGGCTGGCAGGCAGTATAGACAGCCTTCTTTCCAGAAACTTCTACTCCCACATAAACAGACATGGGAACTCTTGGATTGGTTGATTAAAATGTCAGAAGTAGACAGTGCAGGGGACAAAAACACAAAGACAGTCACAACAGCAGCTAAACGACCTAGCCTTGTGACTTGGCTTATGCCAGAATTAACATTATTGTGGGTGATGTGTGCTCCACTTACCCACTATGGAATTCAAAAAACGCCACTTCTAATGGAACAACCCAAGGGCATCTTATCGTTTTTGGACAGTGGGTGTGTTTGGGAGCGCCAACTGACTTGTCAGTACTTGCCTTAAGGGTCAGACTGGGAATGAAAAATCTGGGAATGCCACTCAACCCACGGTCTTAACCACAGGAGTCGAAAAAGCTGAGCAGACAGACCTCATTCTCCTGCTGAACCATAGCAGTATTGATCAACATCCCTGACTAAGCCCCTTGAACAACTCCTTTGGGGGAGTGCAAATATCCCATACATAAAGCAGCTATAATACTGATCATCAATCTATAATATTACTACACACTATTCTGAGCATTTTAGCCACTTTTAAAGAAGATAAAGAAGGTGGGGTTTGAAGTGCTTCTAGGTCAGACACAAACACGCCACCAGAGCCAAAATCAGGCCTGACCATGTGGTATGGAGAGCAACCAAACAGTCACACAGCTGGCATTTCCTCACAAAAACAATGTCATAAAAAGATGTCCACTGCATGACAATCTCTTTCTCCCTGTGTGTTCTTTAGCTACCAAGAGCCTGGGTCTGTCTGAAGTTTCTTTCTAAAATGGATATTTTCCTCGCCACTGTCGCACTGTTGCTTGCTCTGGATGGACATAGAACTGTTGGGTCCTTGTAAATTATGTGGTCTAGACCTACTCTATCTGTAAAGTGTCTTGAGATAACTCTTATTATGAATTGATAGTATAAATAAAATTGAACTGACTGTTCTAACCTTCCAAAGAGAAACCAAGGCCAGAACAACCCCATGAACTGAAAGTTTCACCTTCTCTACAGAAGGAAACTGGGTCCTTCCACATTTGCCTATTGATCCCTTGCTGTAGTCTCACATCCTATACAAGCATTTGTGTCAATATTGTGCACCTGTGACTATTCCCACCGGGCTGCAAACTCACCAACATTAACTGTAATGGGAGAATCATAACCAACTTGTTTTTGGGCGCTCCATAACCACGATCAGGATTCTTGGTTTTGCAAGCAAATAACTCTCTTAACATCTGTTAGCCTCCAAGTTTTGGATGGATACTGAATATTTTACAGTGTTTAGCTTTGGGAACATCTGGTCAAGCATGTTAAGCTGCTCAGAGTGACTGAGGAGATGAGTTATAAAAGCCTTTTTCAGAAGAATTAAACATGGGGACCTTTCCTTTCATTTCCTCATTCTATATACACAGACCTGTTTAGTTGTTGCGTAAGTGAGTTACATAATTCTACAGAACTGGGCAAAACCAACATCTTGGCAGGTTCTGAGGTCTTCACTTTTTCCTCTACAATGAGGCCAGACACAGCTTAAAAAAAAAAAGTATCACTGGTAGCCGGCCGGCATGTCACTGTGCTTTACAGCCTCTTGCATGGCAAACAAACCTGAACACTGGATATCTTTCCCACTGAGTGTACACATGCTCTTTAGTAGTACGTCTGCATTGTAACCACTTAGTCAGATGCTCTCATCTCTTCAAAATGGTGAATATTACGTCACCAACCAATAGCTGGTGAAACCTGGACAAAAGCTGTAAAAATGCAGTCCCTCGCCTTAGAAAAAAAGAATTGCTCGGGTATTGAGTAAAATGCCAGACAGACGAAGGCCTCTTTATAGGAGAAAAACTGGACAAATGTAAGAGACACTGAGGGAGGGGGAACTCATGAGGCAGAGAAAGGTAAAGATGTAGAGACTTTGGAGCCCGCTTTGGTAGAAAAAACAACACAGGAACCAAGAAATATCTCACACCTAGTAACTTGTAAAGAGAGGTGTAGTGCAGCAACCCCTTCAAGTCATCAAAATAGTAGTTTTAAAAGTCAAATAAGAAATCCCTTAGTGTACATGGGGGGGATATGAGAAAGGCAGCATTAAGAACAATCTTTCAGTCCTGCATAATTGTAGTCAATAAGAGGTTTCATCATAAAGATGACAGGCTTGGGGATGTTTGATATAGAGCCCTTTTTAGTACCCTTCCTTGTCAACACAGTCTATTAGCTGCTCTCAGCGTGGTGTTGCTTCAGTGGGGAGGATGTCACGTGTTGGCCCACGCTCAGGCACACTGCGTCGAAGCACAGTACTGTTGTGAGAACATAGTGTAGAAAGATCAAAATATATTCAAAATAAATGAGCCTATCTTAGTTCGTCCTGGATCATGTCTACAAAACAAGAAATAAAATATGGGTCTTAAATTGATAAATTGCCGCTCTAAAGACAGTTACAAGCTTACAAGAAATATTAGTGTTGTTGTAAAGAGCTGGCAGATGTGTGAAGTGAGGCATTAGCATATTGTCAGAAGAAGCAATCACAAACAGCAATATTTGTTGAAACAAATAGTTTGAGCTGACCTTAAAATAGCTAAATTGTGAATGAGAGATAGGAGAAAGATATGCATTTTCCTCTGTAGCTCCTTATACATACAAATGTTACCATCTATAGATAGCCTTCATCATGTGTCACTCTTACTACACTAGCAGACTGTCTACCAGGCCACCACACTAGTATAATGAACCTGAGACGTGATAGTGGATTATAAAGCTACTTTAATCTGCTTCTTAGCTAAAATGGGTTACTAGCTTTGAAGCTAATGTCTCTGCCTTCTAGGGTCTGGCTCAGTTTCAGCAAGTTAGCTAGCTCCCATGTCAGCCAGCCACTAATACTATGGAACCCATTCTCTGCTAATTTATATTCCAGCATTTTCTTGCAAAGTTGTCGCTACTTTACAAACATATTGTTTGTGTACCCATATTGCATTTTGATTTGCAAAGATGCATAGATTCTTTTTGTTATTTTTTCACAGTACCTGGTGCAGGTTGTGCATCATTTAATCAATCCAACCACATAGATTGTTGTGCAAGAATCATCATGCACAACAATTTCTTTGGGGAGGAACTTTTTTCTTTTTCTTTCTACAGATAATGCATACCTACTGCATCTGTCCTGCTAACCTCAAATAACAGTAGACACCTAATCAACTGACAGGGAAGGCTTTCATTAAGTCATTAAGCATCCTTTAGAACTTACACTTCTTTTTTTACGGTTTAATATAAATATGTCTTCTGTATTTAGTGTCTATGACAAGTTATGTCTACACAGACATCTATTGACGGGCCCAATGTCAAAGACTAAGATTTCATCAAGACATGAACCTGGCTCTGCCTGGTTTGCTCACTTGCATCATTTACTGTGCAGGAGCAATACCCTAAAATACTGACAGCTTTAAGGTTGCTGCTTATATGCAGGCAAGAGACTTGTGTTCAGTCTTGTGATAAGATAAGGAGGTGTTAAGTTAACATGCAAGCAGTAGAAATATTAACATTTCACCAAGCCTTGATAAGGCCTATGTTTCACCACCAATAATAATAATAATAAACATACTAAAATGGCTTTTCTTTTTAATTCACTGATACTTCACCTTCACTTGGGTGGAGTCGATTCAAAAAAAAGATTGGGAAAGCCTAGCTTTACAACAAAATTCTGAACATGCACAGCAAAATCCCATAGTTCCCTAACAGAAAGATTTTTTTTTTTTTAAATACACCTACTAGTTTCCAGAAACATGGAAACTCCAATACTTAACACTAAGTGTCATGCTTTGAAAGTTTCTTTGATTTGTGACACTGCACTAATGAATTGGAAATGTTTTTCGTTGATAACAATGTTGGCAAAGTTAACTACAGGCTTTCTAAAGCATAGCCATACTTAAATACTAGCTAGTGCTTTGAGCCAGCAAGCTAACGTTTATGTTAGCTTGTATCAAGTGAAGACAATACGCAGCGCACAGACGCAAATAAAAAGGTTCACTGAATAATTTATTTAACTTTGGACTGTCATATTTATGGCACCAAAGGCAGAAAAACTAACCCAACGGGAAGTGTAGTTTAGCGGGTAACTCCTAGCTAATGTCATCTAACTTAAGCTAGTTATCCAGTTAGCCCCTCTTACCTTTTGTGGGAGACCAGCGCAGCAAAGCAACGCCAAAATGCACCACAACAGGGCCCGACGGCTCACTGTCCAGTCCATATTTTCTGGTCTCAAACCGGGATTGACAGCTAGTCCTGACGGCCGTTGACTACATAGAAAACGTGTTTGGGCTCCCAACCAGAGCTTATGAAATTATTTTAAATCAACGCTGTAATATTGAAGGCACTGAGCCAGCCAGCAGCGGCGAACACAACGTTGGATTCACTTCTTCCTGAAATAAAAAGCGTGGGGGTTGAACTTTGGGATAGATATCCACACAAGTGGAGGAGGGGAAACGTACAGTCCGTCAGAGCCAATGAGAAACGACCCACAGACACCGGATGTGCTATAAAACAGTTCCGGAAGACATTTTCTGTGCATGTTGCAGAAGACGTCCGCTCTTTAGACCATGCGTTCTCTATTCCGACTCGAAATATTTGCATTTAACATGGCTAGAAAAAGCTTGTTAGTATGCATATTCTTAAGTCAGTATTATAATACATGACTTAAGTGTGCAGAAAATGTACTTTATATTATAAAGCATCATAGTGCACGTTGGAGCGATGCGACTAGGCCGCATCAGCGTGGAAATGCGGAGGTAAGTTTGCAGTTTTTTTTTTTTTGTTTGTTTTACGACGATATGGTACATTTACTATAAATACTTTTCTTTTTACTATACAATTTCTACAATATGTTGTGCGGTCCACAGGGCATGTAATAAACTGATCCATACGGTGGTTCTGAGCTGGCTACACATCTGCACGAGGCCTGAAGGATGATGGCCCGCCATGACTTTTGACGAGTGAGTATTCATCAAAAAAGTTTTAAAATCTTCTTTTAGTTGATGAATGATGATTAACGTGCGTTAGACTTCTGAAAAAAAATGAAGTCATTATTTAATCTGACTTGACCACAAACACCAGTGTGGTGTGCGTATTTCAATAATCGTGTTCACTCAGACAATTTATATTTACAGGAAAAAGGATTCGATGTGGACTGATCCTAGCAATAGCAACATGGCAAGTATATTTTAAGTGAGAAGGAAGTAAAAAATAATACTCATGGTTAGACTTCTGATTTTTGTAAATATTACAAGTCTGACATTACTGTTTTTTTTTTTTGTTTTTCTTTCTCTCTGCAGCAGTCCGACTGCGGTGCTGTGGAAATGGACAAGCTGTAAATTATAGCTGACATTAACATGCATTTTGGAACCAGCAGGCTTAAAAATATATTAGAATTGTGTATGAATAAAGCATTTCTAAACCAGCACAGTATTCATTTCATTCCACTTGCATATTTTGGTAAATTGATTTGTATGCACTAGTTTAAACCGGAATGGCTTTTACCATGGCTATTCACAAGGTCAATACTAGTGCAATATCATGTCTTGTTATAACTGGGGTTTCTTGGCTATTTTACCAAGTCTCTCTTTTAAAAGCAAGTCACAATCTAAATGCCGCAACTAAGAAATTAAAAGTTAGTATTTTGAATAAGTACGCCTTTACTGACTTGCATCATAAGCTAGTGGATGTTGTTTTCATGTGTTTTGTCACCTTTTTTATAGGCAAAATGATTAGTCAAATAACATTGTTAATTCTTGCAACCCTTAACAAATCTAAAGATCTTGCTATAAATAAATATATATATATATGGATGGCTACTGATGAGAATTTGGCATTCTCTTTAATTTTCTTATGTCAAGCCACAATGAAGCACAAATCTTCCAAGCAAAAGGTTTTATTGATCCACGAACGATCAGAACCATAACATTCTGTGACATCACTGAACACAACAGTTTTTTTTTTTTTTCTCATTTGTCACTGCAAATGAACACTAAAACTTGTGGAAACAAAGGTCATGTCTTGACATACACAGTAATGGCACAGAGATACTTTCTATCCTCAACTGATGCAACAAATGTGGTGGCTCACTACAGCGGAATGTTTATTTAAAGGCACTTTCTGCCTAATACACTTCGCCAGCACACATATAAATGTAAAATAAGTTGCCTGTAAAGCAGCTGAGTGTCCATGGCAGATTACAAAGTAGCTGTTCTAGTTGATATGGTGTTATTCCTCTTGAATGTGTACGGTACAGAAAGAAACAGCAAATCAATAAAACGAAAGCAACAAAAAGCATTCATTTGAATGCTGACATTAAATAATATGGCTAATATCCAGTATGTTAATAATTCTAATTAAATAGAGTGGGTATATTACCCTTTTAACATTAAAAAAAAAAGTTTATGCATTTACAAAAGGGTTTCAGTCTGCCCAAACTTAGGCTGTACGTTCACTGGAATGACCTTAATAGAAACTTGAGAATTAACTGATTGCTAATTTGTCACTGTCTACCTCATACATAGCCTTTGGACAGGACTGAAAGATTGCTTTAGCAATAAAAATTAAGTTATTACTTTTGCTCAACTCTGAATATAACATGAAAAGAAGTCAAAGTATTTTGTGTAGAAGCACGTTGTCAGTGAATGAGCTATTCCTTGCACAGCTAGGGAGCTGCATTCCTATTTATACATTCATCAGACCTAGGAAATGTTCAGCTGCTATGTTTTAATTCTCCCCTTTAAGGTCAGTTTTAGCTCTAATCCCTACCACACAGTTAAAAGCACACAGGCTGTTATGGTATGATAGTGTCCATTGTGGATTTAAACTGAACTGTGTCTTCAATGGACACAGCGCTTTTTATCTGTTTGCATAAAAGGTGCCGGGTGACTGGCACAGGCAGCAGTGTGGATGGTTGATCAATGGGTTGGTATCCCTGTGAAATGTGTATCAAATAATAGACGTAGGGGCTTTCAGCAAAACCATCTCCAAATTTTACGATTATTCCGTCAAGTGTTTGCTCACTCAGACATACACACTCTTCATCAGTGGCAAGTTCTTGTAGAGTTATAGCAACAATAAACCACTTGATTAGAAATGTTGCACAAAAATGTACACCATACAACTACTATGTTTGGTGCAGCTGTACATCACAGGTATTATGGTTCTTCTGGTTGAATCAGATGGCTGTTAGTTGATCCATCACCACACACATTTGTTAACTAGTCTCGACATGCCCATGTATTGTATTTCATCAGAGAATGAATCATAATATTTTATGTCACACAAATAAAACTGTGCAATTGGATGACAATCTATGAGTCACAATTGTCCTCCGTTTTCCTGCGTTTAGTTACCCCGAAACCAGTTTTGTGAGTGCACTTCATCAGTGGTGCAACAATGGGACTGGAACATGGGTAAAAATATTGGCCTGACCCATTGCGACAGCCACGGGTCTCTGAGAGGGGCGGGGACTTGCCATATTACCATGCTGATAAAATGTCTGTCATTATGCACTTTGAAAAGCAGTCTTCACATGTCAGAGACCTCAGACTCCTCAGTTTCTGGGTCCTTCAAGGCATCATTTGTCATAGTAACCAGGTTGGCATTGGAACGTGGGTCCATGGCAGAGTGCATTATGGGTAGCCATACATCATCCATGTTTGGCATCACAAATATTTTCTGTGGGAGGACAGTGACAAGCAAAAGTCCTCTTAATTTCAACAATAAAATGGTAATACACCTAATCAAAAGCTATCTTTCTAGTGAAGGGAATGGAGCAGAAACTACGGATTAAAAATATACACCAAATAAAGACAGTGGCATGAGATGATATCTGCAAACACAAATTGGAGAAAAAAATGACCTGAAATATATCATCCCCTGTGCGTCCAACCCTGCACTGTCATGTCTGGAAACCAATGAGGCCTGAGTTGATGTTCGGCATTTGTTGAAAGCCAGATGTATACGCTCACTCAGAAATGACAACGGTGAGCACTGCAGCACTGTATTTTACTGGAGGCATGGTTTAGGGGGGTGTTACATAATAATAACCCCCAGAAGAGTCAGGCAGGGATAAATGTAGATGTGTGATAGACCTGACAGGGACAGTAGTTTGCAGCTGTGCCTCAGGGCAATTATCTAGAGGCAGGTGTATCATTACTTTGGATATATATATATGAGGGGTGGGAAAGCCACAGGCACATTGCTTTGAAGTGCATGTAGGTGAATCCCAAAGTCCTTATTTATGACCTAAATTATCACCCTAAAATATTTGGGGTGACTCGGTCTTTGAGTAAACTTTCAGCCTCTCAGTCAGGCAACAGAGGTTTTTAAACTGCACAGAAGTTGATACACACCATAAAATATGACATCACCTACTAATTATATTAAAAATGTAATTAAATTGTATTCATGACTCTGCATTTGCATCTTTTTCTCAGTGTATACCTGGAATTCCTGGTCCAGTTTCTTCTCAATCCAATCTGTCACATGAACTAAAGTGACCTCCCTCTCACCCAGTTTTGGCCGTGCTTTCAGCTCCAGGTGAGGCGGACTCCGGAAACCATACCTGACAACCAACACATTCATGTTTACAAATAATATAATCTTATACAAGCTGAATTGCAGTCTAAGTTTTCAGATGGGCTCCATGAAAGTAGGCATCTTTGGTTTATTCTACAAAATGTAATAAATTTACTTATTTTAAAACATAATGCAGTGCTGGGCCCCGACATTTTTGGCTCGTGACCCATTAAAATCAGGCAAAGTCTACTTCTGACTTCTCATCATAGCTCATGGCCTCAGTGTGTGCATGAGTTTTGAGCAGTTCCGCCAGTGATTTTCCATAGAGGAATGTTTTTTAAGGTCTTTTCGATGCCTAAAGAGGTGAAAGTATTAAGTATTCATAAACAAAATTAGAATAATATTCCTTCTTACTGTGTTAATCATCCAGTGACCCCTCAGATTGTCCTTTCAATTTACAGATTGGGAACCACTGTTGATAGGTGCTGAAGGTGATCATTATTATTTTTATTAAGATAGTCATTATAATTAAGCTTATAAAGCTCAGTGTGAATTTAAGGATTTAACATTACACATCTACAATGAAAATACCAACATTTGTGCCCTCATTTTCTTAAATATCAAGTATATTAAGTCCATTTTTCTAATTTTTATTCTTTTATTGTATGTTTGTATTTGCCCAAAAGAGGGCGCCAAGTTATATTTCAAACCAGGATTCCCAAAAACTCACTGACTACATCCTACAGTGTTCAATGCACCCCTCCCTGGAAGTGAACATACCATATTCTGTCGGTGGGGGGAGGTGGGATGTTGACAGCCAGCGTCCCACGGAACTCTTGCACCTCCACGGTGAGCAGCAGGGGTGTGTTGGACACCTCCTCCATCTTTTTCTTAATGAACTCCGTCTCTGTGGCTTTCTGAAAGTACTTTGACTTGGCTATCTTGTCCACAAAGCGCATGATCTTGCTGGGCCTATGGCCTCCCACGTAGCTACGTGAGCAGTGGATGGAAACGGAGGAGGAAGGGAGGCAAGGAGTGAGTCAGGTTCATTATTTATTCTCAACAGCATCTCTTGCTACTCAGCACCCACGATGGAGGGGAGTGACCGGGTGCTACATTAAATCAGCAGCAAGCTTTCAGAACATTTGGGGCTGAGTGGGTGGGCAGACTGAAAGGGCAGAACAGTCTGCATCAGCACATCAGTGTGAATCTGTTTCTGCCCATTTTCAATCCAAGTATGTGATGATGTAAAGAGACATGCGCTCACCCCTCGGCGCCAGGAAGAATGGCTTTGTCACTGAGGAGTTCAGGGGGGTCCTCCTCATCCGATGAGCCGGCACTAGACGACTCCTCATCGCTGTCTGCCAGACAGTATGTCCGTGGCCTGGGCCTGTCACACACACATAAACACACTCATTGTTGTAAAGTTATGCTTTAACAGTTAAAGCAAATTCCCATTAAATGCATCCTCACTGATGTAAATCACAGGGAATTAATCTCCAATGATTCACTCGAGAAAAGAAACTACAATCCAGAACAAAATGTGTTGTTTCAGTGGCAGGCGTCTATGGGCATCTATTCCCAAACTCACCAGCCATTTGACAAATCCACAGTGGTAAGCGTCCAGAGAGAGGATTTGTATATTAAGAGAAAGGAGCAATTGGAAATTGTGAAAAAAAACAGATGTGAACTAATGGTTCTAAATGCAAATCTACTCAATTAGCATTCAGCTCAGAGCTGTTCGTTTAGCAAAAAAAAAAAAAAGAGGCTAATCCTTCAAACAACCTATTTTGGCCTAGTCATTGAGAATGTGTTATAAGAATGACAAACACAAATAATCACTTGCAAAACTCAGTCTAAGCTTCATTACTAAATGTGATTGAAATCCTCACCACTCTTTTCCGTGCTCCCCGAGCCCCTCCCCCTCCTTCCCCAGACGGGCCAGGTTCATCTTGGTCTCTAGTGTCATGAGGAAGGAGCCCCTATAGGAGACCTCCAGATCAAACCACAGACCTGGACAGATAGTGAGGCACAACCACGCATACATATTACATTTCAAAATTAAAACAATGCTACTTTTCATCCCCATCATTACTAACTCAGAATGCCATTTCTGTGATTAAAGAAGGACCTCCTGCATGATGTCTAACTGCTGTGAGGTTCCCTGCAAAGCTGCCAGGAGGAAGTCCTATCTAGCAATCCCTGAAAAGGTCAGCTCTGGGGCAGAGGTGCCTCCTTATTGGCTTATCAGGCTACTTCCTGTTTACTCTTCTCAGGAGGCGACGGTAGAACGATTCAGATTTCAAACCCCCTGCTGTTTGTTCAATTAACCATAACCTTGTTTATAACTGATAAGTGATCTTTATTAATCCTCTGCCTCGCTCCTTCCTACTCTTCATTCCAGTCTCCATAATGCTCATTGATTTGTTTGTGTGTGGCAGCAATGTCAAAGAGAAACTAAATGACAGCATTAAGTCAGAAAACGTTGGACAGTGTCTCGTTGTCTCTGTCTAGAACAAGACACAGAGGAGGGAGTGATGGTCTGGGGTGCCTAATAAATGTCAACATACTGTAGCTGAACCACTTCTACATCAAACTGGGAAATATGTCACTATAACAGCAATATTATATGAGACAAGATAATGCCTTGAATCAAAATTATTGTAATCTATATAACTTGTGTGTTGGTCAACCAGACTAAAATATAAACTATTGGATGGATTGCCATAAATGTTTGTACAGACATCCATGATCAACCTCAGAGGATTAAGACTACTGACCAAACACGGTAATGACACCACAGTTGATATTTTTTTTTAATGTTATGTCTTGACATCTGTGCTCAATGCATTGGTTTACGACCAAATATCAAACTAATGACATTCCTATTAGCCTTAGTTATGCTTTGTGCTACAAATGTTGGCATGTTACAGTAACAGTGCTTTACACTGATTATCATTAAACTTAACAGAAATGACAACCATAACTATACATATTATAAATACTCCCTGCCTAAACATGAACACAACAAAAAAATTGAGTGTTTATGATGTCACAAGGGACATGATGATCTTTCTGCTTACATTATCCTCACACAATTAAAATATGTGATACTGTTAAACACATATCTTAACATGGCCATGCTCACAACACAATAACCCCTTGTGATATGTTGCCAAATAGCTTTTTTCTGACACCACCCTGGGACCATCTATTACTTCACCACGACCACAAGATCAGAAACCCATTTTGCACCTCAACCTTTAGCTATTTAATGGTTTGGTTTTCTTAACAATGAGCATTACAGTCTTACAGAGCCATATAAGCCTTGATAGTCTTGTAGAATTGATAAACATATGATCACATTATTAATGTCTGGGTACTAAATAAAATATTTTACTTAATTATATAAGTAATGTCGAGCATTTAGTATTTCTTGGGAGCACAGTACAAATATTGTAAATCAAATCATGTCCTCCCAACATTAAGGATCAAGAGGCACTCACTCACTCACTCTCTTTCTTATCCTCATCACAGGAGAAAATAAATATTAATACAATAGGGAATTAGGAATGTTATCGAAGCAAATGTATCCGGTTCTGTAAGGTTCATGCAGGTTCACAGCACTTCTAGTGATGCCATTCCCCCAGGACTAATTATGCGCTGGGATCAACTGATTATGCTTTGTGAGTATATTTCTGTGGGTGTATAGGTTGAGACAGAACACATTAATGAGCATTGAAAACTCAGCCGTGGAAATGTGGCTGACAGGAGAATGACTCATGACTGGCTGCTTAATCTGAATAGCAAAAGGTATCTTCAGACATCAGACTAAACCATCTTTGAATACACCCTGAATATTTGAAAAGTTAGGACAAAAAAATACAAATATGGCAACCTATACATTACATCCATTATATTAAGGGAAAAAAATGCATCCTTTGCCCATTGCTTAAAAGCACTAATGATCAAAACACTGCTACCACAACCTATTCATCTTTTTCTCCTTCATAAGCTTCTCATTTCTGATTTCCCCCCAAACCAGACCAGCTTCGTAGGAATTAATATGCCATACATCTCTGTATTGTTTCTGTGTGTCCAAACTGCCTCTTTGCTGGGGCTCAAGACAGGCGGCAGGCAGGGTGAGTCAGTGTCTCAATAATGGATAAGGGGGACCCAAGACATGAAGTTTAATTACTGTGGCTTAATAGAGCGAGGCACGCAGAGGGGCTAGACTCCAGTGCAGAGAGGGTTGGAGTGTAAGGGAAAATGTCTTAATCCAGAGAAAAGACGAACAAAGCTAAGGGAAGATGGAGGAATGGGACGAGAGGGAGATGGATAGATTAAGGGGAAAAGAAAGTGAGAGCATGTCTCACTATTCTGTCAGAAAGGCAAGAGGGAGATCTGATAAACAGCTTGGGTTATGATGAAGGATGGCGTATAGCAGAGGAAGGGGAAAAAGATTGATGGCAGGTCTAAAATCTGTTTTGTAGCAGGCCATCACCATGTAGAAAACATGACATATCTAGTGTAGCTTCTCTTCCTACCTTGGTGGTCCACAGAGGGTTTGGAGGCATGAAGTATCTTAGGAATGGAAAAGCCCATGTCTAGCTCTGTCAAAGTTAGCTCATTCATAACATATGGCAGCTGAAACACAGAAGACATTCAGACACAAAATACAGCCATCAGCGTATCATATTGGGGGATACATTTTTCTGATGTGTTGGTTATACTGTATGTTTGTACAAGCTAGCACCAGTACCCACCCTGATCTTACTGAGCTTCATCTGGATCTTTTTGGAGACTACATTGGCCCAGTATTTCTCTCCCAGGAAGTCCCAGAACATCCTTCCCACAAAAGCGTTGACCCAGGCCTCAGGCTCCACCGTCTCCTCTGAACTTCTGCGTATCTGAAGGACACATCATTTTATTTCAAGAAGATTAAAGGTAAGTTAATAGGTTCTGGTCAAGTATAATAACAGTCTATATCAAGCCTGGCTTTGATCCAGGCTCCATCTACTTTCAAGGCTTCAGATTAGCCTGTTGGTGGGCCACATGGTAAATAACAATATAAACTCAAATGGTCTGAAAACTAGATTTTGAAAAAGGGCCAATTTACATCAAATGGCAACACAGTTAAATATACTTTGTGGAGTTTTCTTGCAAACAAACAAAGGTTCTGTGTACATATCACATATTTGCATAACTTACCTGGATAAGAAAAAAAGCGTGTCTATGCATAGTATGCAAGTATTAATGCAACCCATTACAGCGTCAACCTATTCTTAAAAAAATAGAGAAAACACTAATCGGATGTCATTATCCAGATGATGTATCCAGATATAGGTTATGTGTTAAAACAATTTATATTCCTTACTTGCCCTTTGTTGACGCATTGCCAATTTTATTTTGCACATTACAAACATCAACCATGAAATACAAACAAAACACGGGCCCACTTTTAGAAAATGATTGCTCTATAGCGCTACTTGTGGTCAAAAATTTCAAAGGGAATTTTTAAGTAAAAAAGCAAGGACTGACTTAGTTGATATTATTTCACTAACACACCTACAGTTATTCATAACTACAAATGACCTATGACCAAGTGACATGACCAGGTGATACCCACTTTGCCTGGTTAGTTTTTTCAGCCTGTTATGTATCCCCCTGTTTCCTACCTTTTTGGTAGTTGTGGGGCTGCTCTCGGGGCTGGGCCCAGGGCTGTCGGTGGCAGTTGGGCTTTTCTCTGGGGCCTGGGGGTTGACATATTTGGCCATGTAGACATTATAGTCCAACAGCATCTTCTGCTTCATCCCTCCAGTATAGCCACAGGAGGGAGCAGAGGTGGTCTCTCTGTGGCGAGACTGAGGCAGCTCCTCCAGGCTCCCTCGGCTGCTGCTCCTGCTGTCAGCCTCCAGGCCTCCAGCAGATTGGGTGCTGCTACTGCGGGAAGGCAAGAAGGCTAAAGATGGAGAGAGAGAGAGATTCATGACCTTTTCCTTTGATTCAAATCAATGCATCATATTTTACATCCATAATGTATGCTCAAGGCCTTGGATAGTGAGCATCTATTATTTTATTAATTTCTCACAACATACTGCAACACTCTGAATCAGCTTGCTTTACACCAGATGACACACTGCATCCGCTCTCTGACTCATATTAGTACTGTCATTTTCAACATAACTGCTATGTATATCCACAAAACAGGCTTGGTATTTAAATCATCTTTCCAGTAATCCTGTTCGCCCTGCACTGCTTTTATCACTAGACCTGCAGAGTGTTAATGTTTTCCTTTGAATTGGGCCTTATCCTTGCAGGCTCATGTCCCACAGTGGAGACCGATATAATATGCTGCTTCTCTGTGCATGTAATCCTGCTGACCCATTCACACTCATCTGTTCGCTCAATTGAGGGGATTGGCAGTCGCTAAACTAGGGGTTTATGCACAGATCTGATGGCTGTGTAGTTACAACTTCGAGAGAATAGCTATTCTGGCTGCGGAAGGTGATGTGTGTCTGTGCAAATATAGGATGTGTGTAGAAACGGTGCGAGAGACAGATAAACCCATATACTGTACATGAGTGGCTGTTTGCATTTTGGGGTGCGATACTGTACACAGCTTAGTCTTAAACTCACCACTCTTGCAGATGTTAGGCAAACTACCACCTCTTCCCTCTGACTTTATTCGGGATGCCAGCAGAAATCTCCGGAACCACTCTTCCTTCTCCCGCCCCGTCCTCCCAAACAGGTAGATAGTCAAATCCACCCCTCCAGAGGTTGGTCTTTTGGGTTCCTCTGCTGACCCAGATACCTCAACTTTCTCGCATTTTTCCGGTTGTTCCAGCTTCTCACCCAGCCCTGTTAGTTTCTCCTCCCCAGCTTCGGGCTTCTCTACCTGGGCCTTGGACATGAAATTCTCCTGCTTGGCCAGCTCAATGCAAATGGGGTACTTCTTGTTCCAAACTCTCTTCCTAGCCAAACTTTGAGGCACCAGGTAAATCTATGGGGGGCATGTAGACCGAGTTCATGTAATCAAAGCATGAAGATGACAATGTTAGAGTGTTGTTGTTATTTTTCCAGTCAGCACAATAATACACAAGATGCAAAGTTGTTGGGTTCAGGGTCAGTGACTGTGATATTTACTCCATGTTTACACACGCTATATGATTCTGACAATGAGTAGCCTTGTCACTGAACTTGACCTATTAGCAAGCATTCACTCAGGCAGAGTCAAATTTGAAGGGATGTGAGCTTGATGTCACCATCTGTAAAGCTCATCATCAAAAGCACAAATACATTGAGGAGCCAGCAGAGACACACACGCACTTAACACATTCATATTTTTCATTCTTTCACATAAACACACAGCCTGAAATTTCATCATCTCTCTTGCATTTGTAATTACCCACACACACCCACCCACAACCACACCTTGCTATCCGTCAGGTCATAGATCTTCTGGCTGATGTAGGTGACATCGGGTTTAGGCTCGTTGTGTGTGGCACGACGGGAGATGTTCCGGTTAGGCTTGGACATACGCAGGACAGAGCCCTCTAGACGGACGTAAACAGAGTGGGTCAGGGTGGCGTGGTACATCTCTGGGTCGTAGCAGTGGATCTCATTCATCCAGCCCTAAGAGATTGAGGGTGGGGGAAAGGGGAAGAGTTTTAATATCCACAGTCCCTAATTATATTCTCCCCAACACCAAGCAATTTGGAGTTTCAGTGTTCACACTGTACAAATATGCCAAATGTTTACTGTGCATATTCTGTATATTGACAGAAGATAGCATCATCTAACCTGTCCATGAGGATTCAGTCATTCAGGTCAAAAGAATATCTCTAAACAGAAGTTTTGCCCCTCATTGGAGAAGCTTCACTAGTTAATGTGGATCTCCCCACTAGTGAATAGAACAACAACAATAATGGATGTTTGTGGTTGATACCAATAAAGACTACCTCAGAGTTTTAAAAAGTCTGATGATATATCGCCCAAAATTATTATGAATAACTACACATTTATATAACTTTTTTTTTTAACTATGTAATGGTGACCGCAAAGAAAGCTTTGGCATTCTATGTAATACAATTAGTTTCTTATCAGCAAACATGGATGCCGATAACCAGTATATCTGTGATTACCTAATATTATAATTGCATTATGGGGCTCTAAACATGAAAAATGTTTAGGTATACCACAATGTTGTGTGCCAACTGTTCCCTACTTGCAGTATTTTTCTAGATTCTCAATCAAATCAAATTCTCACTTAGGAGGTGCAGTGCCACAAAGTTCGTACAACACAACAAAAGATAAAGCTGAGCCTTTAAAACACTGTTGATCCTCAGAGAAAAAGAAAGATAAAAAGAAAGTGTGCCCCTCACTGCTGTTGCCCTGCACTTGTGTGCCCTGGGGTCTATTGTTCAAATGTGTGTATAATGTAACAGCTGTGTCCTCTAGCCATAAGGCTTTCCTGTGCACACACACACACACACACACACACACACACACACACTCCATCAAACTACTAAACATTTCAATTTTAGCAGAGTTTCTACAGCACTACTGAGGTTAACGTTAACTGAGAACAGGGGCAACTGTGGTGGCCGCACTCATTCGAATGTTTGGTTCAAAGCAAAACTGTAGCTATCACTGGAGAATTGATAATAAAACCCAATATGTTGCTGCTGGTCCCCATGAGGCTGGATCGTGTTTAATTTTCATCCAACCTCCCACTTTATCAGTCCCAGAGGAGGCTCTCTGAGCAAAGCCAATTCAATTGAAACAACAGGGAAAATGTCCGTGCTTGGCTCATGCAATAACAAAGAGCATGTAGTCTAAAGGTACAAATAAAAGCTCTTTCTGTGGGGCCATTATTGTAGCAAATCTATTTGCAAATGTGTGTGTAGAGTTCTGCAAATGTGTCTTCAGAATCTGTGCATGCGTAATCAGAATCTCCAAAGCTGTATTCAGATTTGCAAGTGTAGTGTTGCAGGTAAACTGTACCCTGTAAGGCTAAATCTAATATAGGTTATCTTGGCTATATAGAACAAAGTGTTTTTTTACTGTGCAAAGCATGCATTCTAAATATGCAAAGGATATTGTTGAAGCAGAGCAAGACCTTAATGTTAGTCCTCGAGCCAGTGATGCAAGGACACCTGCTAAAAAAAAGCCTATATCTTTGAGAAGAAGATCCAAACAAAAATTTTACATTTGGAAGTCATACAGGAACAGGTCCAAACTTGGCCATCCATGATGTGCTTTGTCTCACCTTGAAGGTTCCAGGTTCTTTGATATCCAGCTGGGCCACATTCCAGTGCTCTATCCTTCGTCTCCATCTTCTTGTCCTTGATGAGGAGCATCCAGGAGAAGACAGCCAGAGGACCAGCAAGGCCAACATGAACCCAGCTACTATCCCATGCACCACCGCACATACATAAGGTGGCACTGGAAGGACTATGTACCAGTAAACCAACTGTGTCAGGAAGATGAGGCCAGTCACAGGCACAGTCTCTAGCTCCTCCTCCTCTTTCTCCTCCTCCTCTGTGTCAAGTTCACTACACAACCCAGTGCTACCAGTATGGGGCTGCCGGGACTCGGGGCAATCTCCATCTGGCGTTTCTGTATCGGTACATATCTCAAAGTCTTCACTATACAGTTCACAAAAATCCTCGTCTTCCTGTCGAGCAACCAGGGCCGACATAGAGCAACGGCCTAGAGTAAGAGAAGGAGACTTTGGAAAAGTGGATGAGGAGGCCTGGGCAAGGGCTGGGGCTGGTGCCAGTGATGGGAAGGAGAAAAAAACAGAGTCAGGGCCCTTGTCCGTGGGGGTTTCTTCCTCTTCTGCCCCTTCCTCCTCCTTGATGCTATAGTTGTTGTTACTTTCTGTGTGTCCATTTACCGCTGTCATTCCGCTAAGCTCTGACGCACTGGAGGACAGCGATTTGGCACGATGAGTTGCACTCCCAACAACTCCCATGCCAGACTCATCCCCCATGATCTTACTAAAAAGCTGCAGGGGGTCTGACATCACCTCAGACAGCCGGCGCTTAGTATCCTCTATCCTGGCCTCCACCTCTTGGACCTTGAAGAAAGACCTACCATCTGGGGACCTGATGGGGGAAGAGGGGGCTGTTTTGGAGTCTCCACCTGCTTTCTTGACAATTACAGGGCTGGAGCACAATCGAGGCTGGGAGAACTGTTTGAAGAGTTGCATGTTGCGAGGTGGAGGCCGCTGGGATGTCTGCACTTGCTGTTGCTGATGAGGCTGGTGGTGAAGATAGTAATGAAGGGGCCCTTCCTGATGTTCCGCCTTCGAAGTGTCCGTGGAAAGAGACTTCACAAAAGATTTCATTAAGTGACGGTGGCGCGCGTGTGATGGTGCGACAGTGGTGGGCGCAGGAGTGGTTTCGCGAGACTCAACATCATTGGACAAGGACCTGACCAGGCTGAGGAAAGGCTTGGAGGAAGACAGCGCTGCAGACTTGCAAGGGGAGGAGGAGCTAGAGCTCGTGGATGAGGGATTGGCTGAGGGTCGGTCAGAGGGCCAGGAGGAGCTGGCAGGAGGGGTGGAGTTCAGGTGGGGGTGCGTGGAAGTGGGGATAATAGTCACAGCTGGAGAGGGTGTGTGTGAGTGAAGGTCTGAAGGCTGCACATACAGGGTGGTGGATGAAACGGGGAGCACAGCAGCTCCAGAGGACGTCTCCAAAGCAGCAGATTCAAACAGCAGCTCCTCATTTGCCTCCAAGGCTGTGGCAACAGACTGGTCGTCAGCCCCTGAAACTTCTAGACCTTGAGGTACCCCTGCACCATCAAGCTCGGACTTAGCCCCAGCAGATCCAAGAGGTAGGCCATAGAGCCCCTCTTCCTCGTCGTCTTCCTCCTTCCCCAGAGCAGAGAAGTGGATGGTTATGATGTCACGAGAGAGGGAGCGCTGCACCTGCAGCTTGGGTCCAGGGGTGTGACGGGAGGGAGGAGTGTCAGCATGCTGGCCACTTCCCCTGCTGCTGCTGCCCTGGTTGCTCATCACCACCCTGCACAGGGCTCACACCCTGGGAGAGACAGACAGAAACAGAAGCAGTACACTGTTAACAACCACAGAAACACTAAAACATTGGTATGAAACATCAGTGCATGGAAGGAGGTTGAGAAATTGCAGCCAAATCCGCAATTTGATTAAATCATTTCAGAAATCCCCACATACTCTACACACTTTCCACACACACACACAGTACAAAGGACTGAAGCCCCAAAGCTCTCTATTCATCCTAATGTGAGTAGACTGGACAGGTATGTCCATGCTCCCCGATCCATTAGCCCTCATTATGTAGTGCTTGAGATGACAGACTGAGTCGCTCTCAGGCCTTGCCTTTCTCTGTCTTACCAGCATCCTACTCACTCACTAGCCACCCGCCATGGCAACATGATTAATGGGTTACTTCAGAACACATGAGCCTTGAGGAGAGGGGCCATCAGCATTTCAGCTGTATTTAACTCCACACTCCATGGGAGGCAGACTGCAGCTGACTAAATGCTTTGAGAAGGAGAAAACATGGGAAGGATGATACTCTGACTAGGGGATGGAAAATCATCATTCTTAGATGGAAATTACTTTTTGGAAACTTTACTTACTTACTTTTTGATTATTTTAACATAAAATTGCACTATGACAACTGCATATTGTCACCACATAAAGTTGATATGGCTAACACATTAGAAATGTTTTTACTTCCAGCAGATACAGATCAACGTTAACATTTCTTCGGACTTTGTCTGCTTTTTGGTGCAGTGAATGTAGCTGCACTGTTGGTTTATCTGAGCTTTTTCAGTGCGGTGAGACTGAATCAAAACAGCAAAGTTTTGGGCAGTAAAAACAAAACAATAAGCTGAAAGATACTAAAATGTTCTCTATAACTCAGGGGAACTGTAGAGTTGGATGAGCACTGCATAATCATTTAACCCATTGCTCAACCCATTGTTCATATACAAAGAAATAGTGCAGCTTTGAATCAATGTGGTAAAAAAAGGATGGGACGTTGTGTGTACATTCCTTTAAAATTCTTATTTAGTATTTTTACTTTTACTTATTTAAATTCTTGCTCTGATACTTCTCATTTCATTTGTTGTGTCTGCCATTTAGTCCTTATACTAGGATATTTTACAAAGCTATAACTGTCATGTATTGCATTATTTCTGCTTTATGGGATCGTAAAAAACATAAACATATACATAAATATAACAAACCCTTTTTTCCTTGCCCACACATAACATGCACAACATAATCACACAACAAAGCAGATGTTATATGCTCCAGTGATCACAGGAACAAGGTGTCTATTGTACAGTCTCAACACAGCGGAACCAAAGTCATTCATCATGCAGTGATTTCACTAAATGGGGCCCTCAAGTTGTTGTTGAGTTTTTGGGCCTGTTTATTCTTCCACGTCACAAAGAGTCCATCGTCAGTGGTTAGCATTTTACAACAGGCCGGGCAAAACAAGAACAAACACAGAAAGACACACAAACATGCTGTTTGCACACACAGTTACTTGGCTGGTTGATAGAAATATCCTGTAATGAAAGGAGGAGGGAATGGGAGAAACAACAGAGCAGTTAGCTTGTGTGATTGTCTGCATTTCTGAGAATACTTTGACGCCCCTTGGGGGCTCTCCAGTTGGCACTGCATCTCCAGAGATTGTATTTGCTGGGATGGAATAACAGAGCATTTGACTTTCCCAACCAGCCTTTCACTTGGCTGTGCTACAATGGGTTTAGTGCGTGTTGCTTCTGCCATAGCTGTGCTAGGGGCACAGCAGATCGAATAAACACAAGAAAAAGGGAGAGGGAGCAAAGAGAGCAATAAAAAGAAGGAATATGAAGAGCCACGGGGGATCTGTAGAGGCTGTAGACAACCTTCCAGAGACAAGCTTTTGAAGTGGGATTCACTTGAAGACGGCAGAGATGGTGAAAGCAAATGGGGAAGATCAACACAGTCAAGAGACAGGGATGGCGAGGAGAGAGGAAACAAATGAGTCGGGAGACAGAGCCATGGTGATGGAAGTGGTTGGTGTTTGTCATCAAAGCCTGAAGGATGGATTAAAAGATTGTGGAGGTTGACAGGGTAAGCAGACAAGGATGGTTCCAAGTTATCCTGGTTTTCTGAGAGCACAGCCAACATCTACGTAGGTTACGTAAGTACCTACATGTTCTATGTTGTTTCCATAGCTGCTTTTTGGATGGTTTTATATAGGCCTTAGTGGTCCCCTAATACTGACCAGCTGCCATGCTTTGCTTGTTTGCAAGACATGATGTCTTTCTTTCAAGAGCGGGCCAAATTCTCTGGGCTGGGAAAGCAGAGAAAGGGGAGGTAAACTTGCTCCTTATGACCTCATAAGGGGCAAGATTCCAGATCACCCCGTCTGAGCTTTCATTTTCTCAAAGGCAGAGCAGGATACCCAGGGCTCAGTTAACACTTATCGCCATTTCTAGCCACTGAGGGACCTTTGGCAGGCTGGGGGAACTCATATTAGTGTTAAAAAACTTCATAAAGTGACATTTTCATGCCATGGGACCTTTAAACATACATAAAATAACGTATGTACTGCTATGAATTTGGCTCATGCACCGCCCAAAAGATTCTCGGCTAAAGCTAAAGCTAAACCATAGGTGACACAACATGTATAGTGCCTTTCAGGTTTAATAAAGTGCAACCTGCATAATGTTTGCCAACACACCTACAGTTTTAGTTATTTCCTCTCATCACCACTGCCATTAAAAGCCCTGTGTTTGTTTTAGCCGCTTTTGGACGAGGAGGATGAGGATGAGAAGAAGAGTCTGGCACTGAGACAAGACTCATCCAATTAATCAAAGCAAGCAGGGCCACTCTAATCAGCTAAAGCCAGCATCCTGGGAGACGAGAGAGAGGTTAAAAGCAGCAGGGTATGAGAATGATATAAGAGGGTGAACGGAAAGGGGATGCAAAGTAAACACCGGAGACTGAAGAGAAAAGCAGAGTGAATTACTTCTACATAAAAAATTTAATATTTGAATATAATGTCTTTATCCACAATAACTAATCCCTTTTTATGTCATGTCCCACCCCAAAGGGAAAAAAACAAACATAGAAAATAAGTGGTGAGGAGGCGGGAGGTACAGAGTGGGTGCTGAAAGAGAGCTGGGCATGTATTTATGGTCAACAGTTTGTGCCACTTTCAGCATATTGAGTCTCTTTTCTTTCAGCTGAATGAACCACTGAAAACCACCAATTTACTCATTTTTTTGAAGAGCCAAGAAACGATTATTGTGATTAAACATCCTCAGCTGTGCTTGAAAAAGCAGCGTTCACTACAGTTTTCTTTATTTTCTGCTTGTTTCATTCCTGCTAAACACAGCTGATCTACTGGGTCTGACAGATGCTGCAGCAGATTCCATGTTCCTACTTTTCAGTCTCTTTATTTCTTTTTTTGATAGAGACTCATGGTTTCCCTCTCCTCATTGCATTTGATGGATGGGTAGATACTTCTGGACCGTCACATAACCTGACAAATATCAGGCCCAGAGGAGGCGTGTGGAGTTGGGGGGTGAAGACCCACTGTCCCACAACACCAGGGTGCATGGGCTGGAGTACATACATTGTTTTTTGTAAAGGTCTGAGTTAGGAATGACAGGAAGAATGTCAAAATTTTGGAAAATAAGCTTCACTTTCTAGTGGGGAGATGGATGACCAGCTGGATACTTGACATTGTAGGGAAATAGGGGTGCTACAGCCAGAACCCAGTTACTGTACATACCACAGAGACTGGAAACAAGGGGGAAATGCTACAAAATCTCCCTAGCAGCAGACAATCTTCCTATCTTCAGGGCACACGCCAATGTTCCCAAATGATTTAGATGCATAGACCTTTTTACAGCAGACAATTTGACTTTTTGTCTTCAGCCTCAACCAATGCTGACTAAAGTGACACTAGTTAAGGCAATTTCCCAGAGCTCCATCTCGCACCACAAAACAAGGCTTTATTCGACTTTTCTCACATGTGCAATTGCATTCCCTAACACGTGTTAACAGACATTGATGTGTAAAATCTGTAAAGTTCTCTTTTAAGACTTTTACAGTCCCTTAGCACCAAATGGCCATGATATAATTGTGGGGGTTATTTTAAGTCATGGCTCAATATACCAATGACTCAACAGTTACTTCAACAGGTGCTGAGATACGTTGGCTTTAAAAAAAACACTTTTAAGCCTCTGATTTGGAAATAACATCCACAGCTTTGCAATGACGAGGACCATGTGGGCTGAGCAGACCAGGTCAAAAACGATTTGCATCATGATATATTCTGTGGGTGTTTCTGTTTATTCTTGCTTACTGTATTTGTTCAATTGAGAACTTCACCGTTCTGTCTACTTCACTCCACATTAATCTGTTCCAGAACCAAACTACTGAATCCTTCTCTTTAAGTGACAGCGTGCTGATGTGATTGGATGCGTCAGCAGGTGTCGAGGACAGACTGACATGACCTCTGCTGAAGGATGTTAAGTTGGCATGCCAAGTTTTCACAGAAGGAAGATCAAATAGAAAAGTGAAACGAGGAAAAAGAAATGAAGGCTGGCGTCAGGAGCATACTGAGCAGATGACTGTGAAAAATAGGGCAGGAGGAAAATTGAGAGCAAGTTGAGTAAGAAGCAAGTCGGCGAGGCATTAAAAGGGAGGCTGAAAGTGAAGATCAGGAGAGAGAGAGAGAGCGAGTGAAACTCAAAGAGCAGTCGATTGTCACTAACAGCCCGGAGAGAGAGAGAGACACACACACACACACACACACACACACACACACACACACACACACACACACACACACACACACACACACACACACAGTTGCCTGGATATGTATGACTGCACACAAAAGTAACACAAAGGGAGGGTGAACTGAGGGAGCCAGGTAATGAGTAGAGCACACCTAAAGCAGGTTTAGAGAGAAAGAGAAAAAAAGAAAAAAAGGCTGAGGAGGGTCCTTTGTTTTCCAGCATACTGCAGGCCACAGAGTCACATAACAGCAGAGTGCAGGTTAACACACAACTAGCCCTTTTTTCATGCTCCACTGCTCTCTCCAGGGAACACTGCTCCCTGTCATCACTAGCCCCCTGGTTAATGTATACATGTAAATGTACTGTACACTTACATAAAATAATGCAGCAAGGGATGAGAGGACTGAATGGAAATTTTTGCAATTGTTGTTACTGGTTGTTTCCATTGTTTCTTAAAAAAAACAAAAAACAAGACAAGACAGGAAAATAGAAAAGTGGCACTTGAGGAAGAAGAGATGGCAGGTTCAGGGTTACATTGTATGAAGCCAAATTACACCCTCTTTGACTTACAATAGACCTGACTCTGAGGAAGTAAACACAAGCAGCAGTTCTTAAAATAGCACCGGGGGATTGTTGAGGTGTTAGTCCCATAACACCTGGCTGGCCACTTAAAGCTCTCACTGAGGAGCAGAGAAATGGAGGAATAAAGAGATGCATGGAGAAAAGAAAAAGGACAGAGCCTCAAGGGAGATGACTTATGAAAAAGAGGCGCAAGCACAAAGTTTTGAGCATGACTGCTCTTTCCACAGCAGTATCTGCTGCACAGTCAAGGTTTGACCAAAAGTGTACTAACATTTTACGTCAATAGGGCTGCAATAGCAACTACGGTCATTATCAGTTAAAGGAGAATTTTTTTCTATTAAATCAATTATTCTATAAAATGTCAGAATATGGTGAACAAATAAATATCACAATTTCTCACAGCCCAAGCTGATTTCTTTCAAATTGCTTGTTTTATTTGACCAACAGTCAGGAAAAACCCTAAAATATTCATTTTACTAAGATAGGAAAATAAGATTTGAGAAACTGGAACCATTACATTTTTTGCATGTTTTGCTGAAACAATTAATTATTTGAATTCTTTGCCAATTCTTTTTCTTTTGATTGCCAATTAACTAATTGTATCAGCTCTATTCAATATAATATGATTAATATAAAATATATGTCTAAAGGTGTTCTCAATGTTTGTAAAAAAATCCTGTGATACAGCATGTAGGACATATTACTAAAAAAACACTTATTGCACATCTTTGGCCTCTGATAAAGATTTTTTTTTTTATACAAAATGCAATATAACATTAAAATAAAAACAAAAACATTAACACACAAAGAAAATGTGATTGCACAGGCTTCAGATACTGTTTTCATGGAGCTGCTCCAGTGAACAATACTGACACTATTAATGTGTGTTGTGTCAATATTCCTGTTAGACCATTAGATTTGCAGAATAGCAACAGCCATGCACTCAAACCTCCAAAAGCACATATGAACACACAAAGAGTGCTGCCCCAGGGTCTGAGCACATCAACAGAATATTGAGCTCCAGCAGCATCAGAGGAAACAGGTTTGATGGTGAGTACCACCGCTCCTCTGTATCTCTTAACGAAAGGATGAGAAAACAAAACAATGAAAACAACAGCCAGGGAGATAAAGAGCACTCACACAGCTGTGCTGGATCAAACCAGTTTTCTTCACCGATCTCTCTAACCCAGAATCCACCGTCAACACGTCAAACATCAGACCTTGCCATACAGATCATCTGGTGGTTGCCATGCCAACAGTGAAGCTTTCATCTTGTTCCGTACTTATCTCCGTGGTCTTTTGTTTGGCAAGGCAGCTTCTCCTCACAGTATAACCTGGTGTCCTCGGAGTATGTGGAGTGTTTGTTAACATCTTTAGTGAAGGGTTCTCAGTGTGTGTGTGTGTGTTTGTGTGTGTACTAAACCAAAGAACCAAAAAGAATTGAAGAGGCTTTGATCTACCTCTTTGAGATGGGTGAAAGACAGAAAGTGTGTTTATACATCATTTAGCTGTAGAAACTGGGAACACCTTCTCAAAGATGAAAGAGTGCCTGATCAACTTATAACCTCTAATTATGGTTGTCAACATCAATACACTTTCTACTGACAACTTCAGCTGTTGACTCAGATTTTCTCTGTAAAGTATAAATGTGCTTGTTTTCATAATTACAAGCTGTAGATTTGCTCAGGTAGTGTCATATGGGTTTAATGCTTCACTTTTGTAAATAACGGATTTAAATCCAATGTTGATGTCTAGTGCCACCTAACCCCATTTGACAGTGTAGAGATCAAAAGGGGGATAAATGTGCAGTCCTGACTCCTGACTGAACACGTGTCACGTTCACAAACAACCAGTCATTCAAAAATTAAGCAATATATAATCTGTGTAAAAGCTGCTTGAGAGCCGGCAAACAGTTATAATCCAACCAATTACATGATGAATGGAGTAATGGAAGGAGGGAGACATGGGGGTGGGCAGAGACAGAGAAAGACAGAAAAACATCAATTGTGAGTGTGTTTACAGACAAAGATTAATATTAGAAATGTTATGCTTTTATCTCAAATCAACACCAAGACTAAGTGGGCCATGTTCTGTTTAGTGGTGCCGTTTTGAATCATGCAGGGAATACAGTGCATCTGATTAGCATTCAAAAGCCATTAAAGGAAGACAAACTGTGAAAATGAGGACGTAGAGATAATAGTCTGTAGTTAATAAGGGAAGAAAGAAGAAGAAGCTTAAATGTTTGAAAGTAGTATTCATGGATCACTGTGTGAAGTTGTTGCAAGCTCTTATGGTGTTAACAAAATATACTATTTAAATTACATTACATTTGTGTTTGCACACCGTATTTACCCCAAATACTTCCTGCTAAACTTCAAGAACCAGCACTGCCATCAGGCCAACATCCTTAGAAGATTATTGGCCACTGAAAGCAGGTTAAAATAGCAGCTGAAAGCAGCTTAGAATATTTTTAACAGTGATATGCCACACAATCGAGGCATCAGCACAGACACTGAGCAGAATTAGCATATAAGTTAGATGAAATGACAAAAGGGAAACCTGGATTCTTTGCTGTATTAAACTTTCTGTCTTTGATCTCACAAAGTCAGCAGTACTGGTGGTAGGTGAGAGCCGGTTGACATTTTTCTGAACTTAAACTGAAAAGCTCCTTTTCTTCCCCTTAAGTTGAACAGCCATGAAACAGTTATCAGACAGTATCATATCCGGGGTTCGAGGCTGAAGATGCAGAATCTCACAGAAATCCACCTGTAATAGGTGAAAGTCCCACTTACTTTCTGAAAACTTAGATAAAGTAGATGCAACAATTCACGTTAGCTAATAATAACCATATAACTTGGAGTTTGTGACACTTTTCATATATAATGTACTGTGTAGGCTGGTGTTATTCTATTTTACCCATGAAAAGACAAAAAGAACTAACAATGTGTCAGTGCAACACTTCCCTAGCTGGTCTGTGGCACTCAGGTACTGTACAAGCCCATTGGATCCCACTAAAGATGTAAATATAAAACAAATATTTTGTTTTGTTTGTAAAGACAAAGTAATTTTCTAAAACAGCTGGGCACTGTAGTTTTTTAACATTACATTACTCAAACAGGAGAAAAATAGTGCATTTGTTTGGGGACTATTTTAAGCTGTGGATTAACACATTTGTTGCTCTAGTGATTATTTATAGCAGCAAGACGGTGTATGTGTGATTAAATAGAAATAAGTTGTACTCATGGTAATGAAGGAACTTGTCGCCCAGCATGTCTCAATGTGTTTTAAAACAACAATAGAGCTCTACGGCATACCGACATAAGCTATATCAGGCTTTGGCTACACATATAATACTTTTTAGTAGAATTGATTGATAGAACTGATTGATTGTTTCGGTTCAGCAAGGGTGAGGTGCACCTCATTCATAAAGCACAACGCCAAGCTACCGTGCAAATACCAAGAGTGTGTTCAGTGTGTAGGTCAAATCTCTTTGTGTGATCTTGTCAAAAAATACTTCCTCCTTTCTCTTTAACTTCCTGTTTGACGTGATAGCCGCAATAAGAGAAAAGCACCACCCATAACTCTCTCTATCTCTTTCTCTCTCTCTCTTTAGTGTAAGCACAAACAGATGTATCTTCCGCAGAATGACTGTTTTTTTCCAGCTGCAGTAAATCAGTGTCTATAGGAGAGCTAAGCTATCGAGTTGAGTATGTGTGTCGTGAGTCTGCTTTTATTAAATTCATATTCTGGTCAATAGCTGGACACGCGGCAGCTTCAGAAGCCATTAGCTGTGACACTTGTGGCTGCTTGTCACAGTGACAGACACTGATGGCTGCTACGCTGGCTTTTTCATTTAAACAATGTGTGGATAAGGTGTGAATGCATTTGCGTGTGTGTGTCCTTTCCCCTCAACATAGTGCTGCGTGCCAGTTATCTTGAACACCAATCATAAGCAAAGTCACACTTCTTGCAGCATTAACATCAGTTTCACATTCACAAGTGTGGTTTTTGCAGATTACATTAGCATTGTACTGGATCTCTGACAACCACTAGTGATAGTAGAACATCCCTTTCCAAACACAGATCCTGTCACCCAGGACGTAATTAAGTTTGTAACATAGTTACATCTGTGACTAATTTTAAGCCAATCTGGGATGCTTTCCTGACCAATAATTTTGTTGCTTAAACCCAACTAAGTATTTCAGTGCCTAAACCTAACTAGTTCCGTTTCACAATGTTAACTACTTGTTTGAAACTGCGACCACTATTGTAAATGCGGTCACATGATTACAACATGATTTAACAACCTGGCATTCAGTCTCCACTCTTCTGGGAAGGCGTTCCACAAAATATTTAAAACTTGACCGCAGGAATTTACTCCCATTCAGCCACAAGAGCATCAATTAAGTGTTAGATGTCGTTGAGGTCATGGCTCAGTTAGCTCGTACACACAATTATCTCAACTTATGAAAACTTAAACAGGAACAACACATATCTATCCTATTCTCTAGTGTAATTCATCTTCAAATCTATCCTCCAGGGTTTTCCTCAGAACTCAAACACATATATTCTTAGTTAGTTAATACCCATGGTCGATTACTGTTACAGAAATCTAATATATAATGAGCTACCTCGAGCAAATTACTACTAATACTCTATGTGTCACCAATTTGTCTTATTTCCCTATCTCCTGGTGATGGTGCCTTTTCATTTTGTATGACTACTGGGCTCTAATTACACTTATGTCCCTTATTTCTGAAAAGCAGTTAACATGCAGAACTCTCAGACTAATTACAATTTCAAGTTTGAACTTTCAACGTATGATTAAGTCTTCATTACACAAAGAGATTATTGTACTACTGACCTCAATTGTCAGTTGTTTTACCTAAAAGCTTAAGATTTACACAGGTTCTTATAATTAAATAAGCACAACATCACACATGCACATACAAACATGTACACTGCCCCGGCCAGCATGATGTGACTGAGTGTGCCATTAAGCCCCTTTTTAGCCACAACCAAGAGCTTATTCAGATGGTTCAGCTGCCACCAAGTTTCTTTTACCCTCATAGCAATTTGTCTAATTAAAAGGGTATTCCCTTTAGACTTGCGGACGCAAACCCCCCTTCATTTACAACCATACCTCAGTGTGGAACACAGATGTTTGTATAAAAAAAAGTCATAAATGCAGCATGTGAAAATGCATTCAAACATACATCTTTGCTTTCAGTGGAGATGAAGAAGACGTTCGAGGTCATGGATCAATTCCAGCACTACAACACACACACACACACACACACACACACACACACACACACACACACACAAGGTCATAGCGGAAGAGAAGTCTTACCTTGAGATTTTAAAGGCATTCAATCTCTTTCACAACACTCATGGTGCTAACATGTCTGGAAAAACAGAGACAGAGAGATTCATTTGTTTAATGGGTAACGCATAACTGTTGCCATCTACTTTCAGACCAGCCTCTGTTGTTTCACTGTGAATTAACAAGATGTTATGTATAAAAAACATCTAATTCTATTGTTGTGAAATGGTGTCTTGCATGAAACAGCCACAACTTCATACCTGTGTAAGAAGTCACATTACAGCTCCTTAAGAAAACAGTTCACAAGGACACTAGGCACAAACTTCCTTTAAATGATCTGATATGCTATGTTGTAAAGGCCTTTGGTGATCTATCCCTGGAATAAAGAAGGGATTTGGTGTGATTAGGTGACACAGAGATGAATGTCTAGGTGACCGATGCCTTGTGTGGCTATGATGCTGTGGCCTGCTGCTGGAAAGAGACCAAGAAGAGAGGAGAGGATTGGGTAGCTCTGTACAGATTACAGCAGGCTATATAAATAATAAGCCACAGTTGCTCCACAGATGCATCAGCTGTCTACCTAGACCTACTGTAGGCTACATAAGTCCACACAGCTGTGGCAGACAACATGATCCAAACACTGAGGATTCTAAATCTAAAACAGCCACATAAATGTGCTTTAATAGGGAAGTACTCTGAGTCATACTGTAGCATCTTGACAGCTTTGTTCCATGTGGTTGCTGTTCTTACTTTTCTGTTATTAACACTAATAAACCAAAATATTTAAAGCTACGGCTTCTGTGGCTCCATCCACCCCTTTGTCCTCTTCACATCCTGCCTTTAGCTCGCTGGTTTATGTCTTCAACTGTAATACACCCATGGACCTAACAGCTGACACGCAAATCAAACCGAGAAAAAAGCAAACGCACCTTAAATCGTATCGTAGTTATCGCATCTTCATGTACAGGCCATTGGTTTTGGTTCGCTCTGCATCCAGGCTTCAAATCTGCGTATGAGGATCCCTGCGTGGAGCCCTGAGCCTGCGGAGGGAAGGAGCACGGCGGGATGCCGACGGGCTGACTGGCCTGTGCACCCAGCGAGAGTCCAAGGAAGAGCAGACTGACAGTGACCAACCCTGATCCCCGGCGCGGCTTTTTACGCCACAAATGCACGAGCTCTGGGCGTGTATTGTTTTGGTGAATGGGTGATGGTCAATGCCACACCCCCCTCCCCTCTTCACCATTTATCTAATATTTACACCCAAAGAAGCATCCCATCGTCGGCACTCTGGTGATACATATTTTATTGTGTTGCAGTAGGAGAGTGTGAATTGCGTCATGGCGTTGCAGCATGCCACGCGGATCCCCCTCCGCAAACAGCACTAACAACCTCGTCTCCCTTTAATAAAGGCTACTAGTGAAGGTCACAACTAAACCAATACAATTGTAATTTGCTAGATGGTGCCATTTTAACAAATGAATAAAACTATATAGTAAGACTGCATACACCCCTGGATCAGATCTACCAGGTGTATTACAGTATTACTGGTGGCCATAGATACAGCTGATCTTATTTGCTTGAACAGGCCTGCCACCTACCGGGCTGAAGTGATTACATCAGGGGAAGCTGTCCTTGTGAGTGCTGCATCCCCACAGAGAGCGCAGAGGCGTCAGTCTACACAGCCACCTGACACCACCTGTAACTAATTATTTGATCCTGATTGATTTACAAATGTTGATCGATGCATCTGGGATGATTCCCAGCAGCAACATGACAGGAGAACAGTCTGAGCGGTGAAGGGGTCCATCTAGTGGACACCGATGCATGCTTTAGCCCCAGCGTTGCCTACAGTACAACTGATTTGCTGACCAGAAATAAGGAAATGACCCCCTTGTCTTCTTGTTTTTGTTCTCTTTATTTTCCTCTCTGATGAGAATACAGATGAGGAGTAATTAATGTGTTTATAGAAGATATTTAACCAATCATTTGTTTTCAGCCTGTGATAGTGGTGCAGAGTGTTGATGTGTTGGCTTTGCAAGTCATAGGCTTACTTTGCACTCTCTACCTTTATTATTAAAATAACATTGTAAATTACAATCAAAATATGTGTATTGTGATTATAAAAAGTAAATTTTTTGTCCATCGGTTTCTTGTTCCAGTAAATGTGGTTAACATATGAGTCTGTTATTTGACAGTATTACAACTGCTTACTTTAATACAAGCCAGGTATAACTTGAAAGGTTTGAAGGAATGTAAATTAAAATAATTTCCATTCATAAACGTATCCTATAAGGCGCATTAGAGTTTATGGTTTGTCAAAACAATGTCATCTAATTTCTGACTGTTAAGTATGCATGCAAGCCACATCTGCTGCATTGCAAAGTGCCTGAATACTTGCAGGACCCTGCTCATCATGTAATAATAATAACATATACTTTATTAGCCCCGCAAGGGGAAATTACAATTTACACTGTTGTTATTCCACCCATTACATACAGTCCTGAATTACACACACATGCTCAGTACCTATACATGTACTAAATGGAGAGATGTCAGAGTGAGGGGGCTGCCCATGGAAAGGCATCCTGAGCAGTTGGGGATCGGTGCCTTGCTCAAGAGCACCTTGGCAGTGCCCAGGAGATGAACTGCCACCTCTCCAGCTACCAGTCCACCACCATACGCATGGGGACTTGAACCAACTCCCTACAGTCTGAGCTACTGCCACCCCTCATAGTCGGGTTGACATTGGTAACTGGTTGGATTAGCAGCACCACCTTCAGGCCAAAGGCAGCACATAGTTCAACTAAGCACACTTTTTATCCTCTCCTCACACCTTGTAAAAAGGCAATGATCACATCTAAATTTAGCTTGTTACAAAAATCCTCTTGTTAAAATTACAAAAATTACAAAGATTATTGACTATGGAAGAGATATATTACTATGTACTACATATATTGACCTTGGAAACTGCAGTTGTTTCAATGAAAACTCTGCCAAAGTCCATCCGCTGATGAAGACCATGTCATATGATCAAACACAGCAGCTAGTATATGGACCTTGTTTTTGCAACTGCTGTCAAGAATGCACCTTGATCCTCACCTTACAAACCAACACAGATGAGAAGACTTTGAAGAGCTCAGAAAAAAATTCAAAAGTTTATAATTCCATGACAACCAGGCTAATTCCAACTGTTGATGAAGATCATGTATGTGGTTGAAAGCCCGGAACACAAATGGACCTTCTGACTTTTGTTTCTTGTTTTGATTTTGCAATGTTATACCTTTCTTCTATAACAGAGGGATGTTTTGATATAACAAGCCATACAAAAATAAAGATAAGAAGATGATGAAGATGTCTACGCCTTTATACATCATAACTGTCTCAGTTCCTTTGTCACTAACATGCACTCAAGGTGTAAAAAAGGTACAGAAATAAAGAAAGTAGGCCAGTTATCACTTGTAAGGTTTCAGTAGCTCCCTCTACCTCTCAAAAGTTATTTAACAGTATGATTCACATTAAAGCACTCTGGACCCCTGCCGCTAAACTCAAAGGCCAGACAGCCCATCTCCCCTCTGAAGCTTTATGAAATTCATAAAACCCACTCCTCAGTAGATCACTGCAGATGGTGGGTCAGGCTAATAGCTGGAAAAGTAGCACAGACGGCCACTTTGCTTGGACTCCTTTGAACTGAACAGTATGGAGATTGAACGGGGAAACCATATTCATGTTTCTGTGTGTATTTGAAAATACTCAATCACTCCGTGTACGTGTGTGTTTGTGTGTGTATATGTGTGTGTCCCCGTCCTTATCCTGTCACAGCAGGGGAGAGACATGAAAGCCTTTCTACAGTATTCGGTAATTGCAAAGACCTCCGTTCTGCCTAAAGAGCATAAAAGACGACAACCTCATCAGGATACGGTCAAATCCAGACATTAAAACATACTTTATATATGTGCACACACCTTAGGGGCAGTTGACCAATCAATAGTCTTTACTGTGTAAAAGTGCACAGAAGTGTGTGGGTTTCTTTTCCACACAGGCCTTTCTTTGTTGTGTGTAACCTTTTGATCTAAATGAAAAAAGGGGGCTTAGGTAGGCCAATGTGTTCGAGAGGGGAGGTTATGCTAAAAGGGTTAGAGGGGGGTGAGTTGCCACCTTTTCATGTTACCTCTCCTCGGTTCAGCTTTCTAACAAATGTCAACGCTGATAACAAAGCCTAATTTGCATATCATAATCCCTATCTCTCGAACTTCTGATCAGGTGTACTTGGAAGCATGGCTGTGTTCTTTCCAAAAGCGAAACAGATAGATCGCAAGAGAGAGAAAAACTCAGTTCGCTTTGAAAGCTGTTTGAAGTTCTCTGCCAGAGTTCAAATAACACTAAAACATGTGCATGGCATTGAGTGGCTGATTTGTATTAAAAAGAAGAAAGGCAGAGGGATGGAGGAATGAAAGGAGGTCAGAGAGGGGAGACTGGGGGAACTTTCTGGAGCTAAGAAGGCCAAAATCCTTTGGATATCATGTCACTACACATACAGATAAGCGGGGCCCTTTTGTGTTCAATCTTTGAACTTAGACATTATGTGCTGAGTACTCTGAACTAAATTATATAATTTTTAAATTTAGTTTTCATGTCTTAAAAAATCTTTTTATGACTATTATTGAACAGCAAGGAATTGTGCAATAAATGTTGTCTTGAGTTTCATCATCACAAAAGCAACTTCTTTCCTTTGTGTCCCATTCAGGCTTCACACTAACAAACAAGCTTAGCAAAACTTCTCCACTAAGCTTCAGAGGAGCTGCTGCTGAGTGATGGCAGAGTGAAAGAAAGAGGCGTGGATTTGTGGCAATGCTTGTTGTAGTGGTCAAGTGTGTGTGTGTGTGTGTGTGTGTGTGTGTGTGTGTGTGTGTGTGTGTGTGTGTGTGTGTGTGTGTGATTAGCAACTCTGCATGTCATAGCAACAGATCCAAAGGTCACAGACCACCCCAACTGTGTGTTCACACACTTCATCATCTACCACCACACTGATCAATAGTGGCAGGGCTGTTCATCCGGGGCACAGAGGGTTTGGATGGCTACCAATACACTATGTTTCAGCCGTCTTTCTGTCAGATATTTCGTTTTGGCTTGAACACACTGTTCTCATCAGCCTATGGTTTCTAAATCCCAGTTGTGAAGACCAGACGTCCTTTCCCATGAGTGAAGAGGGCCTCCAGCAGAGCTGCTTCAGCTCCTCCACATTCTCATAGTCCTCTGTTTGGCCAGAGTTGTAAAGCTGGCCCCTGGGAGTCGCCCGCCTCCACTCTGATCCACTCAGCCCAACTCTGCAGCAGAGGCTATCCTGCCAGCTCCTTTATCCCAGCTACCGCACACCCAGGGCAGGCAAAGCCAGACTGACAGTCCCCCGCTGCCTCTGGAGCCTCCGTCTCATTTCTCCCTGTAGCCGCCCACCACCCCTCTCAGCTTTTCAATCTTCGAAGCAATTAGAAGGAGATCCCTTTCTTTTGTCGTCTATCCGTAGAAAGAAGAAAAGCGAGAGAATGAGAAAAAAAGAAGAAGGAGGGCCAAGTTGTTGGTGGTGGTGGAGCTCAGGCCTAGCTAGGAGCCACTTGTGAAGCCCTGGGTATTAGGACTCACATGGTTTGTTTGGAAAGGCTTCTCCAGGGGCCAAAGTGGGATTACGTTGCAGATTGCAAGTTCCCATGGAAGGGGCCTATACCAGCGAGGGCTTTGGTGGGTGGGTTTCAGGTTGGGGGCCATAGAAGAGGTCTTTATGAGTTTGGGGTCTGTCTGAATGGAAAGGGCCAACTCCCAGCATGCTAGCCCTCCATATTAGATGGACACAGAGAGGCTATTGAAGTTACCCAGACATCCTCCTTTATTTCTTTCCTTTTCTCTCCCTCTCTCTACTCTACTAAGTCTTAGCTGTTTGCCGGTCAAAAAAGAGTAAAAGACTATTTGGATGCTGAAATAAATCTTACGTACATTTTTATGATGAAAATACCATCTGTGAATTTGAGTAAACATTATATGATATGATATGATAATGCTTCAGTTAAGTTTCAATGACAATGTCTGACATTGAAGCCATGGCTGTTAGAACACAAGAAGATCACCGTGAAGTTGAATTAAGATGCGATTTATTGTCTGAAATCATCTTTTCATATTACATCTTGAAATATCTCTCACAATAAAGTGTTGTGATTTTATATTAAGTACATAATTTTTAATAGGCACTTTTGGATCACAACAGATCAGCTGAAATAATCACCCAATAACAATCAACAACAGACAATCGTATGAAAAGAGAAAGAGGACGAGAAGGACCTGAGGGACTCTGGTGAAGCCTTTCAAGTTACATCACAATGTTATTTTTCTAATGTGTGATCAGATGCTGGAGAACATCATGTAAAATTGTCAAGGACATAGCAGAACTCCAACAGAGAGTCATAACATTAGACATTTTGTTTTGAAAAATGTGATTCCTCAGCTTGAGCGGACTATAGTCATGTGAGTTACATGTTTGCTACGTCCCAACTTATTCGGCAAGGCTGTTTCCATCTACCATTTGGCGCATTAACTCTTTTTCAAAAAAGGCAAATACCACCTTAAGTGAGCATGAAAACATTTTGTTTGCTAATTTTGTTGTTTCCATCAACATTTTCTAATGAATTGCTTCAAAATGAGCATAACATTTTTGTTGCTTAAACAATTTGATATGTGATGTCCAATTGAGAACAGAAAACTAGAATAAACAATGGGACAAATCTAAGGCCACAGGCTACAGTTTGCTAATAAAAAAGCTGTATGATCAAAACATACTAGATCTGACACAATGATATTCATACCCTGATTTTTCTCATGATCTACGGCACCACATATTGAGCCTTTAGCTTCTTCATTGTAATTATAATCATAGAGCAAAAGAAAAAAAAAACTTTTGAAGTTATGATGAGGACAATTCATTTAATCTGATTTAATGCTTTTAGATTTTGTAAGAGATGTTCAGGCTAAGAATGTGTTTGCACCGAAACCACCATTAGAACTTCTGGACAAATTGAAGCAGCAACTTATGAATCAGCATCATCGCTCCCCAGCTGTCTCCCACCCCTTACCCTCCTGTCACTCCTGCCCTTCAATCTCTCCTGTCACCTATATATCACCCTCCAACCCCCCCAGTACTCCGTCAGTCTCTGCATGCAGACCAAACATGCCCTCGCTCCCCATCCACTCTCCCCAAACCCCCCTCAGCCATCTCCCTTTGAATTGTGCCGCCGCAATGCATAAATACATAAATCTAGTGTCAGTGTGTGCATTAGTGTGTGTGTGGTGGGGGATGTCGACATATAGACGATGGGTCGGCAACCCCACAGGCAGACCCCTTTCATGTGGCATCAGATCACAGACGCTCAGTGTTTACACACCAGACCCATCCAGACCCCCCTCTCTGCCCCAGCCGTGTCCCCCAAAACCTGTCACCCAAGCAGCGGAAGCTCAGGGACAAAGGCTGGGAGTTAACCTGGAGGTGGTGGTGCCAGACTGGCTCTCTGATCTGACCGACTGCCACAGACCTGATGGGAAATACATCCAGAGGTCGGAGGTCAAAGAAGCCATAAAAAAGCCAGCTGACCTCCTCTAGTGTGGCTCCATCTCAGCTGCCCTCCCTCAAACACACGTTTGATTTAATGATGTATAATTCCAGGGATTTGAATGCAAAGTCATTGAACATGGGTGAGAGAGTCAACTTTCACAAAACACTTTTATATCATTACCATCTTCAAATTACACATTTCTTAGAGCGTCACACGAGAAACTAGTGGTAATGGATGGTTAACTGAAGGATATGAGCGCAATGATGATTTTGGGCAATAAGTTATAGTTTTAAAAATGTGAAACATCTCCAATCACAACAATTTGAAGATAACACATTTGAATGGACACATTCCATAAAACAGCTGAATTCAGCTTAAATTTGTGCTGTAACTATGAGTCATTTTCTTCCCTCCTGAAAGAAAAAAAGTAAGAGGAAAGAAGGCGAAAAGAAAAGAGCAGAAAACAAAGCTAAAGGAAGCATCCTACAGTGTTAAATTGGGTGTGACTACGAACGATTCGGAGACCCTGAAATGGATGGGAAAATACACACACACACACACAAATAACAACAAATTAACATCTAAAATGCTCTGGTTCGTTTCAACTGTTCACTTCAAACCGTCATCAGGCCTCTAATGGGGGCCAAGTTCAAAGCTCCTCTAGACTCCCGCTGCTTTGCTGAGATGGAGGAACAACACATTCGGCTCCCTCTCCCTCTCTGTGTTTGTTTATCTTTTGCTTTGCTCTCTCTTCCCTTCCTGCTCCCATCTCTCTTTCATTGCTTCCCTCCTTTATTTTTCATCCGGCCTCTCTTTGAGGAGACCCCTCACTTTATTTAGCCTACGCTTCTCTTTTTCTTTGCCTGTTTCTTGCTTCTCTTATTTTATTTTCAATATTTGATTCTAGGGTACATTCGGTTCTCTGCAGCCCTTTTGTTCTGTCGTTTGTTGGTGTCTCAATCCCGCTTTCATCACATATGTCAGTCTTTCAAATTTTATAGACATTGATCAGTACGCAGGAGCAGGGCTGTTGTTCTAGTGTAAGTTTGTTCAGAAACCCTGGATCCAAACAGAGCCTTGAACAGCACACTCTCAAAAGACAACCACTGGACTGAGACAGACAGTTGCTCAGCACTGCCCTGCAGATATCTGCCAGGATCAAAAACCCTTGCCGTCTTCCCCTCTTTCTCTCCCTCTCCCCCCTTTTTTCTTTCGAAGATGGCACTTTTCACAAATGTTAAACTCCAGCTATCTACTCATTAAGAGGTCTTCAAAGCCTTCCATTGATGTAAAAGCATCCATTTGAATTTGTAATAACCCTTTGCTGTACGACTGCTGCGCTCAGCATAATTTCCCCTGGATTTTCTGATAGCCGGCTCAAAGAGCTAACAACTCGTTTTCTCTTCACTGAGTAGCGGGAGAGAGAAAGAAAAAGACTTTATCAAACTTTTGGAAGCAGAGAGGTGTGTATTTGTGAAGGCCTTGGGTTTGTTTATATATGCTGACAAAGAAAGTAAGAATATATAGAAATTCACTCTGCCAAAAACGTTCACAAGAAGATAAGAGCGGTGAGAAAAACCCACTAGAGCAGGATAAGGTTTGTTTGAAGATTAAAGTCCTGTTATCATAGAACAGACTTTTTTTCTTGAAAGGCCTAGAAATTGGTTTGTCTATAGGGAGTGCCTTTAGCTGATATTGCTTTTAATGGTAGGTATTTTTTTAACATTCCACCGCACAAACTTAAAGGTGTCTGAGGCTGTGAGGAAACATATTTTGCCCACATGATACATTTTAAAAGAATGTCAGGCAATACATTCTGTAGCGACCTGCATGCATATTTAGCTCAAACACTCTGTGTGTTGAGGATGATGGAGAGCCAGACTCTGTCTCACCATCATGGCACCAAGAAGAAGAAACTACTGAAAATAAAAGGCAGAAAAAGAAGAAGAAATCCATCAGATCATTGAGGCAGAAGAACATACCTTTGCATTTGGATTTCCTCACCGGAAGGAAGTGTTTGAAATCTAATACATAAACATTATTCCCCCGGCTCGCCAGTTTTCCCTTCACCTGCAGAAAAAAACAGGCTCTTCTTCTGAGCCACTTTGGGGAACTTTTCCACAACACAGTCCTCCTTCAGTAGGTTCAATATGAGGGCTGACTGGGATTTAGCTCCTGCCATGTTTCATCAAACACACTTGTCTTCAGCCTTCGCAGGCCTGTCTGTCAGTCAAACAGCTCCTCATAAATAACACTATCAGGTTTCTGCTGAAATGATGATATTGAATGAGCAAGATATAATTTACTGTTGAATTCTAAACACAACTGCTAATGCTAATACAGTATCACTTATATTACTGCTGATACTAACGCAATGCTAATAAAAAAACTAACATTAAAGGGAAAATGTGGTTAATTACTGAAATACATTGTTTTCTTCTTTTTGGTCAGGGTAACATTGTAATCATCTAGTAAGTGCATCAAGTAAAAAAAAAGGACATAGTAGGGATTGAAATTATATTAAGCTTTGATTGTAGTAAATTTATTCTAACTCATAATAATGCTTATTACTGTGTGCAGACATATTAATGTTAACGGTAATAATCATTGGAATTTTGTTTTGTAATACATAAACACCAGTACTGAAAGTAATGCTTAAAATAGTCCTAATAGGCAGCTTTATTTATAGAGCACATTTATTCAAAGTGCTTTACACAAAATCAGTTAAAAACAATAAAAACAGTTAAAAGAAAATAAAACCCATTAAAAAAACAGGATAAAACACAGGAATAAAAGTTACAGTGCAGTATATAAAAGAATAAACAGTAAAGAAATGAACATCATTTACATAAGGTCTTCAGCATTGATTTAAAAGAACTAAGAGTAGCAGCAGACCTGCAGGTTTCTGGGAGTTTGTTCCAGATATATAGAAACATAGTTCTGACTCTACAGACAGTAGGTCCCAGATGATAGATCATAGTGTACTAGCAGATCAGAAATGTATTTGGCCCTAAACCGTTTAGTGATTTATAAACTACTTTGAAATCAAACAGGAAGCCAGTGTAAGGACTTCAGAACTGGAGTGATGTGATCCAAGTGAGGACTGTTCTGAATCAGCTGCAGCTGTCACCTGTAAAGATACAGTAGTCAAGTCTACTGAAGATGAAAGCATGGACTAGTTTTTCCAAATCCTGTTGACACATAAGTCCTTTAACCCTTTAATACAAATACAAATATGAACATTATCTAATGCTATAACCAGCGTGTGTGTGTGTGTGTGTGTGTGTGTGTGCGTGTGTGTGCGTGTATGTGTGTGTGCAATTGTGTACTGATGACAGACATGTCACCAGGACAACTGACTCCAACCTAATTCCTTCCTGATGGCCTTTTCTTCAGGCGCAGATGGAGACTAGGGGCTCTTGACCTTTGACCCGCACCACTAAATCACATCAGTCAATGGCTGTAAGGGCCACAGGGCCCCAGGACCTCAGCAAGCAGATGGGCAGCTGCCCACACATAACACACACATACAATTGTGTACTACTCTAACACATACAGTGACACAACCAGATAAGTATACAGCCATGTTTTCACATCATATGACACACATAAAGTTACACGCACACAGGTCAATAAATCTCTCTTACAGTCTTGCTTTCATACACTTGCACACTTACACACACACACACACACACACACACACACACACACACACACACACACACACACACAAAATAATGTTCTTTTATGTCAATGTCTAAAGTGGTCATCTGTGTCCTTGTAGTCAGCCACATCACAAGCGTTCTCAAGCTCTCTCCTACATTTTGTTTTAATCTCTTTTCTGTGATGTGGCATCTCTGTTTCTGTTGAATAAAACACAGGCTAGGAGAAAGAGAGAATGAAAGAAGTGTCGCCAGCTAAGGGAAAGAAAGACTAAGAAAGAGAGAGGTAGACAACCAAAAAAAAAGTCAGAACAAGAAAAAGAAAGTCAAGACCATGTAGTACAATCTGTTTCTACCTTTTCTTTGCCTCAACACCCCTCTGCTTTGTCCAACTACAGGCCAATTTCTAAGCTACCTTTTTTATCTAAAGTTCTAGAAAAAGTGGTATATGCCCAACTTCAATTGCACCTTAAATTTCAGTCTGGTTTTAAATCTTGTCACAGCACAGAAACTGCTCTTTTAAAATGTTTTAATGATCTTTTAATTTCTGATTCTGGTAGCTCTGCTGTGCTAGTGCTTTTAGATTTGACTGCAGCGTTCGATACTGTTGAGCACAAGATTTTATTGTCAAGATTCAAACGGGGTGCCTCAAGGCTCAATTTTAGGCCTAGTCTCGTTCTCGCTGTATATGCAGCCCCTGGGATCAGTCTTCTGAAAATACAATATTTCCTTTCACTGTTTCGCAGATGACGTCCAAATTTCCCTACCTTTGAATACCAAAACAAACTCAGTTGAAGCACTGAGAAAATGTCTACATGAAGTAAAAGACTGGAAGTCTGAATTTTTTAAACTTAAATGACAAAAAAACTGAAGTTGTAATTTTTGAGGAGCCCGATGTCTCTGGTTTTAACAGTGATCTTGGCCCAATATCCTCAAACTGCTCCCCATTTGTAAAAAGTCTTGGTGTTTTTATTGACAGTTCTTTTAAACTCGATAAAAAGATTAGCTCAGTGGTAAAAACAAGATTCTTTCAGCTAAGACTTGGGAAGGTCAAGCCTTACCTGGTCCATATCCAACTGGAAGCAGTTGTGCATGCCCTGATTACAAATTGCCTGGACTACTGTAACTCATTGTACTATGGCCTTGATCAGTCTTCAGTTTGCTGATTACAATTAGTTCAGAATGCGGCTGGACGCCTGCTGACAGGGAAAAAGGCGCAGTGACCACATCACCCCTGTACTGTCTACTCTCCACTTGCTGCCTGTTGTTTTTAGAATCCATTTTAAGATCTTATTGTTTGTTTTTGAATCTCTTAATGGGCTGGCACCATCATATTTATCTGATATGCTGATATTGCACACTCCAGTCAGAGCACTTAGGTCCGCAGACCAGTTGCTTTTAGACTGTCCAAGATCCAGACTGAAAACCAGAGGGGACAGAGCTTTTTCAGTAGCAGGTCCTGAGCTCTGGAACCTTCTTCCTCTCAACATTAGAGCAGCTACCTCTATTGAGAGTTTTAAATCACTTTTAAAAACATATCTTTTTGCACCGGCTTTTAACATAAGCTTAGCTGTAACAAGTTATTGTTGTTATTGCTATATAAGTAAAGTTTTTATCTGTTGTCTGTTTTTATTGTTTTGGCATATTCTGTTTTAGAAAGGTTTTTTGGCTATTTATTATGCTTTTTATCTTATGCTGTTCTCTGTATCTGTACAGCACTTTAGGTTTGTAAATGTGCTATATAAATAAACTTTAACCTTGACCTTGACCTCAACACAGCCCACCCTGCTGTTCTTTGTCACAACATTGTTTCTTAACAGAAGAGGGCGCGCCCTTTACAGTGAGTTTTGGTTATAAGCATGTTTTCTGCAGTAAATGTGCCTATCTTATGTATGATAATCAGAACAAATTAAATTATTTCTCAGGAGTTTCAGACCTGTTATGCAGTAGCTTGAGGAGCCTTACCCAGTGACAAAGATACATACCTAAAGATATACCTTTGAAACTCAACTTTGAACAAAGTTATTTAAATATGGGCTGGGTTTCAGCACACCAACGTGATGCTTGCCCATGCTGCGTTCCTACGGAGGACCTCCTCATTTTGTTGTCCTCACAGCAGGCGTTTGCATTCCTGACATAGCTGTCCAAAGTTTCAAGAGCAGCTTACTATCTCTCTGTCGGCCGGTCTCTGTCTCTCTCTGCTCAGTCCTCCATTACCTTGTTGCCTAGAGACGAAAGCGAGCAAGAATGGGGACAACGGAGAGAGAGAGGAAGAAGGGGGCCTTACCAAGAGGAGGATGAAAGAGAAGAGAGATCAGAGGGGAGGACAGGCCGGCAGGGGAGTGATGAAGTTAGTTTGGGATACTTTGGATTTCTACAGTCATTGTGTGGTGCCAATATCCTCTCCTTACTCCCCGGCTCCCAGCTAAAACAAAAGGTGTTTCTGCAGGTGGTAGTTTAAAATAATTTCAACGCAAGAAAAGAAAAATGCATGGTTTTAGATAACTTTCACTTTATGGTATGCCAAAGTGTATGCTACAGAGGAGGCCTACTGTTGACATTATTCTGATCAGTAAGATGTGAAGCTAAGATATTAGATCATAAACATATTGGTGATGAGCATGGAGGTTGTGACCACATTTCTTGTAAATCACATAAACTATTCTAAACTCAACCATCATTTTATAATTTTTTTGAGGAGCATTCAGCCATAACTCTTGGCCTTCGTGACAAAGGCGACCATGGAACATTCGTTGTCTGTGAATAGCATTGGCGAGGAAGGTGTCAGAATCACTTTATGGGAGTCAGTGGACAGCCGCAGGAGGATCAAGAAGGCCTTTCACATCCAACGTACTTTTAGAAGACCCATCACTTTGCATTCAGACATTATGTATATCGGCACAGACATTTTCTTTTGCTGTGCTATGTTGTATTACAAGGAATTCTGGGATTTGTTGGAAATAAGAGAAACATAATGACAGTTAGAAAGAACAAAAACGTAAAGTTAAGTATAACAAAATATCACCTGGAAGGCAATGCAACACATATGGACATCGTTCATCATATAATAAGGCTTAAGCCTTAGGATAACATCAGACAACCAAGCATTCCTGTGATAGAAAGGTTACTACAAAATATATGATATGGCCAGATGTTTTGCTGTTAGCATATTTTTTACTCCAAGGCAGCGAGTCATGATGTAAAACATACACTCTACTGGCACGCAGCACTGGAAGGGAGCTGTTGTGAAAGCCTGTCATTTTGAAAACAAATCCATAACAAACTTCTAAAACTTATGTTCCATGGTTACAAAACACACATGCGCACATGCACGCACACACACATGTTTACCACTTCTCCATCTGAACCCATGTGTGTACTGTATGTGTGTGTGTTTGTGTGAGGGAGAGAGAGATACAGATTTTCCTTTTGGAATCTCAACATTCCTATTTCGTCCTTGCCTCTCTTTGTGCAGCCATCCTGGTTTATTTATCTTTCCCTCCTATCCCAAACAAGGGAACGCTCCCCGTGGCTCTGATCTCGCCTGCCACCCTGATGTGTGCACACACCGACCCCTGTGAACCCTCATGCTCTCTGTTTTTCTCTCTCTTTCTCATTAAACCTCCTGAACCCTCTTCTGCATCTTTGTTTTTCCTCTATTTTTGTGCTCTGAGAATTGCTTTGGGGCAGTAAGAAGGTTTGGTTAAATGTCCTGTTCCCTCCATGACGTCATCAGCTGTTGTTCTCTGTCACAGCGCCTGAGGTTTGCCTTTGAAGGCAAAGGCTGCGCGTGAAGACGCATCTGATGGCTTTTGCCCTCTCTTTCATTCACTCGCTTTCATCCCTCTGTGCAGCAACAGACATCAAGAGAGATTCTTAACAAGCATGTTATTTAGACAGTGATGTCATGGCCAAGGGGATGTTGTGTTATGTCTGAGACTGAGCGGGAGAAAACATGATTTCAAGTGTTAAACCTGGCTTTAACATCCAATATATAACGACAGTAGATGGTTATATCCTACACTGCTCAGTTCAGATATTTACTCTTTAGATAATTTCCTTTGTATGGCTGATGAGATCATTGTTAAAGCCGTTGATAAAAGCAAAACATCATGTGCTGCTCTGACTAGAGTAACTCTCAGAAGCACTGTGGTCTTTGTGTGGCAGCCGCCCATGTCCAGATCCCAGTCCTTGATAGAGGGCCGGTTGGATCAGCAGTGTGCCCATCTTGAATAAGGCCTCTATTGTTGGCTGCAGGTGTGTGTGCATATCAGTGGTACTTGGCAGAGGGGAAGGGAGCAAAGCAAGGAGGGTAAGTGAACACCTTGAGTCAGCATGTGCAGGTGGGGGGGTCAGGAGGGCAGCGGTGGTTGGTTGGAGAAAACCTTCAGAAAACAACTGGAAATGGGAAAATTGACACTTGATTACTGAAGTGTAAAGAGGGTAAAAATTGAACATGCATGGAGGTAGTTGGAATCCAGTGGAGCATTAGTGAAGTGTTACCCAAGAACCAGAGGAAAGGTTGTGTACATTCGGCCATTGTATTCAGGTATCATAACTAGTAAGTAATTGCCTGAGAAATCTGGAAACATGGTGTCATTTTGAAAAAAATGCAGCTTGATTGTTTAGAATAGATGATCAGGTCATATACAGAGCAACAGTTAAGCAGGATTATCTAAAATATTTCTTTCAATTGAGGTAAAACCAAAAGTAAGCCACAATGTTGGCAATGTTCGATGTTTTTTGGCCCCAACGTTGCCTTCCAGGCAGCTAACCCTAACCCTTAACCCTAAACATAATCATTGCCGCGCTTCCTGGAAGGAGATGTCAGGGGCAAAAAAACACCAAACACTGTTGGCAATAATCTGTCAGCAAAACAGTATGTGCACAACAATTCAAAGTATGATGATGATGATGATGATGATGATGATGATGATGATGATGATGAACCAGAGAGGCAGATTACAGACTGCTTTAAACCCTTTACGGGCATAGGTCTGCTGTAACAATCTGCAAGAGTAGTACCTGGAAACAGAAAATAAAAAGGGACTGAGGAGTCATATTTTTAAAAATACTTGCTGTTAAGCAGAATGTGATTGTGATGTGCCATTGTAGGAACAAATACAATTTTAAAAAAGGAAAAAAGGATAAATAAGAAGATATGTTTTTAGAGAAAATAGGGACAAAAAAGTGTAAGCTATGCCAAAATGTGTTGAAAAGTGTTGCTGAAACTTGGTATGGGCTGTTCTAAAGGAGGAAGTGGTGGTGGTGGTTGGGAGAGGAAGACTAATTTGAGAAGATGAGAGTTGACAGGCATCCTATCTGGCCAAACAGCACTGCCGCACACACACACACACACACACACACACACACACACACACACACACACACACACACACACACACACACACACACACACACACACACACACACACTTGGGGGTAATTAAAGTTTTGGGTGACAGAGTGTCGCTTCCTTTGGCATCTCAAAGTTGGAGCCGCCATCGGACACTCTCTGGTTTTGCTTGTCTTTTCAATTCTGTTTTCCAGGCACAGTGTCTGGTCTGCTGGTTGACTGACAGCCGGACTAAATGTTTGTCTGGCTGCCTGACTGTTCAGCTGACTGTGTGACAAGCTGGCCGGCTCTTCTTTCTGTCTATCTGGCTGCCTGTTTTTCTGCATCCACTGCTATGCGGCTCCTGTTTGCTTGTCTGAGCATCTGCCTGGGTGATTACTGTGATTACTGTTATTCACGTATATTCATCTCACCTCAATCAATAATTTAGAAAGATATGGGCAGAATGTACTGTATGCTTCCCTAAAGGCTTAAGAATTTGTAGATTTTTTAATGGTTCAGGTTGTGCCAAGCCCCAACCTGAGCCAAGCCCTGGAGCCAGTGTATTCTCACATTTCAGGCACCAGTAATGGGCAAAGGTGAGACAAGAGGTAGATTCAGTACAAAGACTTGTGTGTGTGTGTGTGTGTGTGTGTGTGTGTAGTTTGTAATCCAACACTGCCAGATAGCTCCAGGGAGAAGGACATTCTCTGTTGTTGTTTCCCCTTTCCTGCATTCCTACCTACCCTTGACGTGTGGCACCAGAAAAGGTGAAAGGAGGAGGAGGAGGAGGAGGAGGAGGAGGAGGAGGAGGAGGAGGAGGAGGAGGATGGAAGACATGTAACAGGTTGTTTCATGCCAAATTGATCACCCCTGCGCTCCCTCCCAGAAATGAATCACATTCATTCGAGCAGGAACCTACTCTCATCAAGACTGAAAAAACACACCGGCGCGTGCACACATACTTGATCGGCGCTGTCTCTTTTGAGCCACCTTCCAACCACACTGCTCCGCTGTCAGGACTCAGAGCAAACAAGAGTCTGCCCTGCTCTGATGTGAGAGCAACACTCTATTTTTGAGTACAGTGGATGATGATGAGGCCACACACAAGCTTTGTGCCAAGCGCTCAGGGCTGGGTAAGGCAAGAATATACAAAATAAAAGCAGAGCGTGACAGCAGTAAAAGAAGGTATGCTCAGGTATTGTTTGGAGTTGAGGCTACTGTGTGTGCAGTGGATTCAGGAGTTTGTTACAAAGAGCAAAGTAACTCCTGAGGGAAGTTCAACATCAGCCTGCCTGCACTGAATTATAATATCAGCTGCTTAAAGTTTGTAAATACACTACATGAGATGCAAATACTATTCAAATTGTATGCTGTGTAAAAGTGTGCAGATACTATGTAACCGATGTGAGTATTTCTTGTTCACAATATCTCAGGATTTATAAGGATTTATTAAAAAATACTGAGGTTATTCATCCAAATTGCTCATGCTCACTAGTGTGGTCTATGCTAAAGGAGATAAGAAAGGACACATTTTTCTTTAGCATTTAGAAAATTTGAACAGCTCTTTGCTGCAGATACTTCTGGGTCATTCCCTCAGTTAGGAACCTTCCTAGGCAAAAAAGACTATTTGACCACAGCCCAAGTTTACTTTAGTCAAAAGGCAGGCAGGGGTCACAACAGTCAGATCAGGCAAACTTATCAAATAAGGGGGAGGCAGAGAATCATCAAACCAGGGATCAGGCAGGCCGATGGAAGGCTGAAAAGCTAGGTGAATGCAAACTAGACAATGAGTCAATCAGACAGGGTGGAGATAGGCTGGTATATACGGTACATCCCAGTTCCCTTATTTAATAGCCCCTCGGTCCTTGGCTAAACCGGAAGTTGTTCTTTCCCTCCTTCGTGAAGGCCATCTCAAAGCTCTTATTTCTGCCCCAAGGAGCAAGGATCAAGAAGTGATCACCAAGGAGCTATAAGCGAGTTACTGGAGAGCAGCTTTCCCGGAACTGGTGCTAACTCCACCCATACAGCTGACGAATTCACGTGATGCTTCGGAGGAACTTCAGAGGAACTTTCTAAAAGCACATTTCCTTGTGTCCTTCTCCCTGCATGATTTCCTGGTTGCTGTCCTGTGCTTCCTCGACGGGCGTGAGGAAGGGAGGCAAGTGGAGGAGCTGGGGATGTAAGAGAGAAGGATCCATACACTGCTGGACTAATGGGGGAAATGGGGAGGAGGTGAGTAAGTGGGAGGAGATGGTCAGGTGATAGGAAAGGCGGGTAAGGGCAGGGCAGGAGGTTGGTGAGTGACTGGATCTGCAATGACAGGGACAGTAGTATATGCCATAGAAAAAAAGAGCAGGTAACTGAATTAATCTGGCTTAAGCCCTGACACAAATTCCCGTAAGAAATGTCTGACTAGACACAAAAACTTGATTTTGTTTTTCTGTCATGCCTCCACGGTGAGCGAAGAATCCCAAAATGGAGAATAATCAAGTAATAGGGGGCTGTGTGTATTTATCAATAATTTTCTCTGTTTTTGGATTCTTTGTTTACCACGGACGCATATGAGAAAAATAAATGTTTCTTTAAGAATTCAAGGTAACACAGCGTGAGAGATTAATACAAATGATCATTTTGAGGGTGAAGTATTTCCGCATTATTCTCTTCAATCAAGAATGAAAGTGTGATGCTTTGCTGAAAGCTAGATGTTTGTGGGGGTGAGCATTGGCGGAGAGCCATCTCTTTGTGTTATTGTTCTGAGTCAGATGAGACCCGTGCATGTGTCCCAAATCCAAATCTCACACACACTCACACACACAAAATCATCATCATCACAGCTCTTGCTCATCAAGGTTTTAGGCAAGCTCTGTTAACATGATGTCACACTTCAAAACAACCCCCATCTCAATCCTCTGCTCTCCCCCCATCTTATTCTCTCTTTCTATCCTTCTTGCTCTATTTCTCTTTTAAGCGTCATAGCTTTGTTGTCAGGAGAGAAATGCGATCTGAAGCTCGCAAGAAGTGATGATGGCAAAGACTTCTCTCTCTCTCACACACACACACACACACACACTTGCACATACATACATTGCATATACAGTAATTAAGTCACACACAGACAGCTTGAGAAATCCACAGCTTGATCTGAAACCATTTGAGAAGCTATGGGATATAATATGTGTACTTTTATGTTTGTTCATGTATGTGTCTGTGCAGTAAAATCTCCTCCGTTAGCTAATTAATGCAGAGCATGTTGCAGGGGATCATCAGACCTGTGTGACGCGTCCCTGACATGATTGATTGTGACTGTCAGGGCTCTCAGCTGGGTGTCTCCCTGCATCAGGCCCCAAATAAAGGATTACACAAGCCCTTGGTAACCTTGGCTGGCTTTGTGTGCCTGGGTCCTGCATCAAAGACCCGGCGGGAGACATTAGCATTTTTAATGAGCGGGCCAGGCCCCATGCTGGTGCCAGAGGCCTGATCACTTTCATCAGAACGACGGCGGAGACGGGAGAGGCCAGTGCAAGAAACTACATACATGCAGGCAGCCAGACACATAAAAATATAATACATGTCACAACACACACACACACCTCTTCCTTTAACAATTGCACTCCAGCAGCGGCATCTTTCTTTCTCATCTTCAATGCACAATCATCTTTTTTTCAAGACATAAAGCTTCACTTCTCTGTATGACTCCGTCCTCTCCCAATCCTCTCTTCCTTGGAACCATGCTATTAAAGCCCCTTCCAGCTGATGTAAAAGCCCGGATGAAACCCATTTAGTTTTAAGAAAATGCTCCATGTTCAATTAAACCTCAGAGTGGCCTTCAGAAAAGTTGGGGGAAAAAAACAGAGGATGAGATTGCCTGCTCTGCACGCTTGATTCTTTTACCCACTTTTTTTTAAAGTGGGGGAGCCATCTAAAACAAACACATGGCTCTCCATTATTTGGGCACAAATGGGCAGGAGGAAAGCATTATGAAACAAGTGAGAAAACTCGGCTATGAAGAAAAAAACGTCACAAAGAAAAGAAGTGCTGTATCAACTTGAATGGAGGATAAAAACTGAGCAGCACACACAAAAAAAAAAAACATTTCTAACTATATTTTTGTTAATTTTCTCCTGACAGCAGCACAAGAACCTGTAGGAAATGATGAATAAATGCATGCCTCCTACCTTCTCTCTGGCTGAATATTGAGAAAGTAGCAACGGGGGCAAACATATGCCATTTGCGCCGTGTGACAAGCATATTAAATCTTCATCACAGGAAAAAGCCTCTTTATTGGCAGCTGTAGTTTTAACATGATGCCAGGAAGAGCCAGAGGACAAAACAATGGGGGAAAATAAGAGGAGTAAAAAGAGAATCATCAACAAAAGCCTCAAAACCGATAATAACTGCAGCAGCTGCAAGGAAACAGGAAGTAGAATATGAATAAGAGGAATAGTAGATCAAATTCAAATCCAGTTAGGTAACATCCTCAGTCTATCAGTCTTTGATGTTTCCTTTTTGCAATCTGCGGTGTGCTATCATCTCAGACTCCTTGCCAGCACATGACAGCTTGGAATAAACACTAAACTGCAGAAACAGTTGCTCCAATGCCTGAAATGCAAATTTGCCACAATAGCAAAGATAGCGGCTAAATCTCTGCCCGTGAATAGCCCGGCGAGTTACTTCCAAGCGTTAACATCCCTTTAGAAGTCTATTATCTCTGCCTGGCAACTTGCATCTCGACACAACACACAATCCCTAACACACAAAACTTTAATGTTAATTACAAGCCTTGCATCTGGCACTTTTAAAGAAGTGTAGGAACCTTATCTACAGCTCAACCCAGTAAAACAAAGAAGCCTATTTATGTCTTTATGAATTCTTTTTTGTGTGTATCTTCCGCACATATACACACCTCCCCAGTCTTTCCTTTGAGGATGACGTTTAGATATGTGGATATCGTTTGATGTGACTCATCAAAGCAGAGATTGGGGTGTGACAGGAGCGTCTCCTGATGTTTCCCTCACTCTCCCGCTGTCAGCCGAGCGGACACACAGTCAGGAGCCGGGAGGTGACCACTGGAAACTTTTTATTTGATCAACTGATAGGCACATACAGGTTTTCTCTCTCAGCTCACTTCAAAACAGAAATCAAGGATACGGACGTAGCGGGATGCATATGCAGAGAAAGGTTTCCTGATGGGCTCCACTCTGTGAATGGAACATAAAGGTGCAAAGGACACGAAGGTGTGTCAAAGCTGTGTGTATGTAGTAGTCTCTTCACAACATCTGTACTGGTCTGCGTGCTCTCCTGAGAGAAGATAGAGAGAGATGAAATGAGAACAAACAAGTGCAGGAGAAGAGAGGCAGCTCTCAGCAGTATCCTGCCTTTTGGACTTTAAAGAGCAGGAAAGAGACTGCTCGGCATTTCTCACCTGCTAGCTCTAACAGATAAGGAGAGACGCATCAAAAGGAACACAAGGGACAGAAAGAGAGAGAAAAATAAACTGACAAGTCTGTGCAAGATGATAACAGCTCTAAAAACAAAAAAAATCCAGAGCCGTTAATCTGTCAAGAATCCATCATGGTAATTACCAGCAATGTTGGTGTTCAATCAGTGTGAGGAATCAAAGATGCTGTTTAGAGATTTTTCACATTTTTGAACACCTGAAATATCCAACAAGACTCCTTTACAGAACAATCAGGTGTTCTTGCATTTCAAGCAGCACCAATGCTATGAAACAGTAGACACTTCCTGTCTCCTAAAGGGGCGTGGTCTCGTTTAAACGTGTAGTGAATGTGGATGGATAAAAAGTTTAAATTTTTAAGATGATTTTTGGGGCATTTTTAGGCCTTTATTTGACAGGACAGCTGAGTACATGAAAGGGGAGAGAGAGGAGGGAATGAATGGTTGGAGTTGAACCTAGGCCTGCTGCTACGAGGAGAAAACCTCTATAGATGGGTGCCCGCTCAATCAGTTTATTAAGCTAGTATCTACCTTTCACTCCAAGCACTCCTGCAATTGAACTCAATGACTTCTCTTTTCTGGCATATTCCTTAAAAAAAAATCTGTGATGTCTTATAATGTTCTTCCACCTTTAAGATGAATCTGTCCTTGTCATCACTTTTCCGGTGATGGCTAAGCGTTACTGTGCAGCCTCCAACTGAGCTTGACGACGTAGATGTGACGTGAGCATCGTGTCTGAAAGTTGTAAGTCCTCTGGTAACTGTGCCAAGAGAAATCTGAATCATTCCGAATCTTGCAGAGACGGAGAGCGTAGGTATATGTTAGGAGATAACATAGGCACAGGCTAACTATTGCTAACTAAAATGCTAGTTAACATTAGTAATTAAACCTAAACAGCTGTTGTAAGTCAAAACTGTCTGCGAGCTTATCCTGTACTGTTCGGTGATTCTTATTATGACACAATTGTTAACCTATTTTTAAATATCATCTGCTACGGAGCCATAAGGAGAAGTACAAGGTAATGGAGACTTTTATACATTGTCATGTTTTTTTTTTAGAAATAAACAATGGACAAATAGAGTTTTTAAATGCTTCAGATGTAAAATTATTTGCTGTGAAAGTGACGTCAAAATGAATGGCAGTCAATGGAATGCTAACAGCACCTGGTGGCTTATTAGCATCAAAATGGCTCCATGGGAGGTAAGCTACGTGTCATAACACACCCCAAAACGCAACCAGTGGAAAATATGGGTAAGAGTCTATGGCCATGTTACCATCTAGCCATACTAGGTAAATGGAGTTAAATGCATGTTTTTTTAAAGTGTAGTGTTTGCAATGTGTACCATCTTAGCTTAGCCTGTTAACATGTTAACATTTGCTAATTACCACTGAACACAAAATACAGCTGAGGCTAATGTGAACAATGGGAATGTTGATAGTTTTGTGAGATTTGTCAGAAAGTCATAAACCAAGCAGCTGGACAAATAAAAAGCTTGACCTGCTGGTGGTGCTAGATGAAAAGTCAGGGGATAACTACATTTGGTGGAATGCATCCTCTGAGGAGCATGAATGTCTGTACAAAATGTCCTAGCAATCCATCCATTAGTTCAGTCTGAACTGACATTGCCATCGATTTAGGCATGCTACTGGCATGGTCAAAAAAGCCAATAGGGTTAAAGGAATACACCTTACTTCATTCCATTTATCGAAATTCGAAAAAACTACATGCCAAACATTAGATCAACTTTCTCCAAAGGGAAACATTGAGTTATGTTGCTTAAGCAACATCGTGTTCAGACCACTTGTCTGTTTTGCCACATCAATCCCTGCTTTAATAAACAGTGCCGCATGCTTTCGCCCGCTGCTATGCAGTTAATGTGGCTGGTTTGTAATGGCAGCAGCGATAGGGTGGCAGGCAGTGCAAGGGCAACTTTAGCTAGTTGAGCTAAAGTGGTGGAATGACAGCAGAGTCTACAGCTGCAGTTCAAAGCCCATCAGCGTTTGAATCTTAACAAGAAGGAAAAAAAAAAGGCCTCTGTGCATAGGGAGAGAGGGCAGAGCCTGGCTTAGATCTTCAACCTTTGTGTGCACACACTCGCGCAAAGTCACGGCTCAGGCAAACACATACACTGACATCAAAACACAAACATTAAAGGGCACACAGACAATCACATCAAGACACACAGCAAGAGCCACAAGAGTGCTGACACACAAATGTACAAAAAGCAGACAAGCTCATACGCACACATCAAGAAATCACCAAACACACACACACACACACACACACACAGACACACACACACGCTGTATTAATCCTGTGTCCCTGGCTGGCCAGCTGTGGGAGGTCACACAGACATGACAGTTCTGCTATCAGGCCAGCATTAAGGCCTGCCGCTTTAAACACAGCCTTTTGAAGTCACACCAAAGTCAGACACTAGGATCTCTCATCTCCCATCTCCCTTTTAACACTGCAGTGCCGACATTTCATTCTGCCCTCCTTTTCATGCTCCCGGCTTTGAATTCTGTCTTTTAAAAAGGACTAATTTTAACTTCTTCAAGGCTGGAAAAACAGGCAAAGGCGTGTCGTTAAGACTCTTCCGCCTGACGTGCTTCTTTTTCAGCCAAGTAACGAGCATTCAAAGGTAGCCAGGGTCCACCAAAGCAAAACCGTGCCTCTGATGTTCAGTGTCAGCAGGCTGATAAATGGAGCAATGCACCTTTGACAGGTTTTGCACATCAGCTTTTATCTTGAGGGGATAAGGTTTCAATTATTATGAAAATGATCATGATACCAAAGCTACATGAGAAATTATTCTCACACATCTAACAAATGTGAAATTGTGTAAGGATTACTTTTCTGCACCATTTGCTCCATCATTCATCTTTATCATACAATCATCACAAATTTGTAAAACAAACAAACTTGCACAAACCTTGGTTTGTCGTTTAACTTATAAATTCAGTCACTCGTCAGGATAGGGAAGTCAACTCACCAGTCTCATGCTGACTCTGGCCAATCAAAGTTTTCAAATGAAAACAGAGTAAACACAGAGGAAAAGGTGAAGATGGCCATCAGCGACGACCTGTGGTAAGATCCTGACTAAATAGACAAGCAAGACCATCTCTGTGTTCATCTCTATCTCTACATCAGAGAAAAAAAGGCGGAAATGCCCCCCAAAAAATAATAATACATCTCTACATCAGAGGGGGCACCAAGACTAGTATGGAGGAAATTGAACACCAACTGTGACTTCTCCACTGGGCATCCTGCTAGCCGTTGGATGGTGAGCTGGGTTGCCTCTGTGGCTGCGTCAGTTTCCAGCAGGATGTTTGGAGCTGTGGTGGCCTTTCGCCAAGATTTGGCCGGATCCTGGAATGCCGGTGTCATTCAACCGAGTAACTCTTTTCTGTGTTTTCTGTGCACAAGTGAAAAAGGAACGGATGGGATAGCATTTCACTGGAATTGTACCTCGTATGATTCCATGTCACAAATAACTATTGATTGATTAACATAAAGGTCAGGGTATGATGTTTGAAGAAGTGAGTAATGCTGTTAGTGATGCGACAGCCGGGCATCCACAACGCTGCGAAGGATGGTCTGGCTAGTACACACAGCATTCCGGGGCGGGAGAAAAACGTGCTCTGGTTTATTGGCATTTCTTTTAACCAATCACAATCATTTTTGCTGGTGCTAAGTGCTGGACGGCGCCACGGTGCCGCTGCAAAATAGCCTCGGGAAGGAACTTGTTTTGGTGGAACGTGTACATTTAAAAGTTGTTTTAGTTGTGCGAGAGATACTGAGATTAGACTGATAGTCTAGCTAGCTGTCTGGATTTACCGTGCAGAGATCTGAGGAGCAGGTAACCATAGTCCTCGTAAATCGAGTTTAAAATTCCAACACAAAGCAAGCAGAAGGTAACGGACATCCGGCCAAAAAGAGTGACATCCGGCAAAGTTTCCGCCGACACCAGAGCAATCCCGGAAGTGGAAAGTCGTGGCTATGACCTAGTAATGAGTGACCTATCGACCTAGTTTGTGAACAACCTTGTTCATCTACCAAACCCCCCCCACCCCCATGTCTACGAGGGGAGAGTTAGATACATTCCACAAGCTTTTTTTGTCTGATACATAATCCTGTAACATGCCATGATCCTATAAACACAAGCCAATTTGGAATCACTTGAACTCAGCTAGTATAACAACATCCTTGTCTAATTTGAACGCCCACTTTGGTAGAAGACGCCATCTTTCATTAACACCTAAAGTAAGTGATGACAGACTGAGTTGAGGTGCTGAGAAGTGGTCATCACAGACCCTGGTGAGAACCCCCTACCGTTTGCTTTTGGTTTGGAACATCTAACTTGTTTTGGTGTGTAGCTGACCCAGTCTAATTTTTCTGTTTACTCCACTTAGTGTTTCGCAGTTGGACAGATCAAACGCGCTGCTAAGCTGTGGGTTTGTTTACTCCGGCTCTGACCCACGCCCAGCCAGGGACGCGCAAGCACTGCAGCTCTTTTTCCACATTTGGCATTTTTTGCTTTTCATCTGGATCACAGCCTTCTCCTCCCTCCCCTTCCTCATTCCAACTTCTGATGACACCCCTTGCCCTCTTTGCCCCTGAAAGTTTTTGGTCAGCAGACACCCAAGGTTTTTGTATGTCTCATCTAATTTAATCGATGGATTACCCCTTGTGCTTCTTCTCTCCTGCACCTGTGAAGTCTTCATCCATGGTCACACTCCGCATGACTTCTTTCATCACACTTAAAACGTTCTTTTTTTTTTATACTTACACCCTCTCCTTGATTTCTCCTTGCTTTCTCACACTACCCCTGTTATCCTTTATAATTCTCTCCTTTGAAATAATTCTCCTCCCTTTGTGCACTCACCCAGTCACGCACAAGTATACGCACTCCCATGCAAGCAAATGCACTCACATGCATGCTCACACGTATGCTGATGCAGGCTGTGTGTGATGTGAAGCCAGGTCCGTTCCTTTCCCAGGCAGACCAGCAGGAATGAGGACCCCCCAGCTCATACACATATCCACCTCCCTTCCCAGCTCTTTCCTTCTCCTTCCTCCCTTTCTTATTTCTTTCCAACAAGGTAAATGCTGAGGACGGAGAGATGACTTCATTCAGGGGGAGCCCAGGAGCATGTAAAACTGTAAGAACCAGTAGAGATGATTGTGTAAGGCCATGTGGTAATCAGGTAATGTTTTTCACCCTGGCCTACACTGTCCTCCATCATTGAAGCTTATCAGCGTGGGTCTTTTTCAGCTGTAGTCTAATGCTAGGATACAGAATTAAGGTTGGTTCCCTTGGTTACTACAGTTTAAGAGACAGGGAGGTTGTTGTTTTTTCATTTGATTATCGGGACATTTGGAGAATTTTAACTCCCTGACTTATGTTGGCTATCTAAGTAGGATATTTTGGCTATTAGCATCTTCACCAATGATAACCTTGTGAATCATGTTCCAGTGTTTTAGTTATGTTGTTCTCTACTTGTTTCTTTTGATCTTTTGTTGTTGTTCATGTTTCATTGCTTATTCATTACAAAAATAGTTAAATGTTAGTTAGTTAAGTTAATTCTTAACCTAAAAAAATTAGTTTGACAATAGAAATCTTATCTTACGATCTACTAACTAGTTTTTGCAGTTTTCCCAAAACTAAGTATGGCTTATTGGTCATGTGATAATAGGTGGAGGTCATGTAGCTGTGGTGGGGGAATGACAACTGAGCAAACTATACTCCATCCATACAGACAGACCTTAAGATGACATTGAAAAGCTGGCAAGTGGACCTTGAGTTAAGATTTCTTTGGCAAAAATATAAATAGTGATTCTTTCTCCTCAACATTGTCATCAACATACTTTCTTTTTCCAATTATTAGCATGTATTGAATAAAAATGTAATGTAAAGTTGATTCAGCCTGTAGTAGCAGCCTGTAGGGTTTGAAAAAGAATGTTTTGTTTATAAGACTGCCCAAGAAAAAACACTTACCCCACAAAGAAGCTGAAAAAAACTTATTGTTTGTAGGATTCTCAAACTTCCCATCGTCCATGAATGTGTCTCGTACAACCCGCCAAAATTAAGTAAGAAAGCTCCAAAATTAAGCCAAATTTATTTTTTTTTATCAAGAAGCTGAACAATTAATACAATTCTACACTCTTCAGCTTAAGGTGGCATCCATGTTGAGGTTCTGGCTAGTAAATGTAAATGGACTGTATTTTTGTATTTTACATTGTACAGGAACCATTCACTATTCACACACTGTGGCCAAGGCTGCTCATAGCCCTAGTCCACACAGTAGCCTATTCCAGGATGGGAGGGAAACATGCTATGGTTTATTGGCATTTCTTTAAACCAATCACAAAAATATTGGGCGGTGCAGTTAACCATAGTCCTCATAAAGTCACCAGTTTAAAATTACAACACAAAGAAAGTGGAAGGCAACGGAGCAATCCTGGAAGTGGAACGTTGAGGATATAGACTACACTATTTAAAGTGTAATGCATAGCCATGAGATAAAAATTACAGATCCTTTGCCTAAAGGAGAATTCTGGTTGATTTCAACACGTAGCTCTGTTGTTTGTAAATGTGGAGTGCTGTCATTAGTGAGAAAAATGAAAACAATCGGTGCTGCCTACACCTTGTTATCCTCCTGCTAGAGTTAGCACCCCACAAGCTTAAACAGGGCAAGTTTTAAACGTGCTTTTAGCCTCTAAACATGCTCGAAATTACATGTGCCTAGCCATGTGCAGTGATTCTTTCCAAGTGAACACAGTAAATTTGACTGCAGTAGAGGAGACACAAAGGCTTGTTTCAACTAGTGTGGACTTCACCGGAAAACAGGAAATAAACAGAGGCATGTGCACTGGCTGAATTAACACAACTTTTATGCCTTTCTGTCACATTCATTGCAGTCAGATTTGCTGTGTTCACTTAGAAGGAATAACTGCACATGGCTAGGCACATGTAATTTCGAGCATGTTTAGAGGCTAAAAGCACGTTTAAAACTTGCCCTGTTCAAGCCTGTTGGGTGCTAACTCTAGCAGGAGGATAACACGGTGTAGGCAGCACCGATTGTTTTTGTTTTTCTCTCTATTGACAGCACTCCACATTTACAAACAACAGAGCTACGTGTTGAAATCGACTGGAATTCTCCTTTAAGTAAAATTACTAATAGTAGGCTACAATACAAAAAATACTCTGTTACAAGTAAAGGTCCTGCATTGAAAATGTTAAAAGTATGTGAGTATCATCAGGAATTTAGTACTTAAAGTACTAAAAGTAAAAGTATTCAATGCAAAACTAGTTACTAAAGGTGTCAGATTAATGTAGTGGAATAAAAATGTTTTTCTCTGAAATTTAGTGGAGTAGAAGTAGCAAGTGGCATGAAAAGAAAAGACCTAAAGTAAAGTAGAAGTACCATAAATGTATACTTAAGTACAGTACTTGAGTAAATGTGCTTTGTTACATTCCACCAGTGGTGTTAAATTTATAAAAATGTAAATCGTACTTTGTGTGAATTATGTGCAGCCAAATTCCTTAAATGAAAAGAAGAAACTGAGAAGAATATAGTCAATGTGGATATCACAGTAACCTATAGCGAGAACTGGTAATGCTTTATTAGATGTTTCCTGCAAAGAAGTATAGTAATTAGGGAAAACTGGAATTTCTTTGAAAGAACTTATCTATTTAAACCAAAGTAAATAAATAAATGTTTCATTAAGTGATGGAAGTTTTACTGTCCATGTGTCTAGGCAATAATACAATTCAGTTACATTTCACATTTCATTTCACTCAAAGACTCTCCAGTTTACAGTAGCTAGTCATCAGAATTAATGAATTATAAGTGACTACTGTCTAAATTTGCCCTATATTCAGCACCAAATGACATAGTTATTTCTGGTCTACTTCCAAATTAGAGTAGAAGTCAATAGACTAGGAACCTGCAAAATAAAGCATTTATGAGATCATCTCAATAAAATTGTAATCGTTATGGGAAATTTTGCCACAAATTATATCACATAAAATCATTGCCCTTGCGTTGTGGCCTTATGGTGTTTTTGGGGTTGTGTGCACATGTAAAACAACCCAGAGGGCATGGAGTTATGTGGGTGTTGCTTGTATCTAGAATGGGGGTCACATAGTTCCCAGTCTAACTTTACTACATACTGTAGTGAATTTACAGAGCCCAGAGGCATAATGCTAATATGCTCCCACACAGTTACAACCAACAAGTAACCTGATCCCTGATGGAGATATACTGTAGACTAATACAAAGGAAATATGATAGATTTGCAATATAAGAATATGTCCTTGAATTCTGTGCATACTTTAGTGAAGGAAACAGCTTGCCTTGATAACAAAGTGTGAGGCTGATTTGTTGTGATCCTGCTGTGTTTGTCTTTTTCTGGTTCACATCGAGGGGGCATGAGAGCATTCATATTGTTTAATAATCAGTGGTATGTTTAGATTGTTGATGCAGGTTGGAGCAAAGAGAAGCCAGACCCACCATCTCTGCATGCAGTGCCCCAAACAAGAACCACATGTCCCAGTCCTGGTTCTTTAACTTTTTCTCTCGCTCTCTCTCATACCCTACTTCCCTCTCTCCACCCCATCCTCATGCTAACGGACTCTCCCCAACCCATGGACGTGGAAGCTCAAAGATTCAAGAACACATGCGGTTAGCCATAAAAATTCACATGTACTCTGTGTACCCTAACCCCCCTCCAACCCCACGCTCCCATCCCCGTCCAACCACTCAGCCAACCAACACACACATTGACCTACAAGGAGGAGAAAAGTCATACATAAGAGGAGACGTGGAAACAATGGGACGAGAGGAAGCAACATCAGGCAACAATCTGAGCTGTCTGTGGTGGGAAGCAAAAACAAAGAAGTTTGGGGGGTTGGTGGTGGGACAATGGCGACAGTCAGAAAGAAGGTGACTGCAGGCTACCATTCCTGCACGGGCCCAGAACAATGCCTATCCTGTGGCTTGCTGCGGCTGCACTGTGCACTAGGTGAAATTTAAGACAAACGTAAACACCAAGGAGGACAATGGTGCTCACTCTTTTTACAAAAGATGCTTTTCCTACAGCTGCAGGGAGGATGCACACCGAATCCCCCAGCGTGGCCTAACCAGCTATCATACCTCAAGTCCTCAGCGTCCATTTAGCAGCACAGCATCCGATACCGCCGCACTACACTGGTGGCAGATTGGGTTTCTGGCCCTCAACGTCAAAACCCCTGTCTTGTACATTTCCCAGAGCATTTGTGAGATACATAATCTCTTCAGACTCTTGCCATGTGATTAGGAAGGGGAATATAATGCCTTTCGGTCAGTCCTTTTGGGGGAAATTATTTGGTCACATATGTTGGTCATTAAATTACCAGGCGCTTGTCTCCTTAAAAACAGGAGCAATGCAATGTGTTGTTCCAAGCTTATAGATATAGGATATCTTCTCTAATGGTATTCTGTATTACCTCACTTGCATCCAATTTAAGTGATGCCTATATTCCACTCTTTCAGTAATATTGCATTTGAACAGTCTGTAAGCTATAATAATAACCCTGTTAATTTCTTTTTGATGGATTCTGCTTCTTCTTGGCCAAGCAGCCTACACATTTCAGCAGATAGGCATTGGTTGATACTGAGCCTGCCATTGGTTAGAAGAGGGTATCGAGCAGTATAAAGTCACATGATTGGTCCTATGGATTGGTCACATGGTTGGGGGATCAGCTACCACAGTGGCGCCTGGCCAGGTTCCAGACGAGTCCCCCCGGTTGACCACAGTCCCATGGCTGTCTGGGTCAATGTCTGTGTGGAACAACTCGCATGGCTGATCCAGGTTCCAAATGAAGGGGTTCAAGATTTAAAATTGGGGGTCTCACTCTCTCGTATCCGTCTATGGTGGAATGATTGGAGTTTATTTCAATGAGGTTGAGGTTCGCGGTGACAGGCAGTGAGCAATTTTTTTCCCATGGCCTCCATGCTCAACTGTGCTCTGGTTTAATGTCTCTACATAACCTAAATTGTGTTTTTATCTATTTTTTGTGATCAAATCCCTCATATTTCAGACTGTTTGCTCCTACCGATAAAGGCATCTCCACTGCTTTGTAATGGATTATCTTTGAAGGGGGTCAAGGCCACGTCTGTTGTACTATAACAACCCATTTTGGAAAGTGTCTAGCAGAGTAATTACTGCATATGGACGCCAAAGCCTTGCCTCCACCAATCAAAGCGCATTTGTGTGATCCTAGTTTGACTTCCTGTTAAGTTTCCTGTTTGCCGTTGTTCACAGTCAGACCCTTTGATCTTGCCTCATGTAGGCAAAACAGGTAGCAGACGTTATCATCGGATATCATCCAGGGAAACAATAGCAGGCAGAGATGTGGACATAAGGGTGGGGTTAGGGTGTTAGGGTGAGGATGAGGGTGACGTGGCAGGTTGGCACAAAGTCGTGCCAATTCACTAGCTGATTTAATAAAGTGGTGAACATTCAGTGTCCCAGATAGCTGTCAGTACCTGATAAGTACCTATAAGATAAGAACCTCCTGAAGGCAAGACTGTATGGATGTAACATTAAGCTAGAAAACATTGTGTGATTCTGGGGATGTCGGTGAAAATCAGACTGAAAAGACTAAAACCCAACTCAATTTACTTGCTTTTTCCAGAGTTTTCAATTTTGCTCATTTGGCATTACATTGACTAATTTCTCATTACATTAGAGCTGAATTACCAATAAGTAATGTGTGAAACTGACATGTGGCCCCAGACCTCCAGCAGTCCCAAAAGCCCCAGGTTTAATGGGTGTATGTTGGTAATTTGATTATATCAACTTGGGCCTGCATACATATGCATTCTTGCGGCCCTATATTTTACATGGTACATTTTCCTAAATAATCTTGTGCTTTAAAAAATGATCACAAACTAAGAAACAAACAGAAAACCTAGAGCATTATAGTATTGTTCCAGGATGGTTTTCCATACACATGCTGACTTGACTTGGCCTGGCTCAGCGCATCAGCCCAGCATAGTAGGGAGTGGACAGCAGCCCACTTGGAGGGAGGTTGGACAAGTTTTGGAGCTACTCCCAGAAGCTCCATCTCAGGCATGGCTAGCGACGAAAACTAGTCAGTCGCTCCAGGATTTCACGGCCTTTTTTTTAGATTGTTGCAGCCCAAAATGCCTGATTTTGCGGTTGTAAAATTGCGATAAAAGTTGCATGTTTTTTTGCATATGTATGTTTGTTGCAATGAAGTTGTGGGAGATAGAGAAAGTTGCAAAAAAAGTTTAGATTTTTTTCATATAAAACTTGGGACATACATTCATACGGTTTAATAAAGGACTTATTGGACTTTAAGTAATCATTGCACTTACAATAACGAGCATAGTTGTCCTCAATTTAGGTCATCCTGTATGTCTCAGCTTCAGTTTTTCCTGCATCCACTGTGTGTGGTTGTGTGTGGGCGTGTTAGTAGCGGGGGGAGAGATAGTGTATGGAAACACACTTTCACAAGCTTTATTCGTATGAGTTTTTTTTACCAAATTTCAGATAATTTGACTGACAAGTGGATGGAAACTTAGCTAGTGTTAGATGCGATTAAAAGCTCTGGGAAAAGCTGTAAGGAGATCTTGAGTTAAGGTTATTTTGTCAGACTAATATTGCGTACCATCTTTAACTTTTTCGCCAAAGAAAAGCAGAGATGTGGGCGGTAAATCAGATGCACAGAACAATTACATTACATTACACTTCATTTAGCTAACGCTGTTATCCAAAGCCACTTCCAATTAGTGCATTCAACCATGAAGATACAACTCAGAACAGCAAGAATCACTTTGAAGAAGTACATTAGCTTTAAATAAGCCAAACTACAAAGTGCCACATGTAAGTGCAATTTGAGTTGTTTTTTATAACCATCATCTTCTTAGCCAAGGTGCAATCGGAAGAGAACTAGCTAAATAATGTTCCATAAATCTATGGCTTACGATTGCAGTAATACAAATAATACACATAAACTAAACAGTTTTCAGCAACCCTCAGATCTTATGCAACTTTTCTCTCTTTGGTCCCCCTGTGTCTCAGTGGAACTACAACTCACACGGCTGTAGTTCCAATGAGACAACCTGTAGGGGGACCAAGGCGGCAATCACGCAACGTGTAGTTCCAATGAGACAACCTATAGGAGGACTGAAGAGGGAAAAGTTGCATAGTGTTGCTTTAATACCCACCTATGTGTTTGAATAGCAGTCCGGCGTCTACCTAGCCCAGTGCACTGTTCAAAGAGATGACCTCATCTAAAATAGCCCTCTATACAAAGATGGCTTCACAAGGCCTTCTGACAGTGGAGCGCCGCTGAGTGAGACCCTCTTAGTTCTAAAGAGTCCAAAGGATGGCCTTCAAGTGTATGCACTGACCTTTGCTGATGAAAGGGCTGAAAATGGTATTTTAACAATATCATGATGCCCTTTTAATATGAAAGGCAGCATTAGTAACACTCTTAGCCAATGCAACTAAAAAGGAGAGAGGGTGGCAAAGGAGTGTGGTGTGCAATATGTTTGTGAAGATCTCAATGTGTAATGTGTGTGAAGCTATAAGCTATTACATGTTACAATTAATTGAGCTATAATGTAAGGTAGCCTGGTGTACACTGTGATATAGAGCTTTCTTTACATCTTACACAACTGCAGGTCTCAGCTGATAAAAAGCTTGACAAAACCAGATAGAATTAATTTTATGATCTATTTGAGATTAAAATATGATGCTATTTTTCTTCTATTGCCAACAAATCCAATGAAATTACCAAAACAAAAATTAACAGATTGCGTTATCAAGAATTGTCTGTGTAGCCTGGTACTGATTATTCCTGTCTCTGTGAGCTACTTGTGTATTAATTCACATAAAAAAATAGTCCCCAATAAATGACCAATGGTCTTTTGTCTAAGAGCCACAGACAGGGTAAAGAAGTAAGATTGTATTGAGAGAGAGATGAACTAACACATTAACATTTGATTTGTTGACAATAAGAAAATATTAGAAAAACACCTTTTAAAAAGGTAGATGTTAAAGGTTTCAGACTATAATTGATCAATGATCAAAGAACATCAACCAAATGACTCCATGTTTAGGTACTTTTTTGTCTAGTTTCATTCATGCAATAATGCCACATAAATGTAGATTTTCATTAAACCTACAACTCAGTTCATAGAAGTCTTGTACTGATAGTGTGACCTTGCATGTATGTTGTTTCATTCCTCCTGTCCATTAAAAACACCTTCCAATGTAAGTGATGGGAGACAAAATTCAGCCCTGATTTTGTGCAATATATACGCAGCAAAAAAAGAAACGCCCTTTTTTAAAAGATACTTTTGTAAAAATCAAAATATCTTCATTGTAACAGGTTTAAACATTGTTTTCCATGCACCTGTTGAAAAGACAATAACTGCTTGTAGGCAATTAAGGTCACAGTTTTAAGATAATTAAGAAAGTAAAGAGATCTTTCTACCGACTCTGAAAAACACCAAAAGAAAGACGCTCAGTGTCTTTGCTAATCTGCGTGAACGTACCTTAGGCATGGTGTAAGGAGGCATGAGGACAGCAGATGTGGCCAGGGCAATACATTGCAACGTCCCTACTGTGAGAGCCTAAGACAGTGTTACAGGTAGACAGAAAGCACAGCTGATTGTCCTTGCAGTGGCAGACCACATAACACCTGCATAGGATCGGTACATCTGAATATCACACCTGCAGGACAGGTACACGATGGCAACAACTGCAAGAACTGGACCGTCTGGTGCAGTACATGAGGAGGAGATGCACTGCAGTATTTTACGCAGCTGGTAGCCACACCAGATACTTAGGGCTACTTTTGATTTGTACTAAAATATCTAATTTTGGAAGATACCCACTAAAATTTTCTAACATAGATTACATTTTTGCATAAAAAGAGGACTGAAGGTTTCGTCCGTCACTTGCATTACAGATGCAGTAGGAAGGGTTCTTTTGCCAGTATGAACAGAAGGATTACGGCAAGCAAAACCTGTTAAAATGTTCATGTAGGCAACAGATTGTTTTAAGACAAAATGTGAACCTGTGTTTTAAAGTCAGCTAATCTTAAAACACGTTAATCCTCAGACTCCCTAATAATCCATACCTGTAATTTACATGCATGCAGCAGTCTGTTTTCAGTTATCTATTTACTGGGACCTTGATTGAGTCAGAGCTACTAATACACAGTTCATGCAGGGCCACAGGAGGCCGAACCGTTAACCATACAAACAGCTGGGTAAAATGTAGTTATGGCACGCATTTACTAGAAGTCTCATTAACACATACATAGTCTTCCTCTCTTTCCGTATTACACTGAAACACACAGAGGCTCTGGTGGCCAAATTAATGCTGAGTGTTTGAAATTTCCAACAGGGAGTAAATGAAGAGCTGATAATGGATGTAAATCTGCCAGAGAGTTCTCAACGGATCCAATGGGCTGCACTCTCCGCAGCGGGTTGTGTGTGTCAGTCACACACACACACACACACACACACACACACAAATTTGAAAAATAGAACATTTTAATAAAGGCTACATCTCTTCATAATTACAATAATTAAAGTACCGAGGCATCTTTTTTTTTTTATAACTGAGCTCTATAGAAGCATAATTTACAGTTTACAAGTGGAGCCAAGGAAGCCATGAAAAATATTATAAAACAAACATGATGAAACAGATACTAAAAAGGCATAAAAATATCTTTTCAACATTAGGCCCCTTGTAAAAACCAAGGGAGTAATTGGACCCTGAAAATTGGGTAAAACACGGCAAGAATCCATGTAGGCACAGCTACTGTACTCAATTAACACACTATGGACATAGTGTATATCACCACCGTTATCATCTGCAGCTCATAGTGCAGGTTTCAAATACAGAGTAACCCTACTCAAAAGCAACTCAGTCACACAATCACATAGGTAAGCACGTTGGGGAGCACATTATAGAGCTTTTTGTTGTTAAATATTAATATTGGTGTAAACACATTGTGGGGACTCTAGGACCTGTTCAGGGCAGTTTCCTCATACATAGGCTATTTGTGCGATGCCTGCACCACTGAAACAAAGGCACTAAGACGCGACAGATCAAGGCTAGCTGGGCAGAGTCCCAGAGTTGGGAATTGAACGTTAATTGCATTTTTGTTCCTTTTTTCATAGTACACTCAGAGCAGATGGGGACACAGCCACAAATAGCACTGCAGTAGTAAATATATTATCAAGCTTTTAAGTGATACAGAGAGCCATTCTCAAAGCTTCAGCAGTAAGCTCTACAGCCAAAAGATCAGAGATGATGTCCCACTAAATCTCCAGGAGCAGAAGTGGATTTTTTTGAAGAGGTATTTTTGAAGTTTAAAGTTCAATACGAGGGGCAGAAAATGCATAAAACCCATTTCCTTTGCTTGAGAAGTGATGCTCAGGAGGGGGTGAAAAAGAAAAAAAAAAGAAAAAAATCACGGATGTGGAAAATTGGAGACGTTACTCCAACTCCAAGCAGCTTGTCCATGAAGGAATAATAGGGTTAGGGCAGGGATATTTCCAATAAATAGCAATATAAATCTTTACAGAGCAATATGAGCATCACAATACAATGCAATGTACAGTATATCTGCATATACATATTAGCGGTGTGCTAACAAGTGCCAATGGGCAGATGCAAGCAAAAGGCAGGGTCAGGTAGGCTGTCAGTCTTTTTAACCCACCGGCCCGCTTCTTTGAGGAGTGGTCATTCACCTAGAGCCTCTAGAGTTTTCTCTTCTGCAAACACAAAGATGTTTCAGTCCAGCAACACAGTCTTTCACTTTCTTCACTTCAAGGCGGGCTGACCATATGATAGTCCTGTAATAGCGATAACTTGTCCTCCTTCCTTTTTTCATGTTCATTGTTCATACAGTCTGCCCGAACCTCGTTGACATTCATTCAACATTTCCAGTTCCACACAGTCTTAGCTTACAAGACATAATTTGTGTGTGTGCGAGCATATGTAGGGAGTACATCCATGAAGGTGTGAAACGTCTGTATAATCCACAACATGGGAAGGTCTCACTCCATCCTCTCCACCTTGCCCAGGATCTTGCCCTGGTAGGTGGGCAGTAAGGAGCCGTCGTCTGACACCTCCTCAAACACTGCACCACACTCAAACTCATCACTGGCCTTCTTGAAGTAGTACCTGAAACAGAGAGACGAGAGGAAGTTAACACCCAAAGACTTTATCATACACAACAAGCATGATTCAAGACACAAAAACATCCCTAAAAGTTAAACAGCTTGCCATCTCTTTTGACCTTTAACATTAAGCCTCATTTCCGCCATCCATGAGAAGCCACTCGGTACATAATCAACCAAGCCTGCTGAGCTACAGAACCTGGAACCTGCTGCTGAAAAAAAGTCGAAACAAGAGGATTGCTCTCTTCATCCCTCCCTCCTTCTCGCTGTTACTTCTCCCTTTCCTTTTTCTCCATCGTGTTGCCGTGAGCTTTGCCCCGGCTAACAGGGGCCAATTAGGCCAACGTGCAAATGAAGGGGTCCTTTGACAAAGGCTGAAATTTTGGGTGCCTGCAAGTCTGCCTGTCATTACCCCCAACTCCTGCACACCCACTCGAGCACATGTTAGAGGACACACATGTACGGCCTTTCACTCCTTATCGCTGTTTCAATATTACAGGGACAAAGAAAAGAACGGAGACAGGAGGAGAAAGAGCTAGCAGTACACAGTGTCCTTCGTTACCCTCGTTGATAGCATGAGCTCTCGCTGAGCTATAGGAAGGGCAGCCGACTGACAACGTTCTCTGTCTGTGTGTGTAAGAAAAAAACTAAAAAAAAAAAAAATCTGAGGAGGGGCTTGTCAGTGGGCCATTATTGATGCACACACCCCCTATCCTCATTTTAGAGGAAGAGAAACCAGCAGGGGTGGGTTGGTTAGGGGGTTGTTTCAGAATTCACTCATTAACTATGTAATGGAAAAATGCCTCGATTTGCTCCTTGTGTGGGGTGACTGAAATGTGGATATGTTTGTGAGCATTTGGTTTTTAATGAGATGGGAGGCTGACAAAGTGGAAACATGCAATACTAAAACAAGAGCTATAGTCTTCCTTGCAAAGGTCTGAGTACAGCAGCTAATCAGCATGAGGGTGGTCGCTAATAAAAAGCAGCTACATTTGAAATACAGGAAGGTTTCAACTACACGGAAAACAAGGTCTCTCTAAGAGAAATAAAACAAGTAAATAAGGCAAAGTAGATAAATAAGAGGACATGAATTAGAGCGCAAGACAAGCCTGATAATTGTATCCTCCTTTCCTTTTTGAAGAAGGTAGGAGAAAAAGAAAAAAAAGAAAAAGTGGAGCCGTGCTACTCTTAAAAAAAAAAAATCTTCAAAGAGCAATGATCTTTTTTGCTGAGAGAGAGACAGAGAGAGCCTGAATTTCCACTGGAACATGTTTTATGTGGCTAGATCTGTTTTCCCCCCCTTCTCTCTCCGTTTGCACTGACATCTGGCACCAATATCGTCTGGCAGGGCCCTGCAGTACTGTTCTTTGTTGAACCGCTGCCATGTTGAAATGACCCAACTCCACACATTCTCTGGCTGCTATTAAAGCGCCGTGCAGCTCTCTCCAAAAAATGTGGATGGTATGACACAGGAACTGAGACAGCAAGCCAGAGAGAAAAGAGGAGAAGTGGTGGTGGTGGTGGCAGGGGAGGGGTGGGGAGTGCTTGTCACATTTGTTGATCCAAAAACGCTGCACACATCTGGACAGGAAGAAGTTTCTTTTGCTTTTTTCTCAAGAAATGGTTTGATATTTGTAATTATTAACACAATACTCAAGCCATGCTTATCCTGGAGACCACGGCAGCCTAAACAATAAATGTTTGGTCGTTTTTTTCAAAATATCCATAAAATGATTACAACATGTGTAAACATTGTGCATGTTCAACACAAGCACATTCACACACACCAGGGATGAAAAATCAGGCACTGATAGCATCAGTGAAGAATTTGCACGCTGGCCATTTGTGTGAGTCTTTGTTGGTTGAAATGAAAGGGGCCGGGGCTTCAAAGCCATGTGTATTAAGTGTGCCTTAGCATGGAAATCAATGCCAGATGGGACCCAAATCGCTGTAGTTCAAACTCTTCCACTAACCCCCGCACCACCCTCCCTCCCTCTTATCCTTTCCTTTTCAACACACATGCACGTACACACAAATGTACACACACACACCACTTAATAAATGTGGAGAAAATATATCAGGTCTTAAGGTCACACAGGCACTGACCACAATTCAAAGGTATAAATGTACCACTCAACAGTGTAGCATGTAGCCTTTCAGCTAGCTAACATTAGACGTTCTTGCTGCAGTCTGTGGTTATCATTAGCCTAGGGTGACCAGACGTCCCCAATTTCCGGGGACTGTCCTCGGTTTTCACTGTGACTGACAGACCCGAAAGAAAACATTGACCAAACGTAGCCGATAGTCTCACACCCTACACACGCAGGCTCAAGACAGCCAGAGCAAGCGTTGCTCAGAGATGTTTTAGAATACATTATTTTACAATGTTAAAATTAGTCTGGTGGGTTTAGCAAACGCAATTTAACGGACTTTTATGTTTTAAAAAAGGATCTTTATCTTCAACAGAAAGGTCGACCTCCTTAGAAATCCTTTCCATAATGTTGTCAGACACTTAGACTATTAATCTGAGTCTGTCAGTAGCAAAATGAGCACTTTTAAGAACATAAATACAAGCTAGAGAATGATCCTATTAACTTACATTGTACGCCTAGCTTGTTTCTCTGCTACCGACTGCAGCGATCTCGTTTAACACCGCATCAATGTCAAAGGAAGCTATTTCCTCAATAGTTTTTATTGTATCCGATACTCAATGAGCTGTTGCAGAAACAAGCCCAACCTGAAGCAATAAAGCAAAAGCTGTCAGATAAATGTAGTTCAGTAAACATTACAACATTCCCCTCTGAGGTGTAGTGGAGTGCAAGTATGAAGTAGCAGCAGGTGTGATTCTAGGATCAGACCTTTAGGGGAGCTCAGCCCCTAATGAGAACAGCTCTAGGTCTAGTGTCCCCGTTGTAAGTTACAAAAAGACGTGTTTTGGAGGTATATACGCTTCTGAGCTGAAAATGTCCCCGGATTTTGTCTGAGAAATCTGGTCACCTTACATTAGCCTCGTTAGAGGGACAAGGTCTTAAACGTCACTAAGGTTATGATAAGATGACACTAAAAATCATGGATCGCAAATTCAGCCGTAAAAGCTCCCATACCACTGAAGATATCTGAAATCACTTGTCAGACAAGACCTGAACACTGTCTACAATAGGGTTTGTGTTTAGACACCCAAAGGTAACAGTTTGTTCTCAATTATTGTTTTACATCAAGGCCAATGAATGGATAATGTTTTATTGCCAACAATCACAATATCACTGAAGCGTCGGTGGCAAAAGTTCATTTTACATCTCCCTGGTAAAACTTTAACCGGCAGCCGTGTATTCCAATTTCCATCTACACACCTGTAGTTGCCCTTCTTGCGGAGCTGCTCCTTAAAGTTGCCCAGGGTGAGACTGTGGCTCTTCATGTTCCTGCGGTAGGGGATCTCCTCACCACAGAAGAAATATGTCACCACTGTCTCGCCTCCGAAACCCTTTTTACACTCCATCCTGAAAGTAGACGTAAAGTGAGAGGGTGTGTTAGAAGGAGTCCCACTCATCATGATTAACAAAATAATGCTCAAGAGAGAAATCAGAAACGAAGCAACGCTTCTAAAGGACTTTAACAGCAATCGACTACAATATCAGAGCAGAAATACAGTAACAGCACCCTGACTGAAGAATAACACTAGTGAGTGAATGAGTGACCTAGTGCCATCAGTAAGTGTGTACTTATGTGTTGTGTGTGCACGGAGAAGGGGCACAGTATTATCAATTCCCCTTCAGCTATGTCCAAGGCTTTGTAGGCCCACTTCAGAGGAGCTCCCTTAGCAAAGCTCTGCTCGCCCCTGCCGACAGCCAGCTCACTGAAGGACAGCCAATAAAAATGATACATATATATGAAAGGGATGTCTCAGTCAGGTGGTGCAGTGATTACACACTACACAGCACAAATATAAGATTCATGCAATCAGAGGCAGAGCAAGGCATCTGTGTACAAAGCATAAACAAGCTCTGCAAAGGGGGTCACCCTCTCTTTTGATTGACTGTATGTGGATGAGTGCATGTGTGGCATGTGACATGACTACTTCTCTGTCTCCCTACATGGGGTGAGCAGTGCGGATGACAAGCAGGAAGAGTTAAAAGGGTAGAAGTACACTGCAAGGTGGAGGTTATGGCTGAGAGGAGGAGGAAGAGGAGCAGAGAAGAGGAGAGGAGAGGGAGGGCAGGACGCTAGAGGCATCGTACTCTTCTGATTGGAGACCGGGGCTGGTGGTGAGGAAGCCAGCATGGCTGGGATTGGCCAGAGACAGAGGGACGGACCCTTCACCCTGGACAGGCACTAGGTGGCTCTTCTCTTGCTGGAGACTGGACATTGAATGCCTGGGATGAGATATGGCATAAACTTTATTACTTGGATCAAAAATACTCACTGATGTTTCCTGCAGTCAAAAATACATGACGTCAATATAAAAAAACCATCTAAAAATTAAAGAAGAAAGCAGACTGAGGCTAAAAGCAATATTCCAACAACTGCTCTTAAGTTTCTTGGTACCTTTGCTTTGTGGCCTTAGTGGAGACCTCCTCCAGTCTGCGGCAGGCCTCCTCCAGCTGGGCCAAAGTGTTGGGCGGGGGCAGGGGAGGCATGGCCGGGTCCTGGATGAATGGTTGGGCTGGCTGGTGGCTACGAAGGTGGCCACAGCTTCCACCACCACCCCACATGTGCGTCTGCGCAGAGGAGCCTCCAAAGGATTTCTTGGTGCTCTGGTTACTGCAAGGAAAAATAGAAATAAGACTACATGCATTAACAACGTGCAATGGTAAGACATAAATTATGATATTGTAGACCATTTAAAAACCAAAGCACTCCAAGTTACAGAAACTGCTTACCTGTGAGACTTGTGCCTGCCTTGCCGTTTACTTTCCAGGATCCACTTCAACACGTTCTGGGTGGGATCGGTCGTGTCACTGGGAAGCTGTAAGTCCTCCGTACACCTTTCTGCTACTCCATCCTCAGCCCCTGAACGACACATATGCCTGGATAGAGAGCTGGAACGCCTGGGAGGGAAGAGTGAGAGAGAGAGAGAGACTTAGTAAATTAGTATTGTTCATTTTTTATACAAACACAAAAAAAAAGTAAATTAACAAGACATGAATATCAAAGGGATGTTGGAACTGACCCCACACTGCTGTCTGCTGAGATGGACCCACACATCTCCCTGCCCAGACTTCTGCTGCGCTGGTAAGGCTGGCAAGGTTGGCACTCGGCACTGCTGGAGCACAGACCATGCACCCTGAGGGCTGCCTCCCTTTCAATCTGCTCCTTAGTCTTAGGACTGGCATGGTGGTGGATGTAGTGGTGGTGGATGTGTTTTGTGCTCTGCCTGCTTACAAAAGTCCTGTTAGGGCCCAAGGCCAGAGCGACAGCCCCTTGGTCAGGACTAGAGACAGAAGAACTGGAGGGCCCAGTCCTAACCAGGGCCTTGATTCCAAAGCCTGCCCGCATGACGGGCCTGTGCTCTGGGGAGCTGGAGCGAGGCGAATGGGGTATGACAGAGGGGGACTGGCAGCCAGGGGTCTTCAGGACGCGAGACAGGTGTTCGTCCAGAATTGCCTGAGGGTCCTCGTCGGAGGAGCCAGGGAGGAGGGTCAAGGGGTGGGGAGAGAGCTGGGGAGCACTTCCTATGATCTCTGTGTCTTCTTTTTCCTCCTCCTGGTAACAAGGCAAACAAAATCATCAACTGAGGAATAAAAAACATAAAAAAAAAAAAAATACACCTTACAGTTGTCTCCTCTCAAGCAAAAAAAATAATCTTATACTAACCTCCTGAATCTGCTGCAACTTCTCCTCCAGAGAGTTGAGAGTGTCCTGCTTTCTCTTCAGGCTCTCCAGGCGGGAGATGAGCTGAGCTGCAAACTGTGACGGCTCCATTGGGACCATCTCCTTGGGAGGACGGCAAGTACGCTTTAGGGAGAAGGAGATATACGTTAGCCATCGTATCACGTGCCAACCCTCCCCAACTTCTACAAAGATATCCATACTCCTTTCCCCTCGTCTGTCTACATTTATGCATTGTTCTTCACCAAGGCCTGCTCCACCATTGGTGGTGGTAATCAGGGCACTCTCACAGGCACCCAGGGCTACGGGGTTGTTTTAAGGGGTGGCGGGCCTGGTGTATGGTCATGCTGGGCTAGGCCTCGGCTGGTTCCCTCTGTCATCATCAGCAGGCCTCTTTAAAGTCAGCCCACTTCAAAGGCTTCCTCGTCAAATATCAAACACTCAGTGGGGGAAGAATAGGGCGGTGGAGGGAGGGATGGAGGGATAGATAGATGGGAAGCACTGGCTTTACATCTAGGAATAAAAGCCACATATCGACAGGGGGTGGAAGAGAACTCCAGGGAGGAAAGGATGAGGGATTAAAAAAAAAAAAAAAATGGGAGAAGTTGAGATGCAGAGATGTGTGCTCGCAAGGGGAAGAGAAGGAGAAAATGAAGAGAGATACGGATTGAAGGAAAGAGATAAAGGTGCCAAAAAGGATGGGAGATCAGAAAGGTTGAGGTAATTTATCCCACCCACCTTTGTCACACACTGGGCACCTTTGAGGTACAGTACAGTGACAGTATGAGAATGTGTGTGTGTGTCTTAAATTATTTGCATTTTTGCACAGGGGTTTTCTTGATTTTTCTTCCTCTTTTTGTTTCTCCCATCCCTTTGTTGTATGGATGAAGGGGAGAAAAGAGCGAGAGAAAAAAAGACACTGTCTGATGGAGCCTGGGGCTGGTGCACCATGGGAATGGAAGCCATCGCCAAACATCTGACGGAAAACCAAAACAAGAATAAAAGCGAAAATAAAGCGAAAAGGGGGACAGTTAGAGAAGAATGACGTGAACCAATCTGTGGATTTTTTTCCTCATCCAAGCAACACTTGCTGCATGTCTCATAATGTTGAGGAAAAAGGGGGTTACATCAAGTTTATTTCAACAAACTGCTTCTGTTACTACGACTTCTTCAAGATGCTTCCTGTTCTTCTTTCAAACTGAAGTTAGCCTTTCTTAAGCCTTAAGCTACCAACTACCCTCCGACCCACTGAGAGCTCACATGATACGCTCAAACTCTTCCCAAAGATCCCTCACTTTTGGGGGGGCTGGTTGAATGTGTGTATGTGTAGCGGGGTGGGGGTTGCTGTGGAAAAAAGGGGACCAGCTCTGTTGGAAGTTGTCACTTCCCTGTGCGTTTGCTCCATTCATCCTTGGATCAAAGCGCTGTGTGTGCGTGCATGTGAATGTGTCTGAGTATCTTTGTGTTTTTGTTGGGAGCCGGGCTGATTTCAGAGCCCTCGGGATAAAGCGGCAGAGATCTTCCTCATTTCTCTCTATTCTCCATATTTACAGAATCTGTAGGGAAGAAAAACCCTGGTGTGTTCCAAGCACTGTGGTGATAAACAGCTTAGAGACACCCCTCTGCTCCTGCAGACTTCAAGGAAGCCTAATGGGGGTGTAGGTGACACCAAAGGTAGCAAGGAGCTTGTGTTTGTGTGTGAATGTGCGCTTATGTTAGAGTGTGCATGTGCGTGTGCATGTGTATGTGTGTGGGGGAGGCTGGGTCTTTGACGTTACTCTTTAGATCTTTGCTGGTGTTGTTCAATTGAGAATGTCGGATACAGTTTGTGCGGTACTATTCATAGAACCAAGAGAGACCCGGAACAGAGGGTGGTATGGAAATTACACTGTGGGACCCAGGTTCAAAAAAACTTTGGAGCATGTGTATGTGTGGTTATGTGTGTGTGTGTGTGTACTTACCGGGAAAGCAGGCAGAGAGACTTGGCTGTTCATCCTCATGTTGCGCTGCATCTCCCTCTGTATCTGTTTCTTTGAGCCCAGTTTATAAGGAGGGATGCCATCTCTGAGGGTGTACAGACATATCCCAAAGGTCATTTACCCACTAAGATACATGATTTAAGACCAAACAGCCATTCAGGAAAAAGCTTATTGGTTAACAGGATAGTTCAAGCAAGAATAAATCCAACTCATTATGCCATCAATTTTGTTTTTCATCTTTTAGACCCAGTTTAAAAATGTACTCAGAGATAAATCATATCAGCCTTTCTGGTTTTGTTTGTGTATTGGAGCAAACCGGGTTACATGGCTTTGAGTGAGGTGGTAGGAGGTCTTGCTTGCCCTAGAAATTACGCAAATTTTCATCTCTGGCTTTAGCACAGAACTGGGCATCCTGCTGGCTATTTCCTTTTAACACTACACAAATAAAAACAACCTCTGCAGTCACAGTGCACTCTGCTCTATGGCCTAGAAGTAGTGTCAGTATTAGCATTCCCCTACTGAGTTTTCTGTTGAGCTGAGGACACAGTTAGCATTAGCAACTCATATTTATTCAAAGAGTCACTGCAGGACAGGACCCAAGGGTGTAACTAACCTGGTTAAATCTATCTGAGGGACTGACTGGCTGAATGGCTACAAAAATTAAATCAAACAACAAAAGCTCAAGCTTCAAACCAAAGCACTTGACAGTGTAAAACAGTGTCTTTTCTCCATGCTAAACAGCAGTTTCCTGGTGACCTAGCCTAACCGAGGAGCACTTTTCCACTTTTGCTTTGAAATGCCACAGTCATGCGCATAAGCAACCACCCCCCTCCCCTCCTCCCAATCTTCATTTGGCAAGCGCAGCCAGCCTCTGATCTCCGCACATCAAAAGGCTGGTTTGTAAGATAAGGTAATGTTTGAAGTCTGCGCAGCTGCATTCCCCAGCGTCCAAGCAAATCCATAAATAAGATATAAGCAAAAATCCCCCCTTTCTCTTTCCACCCAAGCGCCTCCTCCCCGTTGCCTTTTCCCTTTTTTTTTTTATTCTTTTCTTTATCTGTAAATGAGATTCAAATGTTTATGGGTCCTTTTAACTGACCTAAAGAGCGGCAGATATTCTGATCAAGGCCAGAGTGGGCAGGAACTGAGGTGTGTGGGGGTTGTGTCCCTGTGGCCAGGGCTTTATAACTGCACTGGGCAAAGTACATCAGAATAGGATTATATGGGCCTCAGCTTCTTTGAAGCACGGCTGTCTAGAGATATGCCAGAGCAGAAGACCCTGTTACAAAAATATATATATATATCTTTCTAGCTGCCATATTTATGGCCACATGTTGCACTGAACATCAGTGTCTCAGTCTTTAAGTGTCTTTAGCTTGGTCATGCTTAGCCTTGCTGCTTCAGTGACATCATCCATATACTGTAGGCCTTGACGCATTCCTATGTGAGATGAGGTAAAGAAGAACTTGCACCAAGATTTTTCTGCCTTCCGTCCAAAAACCAGCTGACCTGAGCGAGCGCTCTTGGCCTTGAGCTGTGCACCATGCAATGAAGTCATAGTACCCTGTCACTTAAGAGACACGTGATTACGCCAAGTAATCCGTATGAAGAACGAGGCCCAAGGCACGTACACAGATAAGCACAAACCACATGTGGACAGAGGCATTACACTTTATGCTGAAACGACTAGCCAATTCCTTGTTTTGTCAACCCATAGGTGGTTAATCAACAACAGTTTTGAAAATTGACTAATGGTTTATGACATTTAGCAAGAAAAAGTGCCAAACGTGCACATTTCCAAGTTGTTGAAAACAGAATGTTTTGCTGCTTTTCTACATTTCATTGTGCATTTTATCGTTTTATGTTTTGGATTGTTGGTCAGACAAAACATTTTAGCATGGAATCTCACAACTTGTGACATTTTCTAAACAGATAATTGAATACAGCAATAATTAGATACAGAAACTAACCACTAGTTGCAAAACTACTTTGTGAAACTCTTAACAGTGTCAACTGATGCACTAAATGTAAAGCCTCTATATTCATTCCCATGTATCAACTCACAAGTCTCTGTTTACAGAATAATGTTAAAATATATACTCAAAAACAGTGCCTTTTTTTTTTTTTTAAATACACAAATGGAACCAAACTTATGCTGGATCCCTGCCACACGCACCCACTCAATATTCACTTACACACTGCTGTCAGTCACAGACATGGCATCGTCGGTCAAGGCGTCACTGGACACCTCGCTGTCATTGGTGCTGCTGACGGGGGCAAAAGAGCCCACATGGCAGGGGTTGAGTGAGTCTCCTCTCTTGTATGATCTGGAGAGGTTACAACAACAGAAATCCGATTAATCCTAACACAACACTATAAAACAGTATCCAACAGGTGTGTGACATTCCATTTGTATTTCACTTATGTTAAGGATCAAGAGAGGTTGTATATTCTCAGTGTTTTAAAAAAAAAAGTGATTCATGTGTTCAATAGTATTGTAATATTATAGTAATACCAATAACAACTAACGAATTGATGTGACCAACTACTCTGGCGGCAGGCAGTCTCCAGCCTTCAAATACAAGTTCCTGTGCACTGGGAAAGCTGTGGTTTTCTCTTCATGCAGCATTTATGCCCACAATTTCTTTCCATTTCTCACATTCACACTCACTCTTTCCTCAGCATTCATCTCCCGCTGTGCATGCATTCTTGCCATGGTACAGGAGGAGAAAAGGGTAGAGTGACCAAAACAGGAAAAAAAAAAGTTTAGAGCGGAAGCATGAGAGTGTGTCAGAGAAGGAAAGAAAGGGGAGAGGAAAAAAAAGGGGGCTCTTCATGTGGGAGAGACCCAGCAGGACTAAAGCTGTAGGCCCCCAGCTCCAGGCTGACCTTCAGAGCGGCTTGCAAAGAGTCAGGTATTTAACACAGCTGGCCTTGCATTCTTCCCTCCCTTTCTCTCTCACCACTCATTTATCCTTTCTCCTCCCTCCCTTTCATGAGGTGCACTCCCCCTCCCACTACTCCTTACTCTGTGTCCTTCCTTTCCGCTCTCTTTCCCTTCACTTTCGCTCAAAAAGCATGCCTTGTAGTCCCCATGCCTGAGTTTTCAAAAGGTAAAAAAGATAAACGTGGAGAAGGCGGGGGGGGGGCAAAGCAGCAAAGGAGAAAATTTAGAGGAGAATTGACACAAACAAGAAAATAGGGAAGGAGAGATTGAGAGGGATGGGTGGTGGGGAGGTGGGTGTTGATTATGTACTATAGATGCTGCCGTTCAGGGTTTGTTTTTAATAAGTCAGATGAGAAGAGGTGAGGAGAGGGAAGCGGAAAAGAGAGAAATGGCTTCCACCTGTTTTGAATCTGTAAGGCGACAATGGGGCTTCATGTCAAAAGAGGACTATTCTTTCACTTTAAGCAACAAGCATCCCACTGTAGGAAAGTCCACTCCACTCCTATCATCACACACAAGCTGTCAATCCATGTGGCCCAAAGCGGGTAGCTGTCAGTTTACTTAGCCTATCATCCTCATGAAAGGTGAGATCTCAGCAACTTCTATTTCAGTGTCCCATTATCTACAGCAACATCAGAAGATGTCTCCATGTTGGGACTTCTATTTAAAACAACATTAATTACATAGGTCCATAAAAATCCTCAAGAAGAGCATATGTATTTTTTTTTTTATTTGAACTTTGTTTTACTCTTTTAAAAATGGGCAGACAGAGCTCGAAAAAGGAGTTAAGCATCAAAAAACAGCTACAAAACATCCATTTCAAACTCCCATCTATATATCTGCTATAGATTTATATCTCTGCCAAGGGCTTGAGGGCAGTGTGGTACAGGAGGAGGCATAGCATAGCAATGTCATCATCTATTATTTGCTGGCTGGGGCCAGAGCCAGCCATGCTCTATGAACTTTTCCCGTGGAAGACGATCCCTCATTCTGCTGAACTATTTCAAAGCCCCGGAAATCCAGGCTGCTGCTGCTGGAGATGGTGAGAGGGGCCATAGAGTCAGGGAGTGAAAGACAGACTGGATTTTCTACAAATGTAAAAGGAAACCCTGAAGTAATTTGGAGGGGGAAACATGTGTTGCACTTTTACGCACGATAATAAGGTGTCTAGTTGCTTGTAATGTGGATTTTACTAATGCGCAGCATGGCTTCTAAGCTAAACAGTTTAAAAAGGTGTTGCAACCATACCTGTATCCCCTTTCCATCACCTCCATCGCCCTCATGGACACGGTGGTCCTCTGCGCCTTCGCAGACAATCCAACCAGCGCTTTGGCTTTGAAATCACAATTCCACTCCTCCTCTTCATTGAGCGTGGGCAGGTATCCACATACAACTTTCAGGTCGCCCAATCCGTTCGAGTTGACATGATTCGGGTTTTCTCCCCCAGTCCTCACGTACTCGAGGTAAATGTCAGAGGTCAGAAACATCTGGTACGCGTTCTCCTCCATGTTGGTTTGGATCTCCGTCTGCGCCTGGTCGAACATCGCAGAATCTATGTGTTGTTTCTTCACATTATCCCGTATGAACGTTTTAGTCGCTGGCTTGAGCTGCTTGGCGACAATGCTGTTGTTTTCGATATAGCGCTTGTAAATTGCTTTGGCGACTCTCTGCGTTTTGGTATCCTTGAGGTCCATTTGCCTGAAGCCATTGCAGGCAAACCAAAAGTCTAAAGTATCGACACATTTCTCTCGCTCCAGGAATGTCCTAAAAAGAAGAGCACCGTCCTGGTCCCCGAGGAGAGAGTGCAAAGACTTTGTCCACCGAGAAAGCGGTGAGTCCGGGGAGGCACTCCCCTCTGGCTCCCCAAGACCATCCTCGTTCCTCCTCGCCGAGGATCCCGGAGAGCCGAAGAAAACCGATTTGGGGGGTTCCAGGGGTTTCATCATTGAGAGTTTGCCGGGGTAGCAGGGCGCCTCGCCCTCCTCCCCCGGCACCGGGGGTCGAGGAGCATCTTCTCGGAAACTACTGGCAATATGGTCCATAAGCGCCCGGCTCATGGCTCTGAAGGCAGCAGGAGAGAGCCTGTGTGTTGTTCGCCTCCTCGGAGCTTCTACTGTAATCTCCTCACTCTCTTATGTCAACGGGGGGGGGAGGGGGCTTCTCTCTGGGTGCCCGTCTTCTCTCTGAAACGAAAAGTATTGATCTAATCAAAACCAGATCCGCCCCAACTTCAAAGGGAGAGAGACGCAGTAAGAGTCTTTTCAGACCCTCACTGACTTCTACAGAAAAATGCAGCCTAGTTCACAGACAAAAAAAAAAATGTGAGAAAACGCTGCAGCAGCATTACATAAACAGCATTTCTTCCTATCTCAAACTGGAATGTGATTTCTAACGCGCTATTGGTTACATTTACAAGAATATAAGTGATTTTTCACATACACACAGTCGAGCAGAAACCACCTGAGCGATGCCTGAACTGAATCTACATCATCTTCCCTTCACACGTAGCCTATGTCAAGCGGGGCAACGAACTGATCACCATTAATAATTAGCCTAGTCATTATCCTTCCAACGGACACTGCTTTAGATCCATCACACCTGATGTCAGGGTTGGAGCCTGACTGCCTGCTGCAGAATGTTAGCACATGTCTTTCTACCATCCCTGCCACTTTCTAATTTCTGGGGCAGTCATTTCTACGTCTCAACATCTCATCACAGGCGACTAAATCACGTCAAATTGAGCCTCCCCGCGAATACCTGTAGGTCATTGATGTGGGACGAACTCGGAGAGATCGAAAAACGTGACTAAAATAGTTAATGGAGTTAACCGGCTGCAGCTGGCTTCTGTGTTTGGTGTATTACTACTACTGCAGCTATAACATACTCAAATGTTTCAAACGTCCAGCTATCTTTTGTTCCATTATCGCAGAGATTTAGGAGGTGTTTGTTACAGATTATCGCTTTTTACACCACAAAGCATCACTGTGACAGTGTCTCAGCGGCTGATGTGCAACACTGCATATGTCACTAGTATCACTGACAAACGGTTACATTGTGCAAGTGTTTAACTTGTCAGAGACAGAGAGGCTGCTCCGGACACGGACTAAATCTTCCTATGCTGAATCTCCCAGGCTGCTTAAAGAAAAATAAGCAACCCTTCAAAATGACATTCAATGCGACCGCGTACATTACAACCCCACTCACTGTCACGTAGTCTTTCTAAGTTTCTTAATGTTGCATTTAAGGAGAATAACAATTCCTCTTTAAACGTCCAATCAAAGTCAGCTTTATTGTCAATCCCAAGTACACCAAAGTCTCAGATCTTGTGGGGGAGGAATTCCACAAAAGAAACGAGCTAGTCTACTACTAAAATGTTCTACTTTAACTTTAAATATGGATGTAACAATAACGAAACGGAAATTAAATGAATGATGCCTGAACGATCCGACGCGTTTTTAGGTGGTCTTTTCAACGTAAGAAAAAAGAAATTTCCCCCTGAACGTTACTTCAAAGGCGAGTCACCAGCACATCAAAGGGAACTCCAATGGGGGCCAGTTTGAGGAGGCACATACTCTTACAACTTACCATGGATCCACGAGTTCTCTACTTAAATTAAACTCCAGTTGTTGTTTTATCCACAGAGAAGTGCGTATAATCCACAGTACTCGTCTCCGCAACGCGTCCACATACAGTCCGTTCAGGTTTGAGTCGGTTTACGGAGGAAAAAAAAGGCACACGAGAGGAAAAAAAATACCACTTTTCTCTCTCCTCCTTTTCTCTTCCCTATGGTTTCAGGCTGCCATGCTGCACGGTAGGTCTCTCCTGTAGGCGACTCCAACACCAACTGAGCCGACAGGCTGGAGCAGCGCACTTCAAAGTAAGGAACCTACTGCCGGGTCCTGACAGCTGCATAAAAACAATTGGAGCTTGATGCCTGCGAAAAAAAATAAAAAAATTTAAAAAAAGTGTCGGAACTGCCCATACGTTGCAGTCACTCTGGGTGAAACATGCGTTAAGGGTTGGTCGGTTTGTTTTCCTGCCCCGAAGGCTTTTTGCCACGTTTTAACAATCTTTTCCCACATCACCCTAGTTGAAACTACGTAGTGAGGACCTTATCAAAGACAAGCAATCTTGAGCCAACTCCCGGAGGCTTTGGAGCGTAAAGTAACTGATCTGCCGCCCCAATAGCATTATCGCTACAATCCCTCTGTTGCTACATAAACTTTAAAGACGTAAAGAGCCTTTCTTTTCAAGACCCACATAGTTTTTGAGATTGACCCATTTGAGACCTGGGGATGCACAATGCGCGCATCGTTCATATCCTTATATACATTTTTGGTCGCATTACAAGAAGACAATAGTCCAGGAGAATAATTAAACTATGATTTTGAATCCCCTTAAGACTCTATTTGGCAAGCATAGAGACACAGATGTGGCCACTTCTGCAGGACTCAAAAACTTGATGAAGAAAACTTCAGCAGGACAAGTCTTCTACATTACGCTTAACCTCAGGCATTTACAACAAGACACTTTAATTAACCACATACGCCATTCACATACAACATGTTGCAATAGGAAATCCAATCACAGTGCTGTGCATCACTCCACAGCTCCTACCAGTGGCTATAATGGCACATGATCCTGTGCATGCATGCACACCAGATTAAAACATCTGTTCACCAAGGATAGGTTCCCTGAAGGATGTTGATGATGATCATATCATTTAAGCAATAGAAGAATTACTCCCCTCTGCAGCGCTGACAGTACAGCTTTCTGCTTTCTGCAGCAGATAACACAAAAAGAAGTGAAAAGTCCTTAGACAGATCAGACATTCAATATACATCCTTTTACTGGTCTGATTGAGAGGACTTGTTAAGATACAGGCAGCAGTGGACATTGTGGACACTTCATTTTATTTATCTGTACTGGACTAGCTACAGAAAATGATGTTACTAGTGTTTATAGAACAGAGTCAACTGTGTTTTGGATAGGGCTTTAGTGTTCAAATGAGCCACCACAGGAGACCCTTTGTACAAGATGGCTATATTCTTGAAAGGGACAGTAGGTGTCTGTGTTTCCCTTGTTGTCTCAGTGGACATTCAAAAAGTACAGTACAAAGAAGGCAAGCACTTTGATCAGCTTGTTTGCTAAAGGTGCTGTGAAACCTTCTCCCCTGATACCTCGCTTCCTATCAAGGTTAATAAAAAAGTAAATTGCTCTTGAAGAGGCCATGATGACTAAGGTATTACTCATCATTCAAAGGCCACTTTATTGCCTTGAAATTCTGCACGCACACATCCTGGACAAAAACATCCCCAATGTGTCTGCATCAAATGTACTGTCCCAGCAAAACTTAAACAGCAGTAATTGCAAACCAGGAGTAACTGTACCCCTGGGGTTACTTCTGCTGTTGCTTGCAGGTATGTGAAACAATTGTGTAGTAGCACAACTATTTGAAATAAAATAGACATTACAAATACAATTTTCAAAAATCCACGTAGTGAGGTAGTTGTAACACCTGAACTACACATGTTGAGAGTGCATGAAAACTAATTAGCAAGCAAGCAGTTAAGTTGAAACAGAAAAGTAATGATAAATGGTTGAGATAGATAAAAACGGTAAAACACAAAATAAATGTCAGTGCAAAGTACATCTGACAAAGAAAGGTTGGGGCCTGTACTGGTGTACAGTATATCTGACATCTGAGACCATGTCACCTCGTATGTGTCTTCATACCTGGTCAATAAAGCTGATTCTGATGTCAGATGTGAGACATTAATGACTGAGTTAAAACAAAGTCCAAACAAACATAATTTCTTATATCATAAAAGCTCATCTACATAGTCTGGGTCTTTCTGTAGGTGTACAAGTCATCTGGCAATATACAGACCTCGACAATGTCAGCCTTTGTTAACTTTGGAGGGCTGAGGCTGACCTCTGACAGTAAACACACCAGGGTGGAAACCATCACCATGGTGATGGTGTGGACCCCCTGCTAGTACCAGGGGCCAGTTGAGCCCTCATGTCCTGCCTTGTCAACCCCCTCTATGGTTCATGGGAGGTCCCCATAGGTTGGGTCTTCCCTGCTGCCCCTTAGGAGCTGACCCCAGGTCTGTGACAGGCCTGAGACCAGGGGTGTCCTTGGCTCCTGGCCCTATAAAAAGACCCTTGAAAGAGGGTTTCAGGGGGAGAGGTTATGAGGTGCAACTGTCTCTCTGTTTGGGAAGATATTATTACAGGGACAGGTCAAATTCAGCCTGACTACAAAGAGCCCTATAAATACAGATGGAAAGGCACACATTAATCACTTGTGGGTCCAATCAATTCTTTAATCTTAACTGCTTCTTTTTTTGCATGTGCACAAAATGCACACAGCATCTTAATTGTCTATGGTATCTCATGTCAGATTTAATGGAAACACTTCCTATATAACAACTTAAGAGGACTAGCAAGGTTTTTACGACTGTTATATGGTCTCCTGAGGACTCCTGTTGTAACTACTACTGGCCACCTCAGTTGGAGTCATAAACACTCTGTGTGTGTGTGTGTGTGTGTGTGTGTCTCTACCGGTGCTGTCCTCTCTGTGCTGCAGCTCTGTGATCAGTAACTGCTCTCAATTACAGTATTGTGTGCTGTTCCATTCGGCTTGGGGTTAAACTCTTTGCAGACCCCTTTGAAGTACTCATCCCTTTATCTCAAGCCAGAGCCAAGAATTTTGGGGGAGGACAATGGAAATGAAACCAAGAGGGAAGCTTATGGCAATTATCAACCAGGGCCATGAGGAGGAAGTCAGCACACACAGACAGAGACAGAGAGAGAGAGAGAGAGAGAGAGAGAGAGAGAGAGAGAGAGAGAGAGAGAGAGCAGGAGACAGCCAATGTAGGACAGGGGTTTACTGTTTCAAGATTGTTTGGTGTGTACACACCTCGGGCAACAACTGACTGCCGAGAGAGGAAATGGAGGCTACCTCTTTAAAGTAGGTGACAACAGGGGGACAATGGCCTCTGAAGGGAGCAAGGAGTTTATGAGAGGAGCTGTGGTGGTGGTGGTCAAAACACAACATAATCGAGGACCAAAGAGTGGCAGAAGAGGATGGAGGAGAACAGAGAGAGAAGTGCTGTTGTCAGCAGAATCAAATAGCACGCAGAGAGCTTGGGAAGATACAATTAAAGTGTGGAGTCAAGACATGCTTTGAAGTTGGACATGGTGCATAATACCCTTAAAAGTGAAGGAAGGGCAACAATTCGCCAGCTTGTTATGGGGCTGTTTTGAAAGAGGAAGAGGAAAAAAAAAGAGTGCGCATGGTAGGGGGGGTTGTTTTTTGAAAGGGTTCAGTTTGAGGGGAATGAAGTTGGATTTCAAGCGCCAATTGGCCCCAGAAGGATGTTTGTTGTTGCAAAACAGAGAATGTAAACTGGGAGTGGGAGTCGGCGCCTACCTGAGCATTTTGATGATTGGGATTAGTGTGTGAAGGATGGAAGAAGGAAAAGAGAGATATGTCAGAGAGTGGAATAGGGAGCGAAACAGGTGAAAGAGAAAAGACTATGAAGAAAGAATGAGACATGAAATAGGTATGGAATTGGTAGCGAAGGAAGGCAGAAAAGAAATAAAAGCGAGGCAAGAAGAGAGAGGGGGGCTGTTGAAGGTTATTTATTGGTTTTTTTCCCCTCATTTTAATCCCATTTTGCGGTTGACTTTTAAGTCTACCAATGTATAGAAACAATGTCGGATGCACTGTCTAATCCCGTTTGGGCCATGAAGCTCACTCCACACTGACAGTAATGACTTTCATTTCCTCTGCTGCTCACACTGAAGCACCATGCAGACACTTCACAGGCTGGACGCCACTGTTCTGCCATGCTTGACAGGACAGCGATCCGTCTCCGAATCAGTCTTTAACCTAACCCTGTGGGCTCCCTCACTCATCCTTAATCCATCACTTTAACCCCGTCTTCTTCTTTCCTGACTCCGGAGCACAGAGGGTTTCCAGACTGGTAAGGTGATTAACTTGTTCATCCATTCAACAAGTGCCAGAGTTTTAACTCTTTCCCCCTGCTTCCTGTTCCTTCATTAGAGGGCTGTAACACATCAACAGGGTGAGCACCATGGCAACAGCTATATGCTCTGAAGAGGGCGGACAGCTCAAACACTCTCTCGCGTGACAACAAGATACTATGTCTACACACATGCAGATCAATATGAAATGTTTCTTGTCAGATGTTTGGCATTAAACACTGAATTCCCAAATCAAGAGAAGAATATGAATTTTCAGCAGGTAAAGATTCTCTAAAATGGATCATATGACAATCAGATCCTTGAAATTACATGGCAGCCATACTGTACATAACCATTTAGACCACATTTTTCAGGGCAATAACTACCTTGGAGCACACAGAGGTCCTTATAATGCCCTCAGTAGTATTTCTGGAAATGTTGGGGGTTCAATAACTTCAGGAGAAATCTACATTCTGTAATCAAACAGATGAGTTTTTGACTGTTTTAAGGAAAAACATTGATTAAACAAAGGGGATTTAATATTTTCTAGCCCAGTTGCATAGGTGTCTATGTAGAGAAGGCTTGCAAACAGCATTTAGATCATAATGTTGAGAAATTAAATGTGTAAAGAAAACACTGAAAAGTAAAATGTATTGTACGAATTGTGAAATTCTGTCTTTTATTAAAAAAGTTCTTTGGTTCGTTTAAATTGAATCGAAAGTAAGTAAAGTCAATTCAAAGACAACTGGGCACAAATGGATGCAAATTCACTCTGGGTAGCACAAATGAAAGAAAAATGTGTGGCCACGGTCTACTTAACTATTTTCAGTTCAGGTGCAGTTCAGGTGCAAGAATATGCAAAGAACAATAAAAGAGGCTGAGAGAGATAAAGAGTGATACAGAGATACCAGATTTTCAGACAGAGACATAGGGCCAGTGATACAGACAAACCTCCTACATGGTCTTCTGTCCCTTTGCTCAACCCACACTATCAGCCCAGATGGCAAATGCATGCCACAATCACACAAACACAACCTGCTGTGCCTTCTTCACTAAGGCTGCATAGCCTCTAACCCACTTGTTCTCAATTCACACAGCTACATAGCTTTTTCACAGCTCTTGTTGCACTTGAGTGACAGGGCCATGGAAAAAAGGAAAAATCACTGCCATAACTAGCGTATCAACAAAGTGAGAGTGATACAAGCTACAAGAGAGACAAAGGCAGAAAACATGGTGGAAGACATCAGTGTGTGTGAGAAGTGTTGGCGATAAACAGGTTTATTTATGCAAGCAGCATACAGCAGCAAAACACAGGCCTCCTAGGGTCTGACTCAGAATACAGCGCTATAAAAAGCTACAGTGACACACGGCTCACGCACACGCAAACACACACGCACAATGACTTTGTCAATCACACGCTGATGTACAGTCAATCCCAGAGGCCTGTCACAGCGCTCAGAATAAAGCGTGCACACACAGATTGTCACGTGTAGATCTAGTAAAAGGCAGAGAAGACCTCTCAGGTATATTGGAATATACGGATTTAAGGTTCCTCTGTACCACATTTGCCATCTACATTTCTGATTCAGTGCCATGATGCAGTTATTTTTTATTTATTTAGTGCACTTTGAGAGTGTGCAATGATTTTTAAATGGGCCTTTGTGCACTCATCATGTCATGACAACTATTCTTTAGACAATGCAACATTTAAACCTCCAGCTGAAGCAAACACATGAAAACCCTCTAAATGACAGTACTGAAGTGAGAATATGGTAGAAACCTTTGGAGCTCCCTGATCGCCCTTTACTGTTGTCACACAAAAGTCCACCGTCTGATGTGGAGATAACTGAGAGGAAGCGAGGGCTTTGATCCTTAATGGGGCCATGTTGGGTGCTTGGTAATGACATTCATTGCTTGTATTTACACAAGCTCAATTATGGAGGTTATTCTGGTGGTAGACAATCAATTAGAGTGAAACTATGTCACAGTAACACAGATAGAAGGTTATAGCTGGAGCCTGTTTGGGTGTAAAGGGCTAAGTACACATTACCCTTTAAATCTACAGTATCAGCAGCTCCATTTAAAGTTATTATGTACGCAGTATGCTTTAAATTGTTTGTTGGATCATCTTACAGTATCTGAAACATTCTTTCCGACAATACAATTGGTTGGGGAAGCGTAATATGAGCAAAACAAATATATAATTTATATGATGTGTCGTCCGAGGGCTCAAGTGTTCATATCTGTTTGAAATGGTTTAACTTGAAGGTGTGGGACAAAAAGCCTGGCATGTATGACATTTGATGGCAGTAAATAAAAGTCAAATCCTGCCTACTTTCTCACCTCCACACACCTGGAAAATTGCTAGGCAAGGTACGCTTTATTATTGGAGGATATAGGTCCCCCTAACTCCTGTAAGGGGACCATAGTATGCTTCAAAAACATCAGGAATTTGTTCAATGAAGACCGGTGCTTGGTGACAGTGACACACCGCACAAAATAGGACGACAGTGGCTCACCGTTGGCCCAACTTGGACCAAAGGTCGCCTTGGTGTGTCAGGCTAAGTGTGGCCATTCAGAAAAGGATTAAACACTTCAGACACAATTGGTATTGATCATTCAGGTTTGTCTGAAGTATACTGAGGCCATACCTGACATATGGATGTAACCACACATACAGTACCTGTAAAATGTCACACATACTTCCTTACATGTACACAAGTGCACATGCATTATGATGCTGTGTTGCAATAGTTCTGAATCCTCTGTGCACTTCTTCCAGAAACAACAGACTGTACAAAGGCTTTGTGCTGAAAGACTAAATTCCTGTTTCTCAGATGTCGGTCTGACAGTCCTCTCTGATTTCGTCTCTTTTTTTTCCTTCTCTCTCTTTGCCTGGGCAGCAGAATCAGCACATCAAATAAATACAGAGATGGGTTTAGGGTTTCGCTTGGAGACAGCAGAACAGGTCACAGACAATGGGAACACATGGAAGTGCGCGAAACTGCGGGTGTAAAAAGAAAGTATTTCCAATGCAAATAAGTTTAGAGGCCTCTTTGAAATCAAATCGGATTTTGGAATTTAATAACGCCTCCAAATTGTTTTCCAGGGAAAAAAATGGATTCTTTTGAAATGATCAGTATTCAAAGCCATGCATTCCTCACCTACCATAGAGACAAAAAAACAACAGATGGGGGCTCATTATGAAGCCCATCCTTGGTCCACTAAATGTTGTTATCATCATAAAACCTCCACATTATTGAGACATTGGAGAAGACTTGGATACATGGTGGCCATTTCATGGACTATACTGTCTAAGTAATTCAGCTGGGGTTTTAGTGGAGCCGTTGGTAAAACATAAAGTGGTGGCCGAGGCAGAAACACTGGGCCCAAGGACTGTAGTGGTTGGCCTGAGTTTCAAACAACTGACTCACAGCGCTCTTTATCTGAACCAACCACAAACCCCCAACTACTCTTTACAGTTCAAACAGGGGCTTGAGCAGAAAGCCAATGCATAATGGTGATGGGGGAGATGGGAATTCAAGGTCTATGACTTCAGTGTTAAGTTACAAAGCTAATCTTGGTTAACATGCATGTTGTGGTCATATAAAAACAAGGGCAACAGGAGGACTTACCCTAATTGAGGGACTAATTATGAAGTATCTGAAGAAGATCAAAAACATGCTCAGAATTAAAGCAAAATATTGATGACAACAGAAAATGATGCACATTTTTGTTTTTATTTAAAAATGATGGATTTTGGTATCAAATGCCTATAATATTCATAACATTAACAAAAATTGAACATTGAACGTAATCAGAATTAAATATATATTTATTATACTCCCAATAAGATGAAGCAAAACTTAAATCTGACCATGAATAAATAGTTCATATGTTAATAAAACCATGAGAGACAATGGCACATCAAACCAAAAGATGATTGGTCCAGTTGCATGACAGGTGTGTAAAGTACTTGTAACGGTCACTAATGCTCACATCTGATTGGACATCTTAATCCTTCATATCCTGGCATGGGGTCAGGCTGTGGTTCTCCCATAGTTACCTGTGCAGAAAGAATTGGGTTATTCCAGCGTTAAACCAATAAACCAAGATATTACATCAATATTAAAAAACACCATCATGGAATTCAATCTAACTCTCTGATTGACTGTTTCTTTAAGACTCTCAACGTATCTGTCACTTTAATTTGTGAGGTAGAGCACAGTGAAATAACTGGCAATTTACTGTGATGTGACTGGCAGTCCTGAGAGATGTTTGCAGAGATGTGAGCGGCAGTATCGTTTGACAAGGCCTCTTATCCCTTATGCTTTTCATAAAGACATAAATGGCTCCTACAGTATGATGGATGGAAGGCAAATCAAAGCCCTCAGGACTGAAAGCTGTCATAGTCAAAGACAAGACTTCAAGTGTAACTGCACCATTATTAGTGTGTTACAAAGTGTACTGCAAATAAGTAATTTATGGTGTTCATACTTTACTATACTCACAACCTGAAACACTGGTATAAAAATAAAAGCACATACTGTGTACTGTCCAAAAGTATAAACTTGAACTATGTAAGGCATGTAAGCACACACCATTTTTAACAATCAGGCTAACCTCCTGCTGTGACAGGCATCCAGGTCTTCCTGTAGCAAAGACGCTCTCTTCTGAAGGAAGTTAACCTGCAACACAGACACACAATGCAATATTTGGCAACAGAGTTATCTTAAACAAAAATGTTCTCTGATTAGTTGTTTAATCAGAATGAGGGAAGAAGGAAACCAGTGCATCAGAATACAGACGCTGGAGGTGTAGAAGGTATAATGGCTTTGGGTCAATTGTGCTTTTGGGTGGAGGGGGTTAGCTAAGTGGAAGAAAGGCTTGGTTGTTGAGACCAGGG